>VBSM01002616.1:29468415-29517243 GCA_008086735.1 Cheirogaleus medius | reverse complement strand
TTTGCATTTCTCTGATGGTTAGAGATGATGAGCATTTTTTTATATGTTTGCTTGGTCTAAGACTAAACCACAGATTCTAATTGATCAGGTCTGGGGTAGGCCTGAGAGTTTACATTTTTCTAACAAGGTTCAGGTGATGCTGATGCTGGTGGTTTTGGACTAACAAACAATGGTTCTCAGATTTAAAACTGCATTCGAACTGAAGGGCTTCTTAAACTACAGGTGGATTCCTGGACTCCACCTCCATTGTTTTTCATTCAATAGTTTAAGCTGAGCATTGAGAATTTTTATTACTAAAAAAATTCCCTGGTAATGCTAATACCGCTAGGTTTTGAGATCCACTGATGTGTTGTATAGGATTTGGAACAGACAATAGAAAATGCCAAAAACACAGTAGGAAACAGTTCTGTTCATAATGCAAGGCTCAAATAAATCAAGCTTCACCAGAGAAAGCACCACAAGGAGCCTAGGCAAATAAGCTCTTCCAGGTATCTCAACCTCGAATTAGATCTAGTGATTACAAACTCCATTGATATGCTAGGACACAATAGCTTCTTCAAGCCAGTCAGTAAAAGGTTTCATCAGATGGATATTGTTTGAAGTTTATCATTTTCTTTTAAGCATCAGGAACTGAATAAAGTTCTATTGGTATTATTTCAGATGTACAAAGAACTTATGATCTAGTAGCCATTTTTTTCAGAAAAGAAATTGAGAGCCCAGGAGGTTGCTTGAGATCACACATAGTGGCACAATTGAAATCAGCAAAGGCCTCTGACTCCAATGGTATAAAATGAAATGTTATCCCCCAGCATAGGATGATTCTACCAAAATCTTTTCTCTTTGAAGCAGATGTTCTTCATAGTATAAGTTTACACTATGTGTTTGGCTAGAAGAATTCACTCAATGCTCTTCTGAAAGTAATCAGGCAGCAAATCAGGAGCTGTTCCCTGCTAGGGTATTTAACTCACCTCAATTAACAGCAAAGAAATAAAAGCAAAAAGGAGGGGTAGGAAACTGCTTTTATTAAACACCTATTACTTTCAGATACTATGCTACATACTCTCTCCCACATATTTATATTTGATCCTCATAAAACCCTTTAAAAATGAAGATCCTAGACCTCAAAATTGAAATCACTATTCCAAAATCAAACACCTAAGACAGAGTATAGTTATTTATTCTATCTCTAAGGATATTCTGTCTTAGCTAAGCTTTACCCAATGTGACATGCTCTTGGCAAACAGAACATTGGAGGAGGTAATGACATGATGCCTGAGTAGAGAAGTAGTCCAATAATTTAGAAGAAAGATTAAAGATTGACTTAGTTTAATCTATAGGACATATACAAAATTGGCTCTATCTTTATATTGCACCTGGACCCATATATTCAATTACTCACTAGAGTGTCCTATAAGGATGTAACCTAGGAATGCTGTGCCAAAAATGGACAAAGCTGAACTTACCTTTCCTCCAAAACCAGTTTCTTCTCTCTTAGGCCTTATGTTAGCAAATGGCAACATCCTTTAAAGCAATTCTAAAACCTAGCAGTCATCTTAACTCTTCCTTATCCCCAACAACTGCATCCACATCTATCACTAATACCTTTCAATTCTACCTTCTCACTTATCATAAAACATCTAATCCTCTCCATCTTACTTCCTTCACCAGAATTTAGGAATAATTAACTACCTTTCACCTTGAATATTAGAATATTTTGCTAACTGACCTTCTAGTCTCTACTCTCCCCTTCCTGCCATACTCCACAGTACTATCAGAATATGTTCCTAAAAGTCACATGATCCTCTGACCTCCAGGGTCCTCCTAACAAATGCCAAAAACTCTACATAGCATATTCACCCTTTTGTGGTTCTGTCCCTGCTATTTTCTCAGTCTTGATTCTCTGCCCTTCAGCAGGCTTACTGAATCACTTTAATGTCCTGAACACAACATGCTACTTTATGCTTTTTTTGCCTTGGCCAGCCTGCCTGAAGGAGCATGAAGTGTAGTTTATTGGTTCTACATAACTCCCTGGAATAAATGGACATTAATCAGATGTAATTTCAGAATCACTGAAAGATTTTTAAAGAAAACTTTTAGTCTCCAGATTGCCACAATCAATAGTCATGAATTCCAAGCAGCCTCCCTAAGTATTAGTTCCTTTATTTTTTCCTTTTCTTTCCTTCCTTCCTAATTAGAAAGTTTCTTCAGCTGTATCCTCAGCTCTGGAACTGGTAGTAGGATTTCAGTAGTAGAGAATGTCCTTAAAACCCATCAGGATAGAAAATAAACACAAATCAAATACCTATTTTGGGCCAGGTACTCTTAATGCCTAAAATCTAAAGGAGTACTTAACAATATTTTATATGCATAGAAATCACTTTTACTCAATCTGGGATGGGGTTGGGATTCTGCATTTCTATCATGATCCCACGTGATATTCTTGGTGTTGGTCCACAGAGTACAATTCAAGTAACAAGGTTCTACAGAGTCTATTATAACATGTGTCTTGCTATGTGGCTTTGTGTTTGAAATCCGCACAATTGTTAGGCCTTTGCGAACACCCTGAGAAAAAGCTGGTCTGCAACTGATGGCAGATTATGTCATTTTTAGGGGTGAATTACTTGCCTATTCAGACACCAAGTAGGGACTTGGGAAGCCATTAATAGGATATATACACTTTGATGGGAGGGAAGAAGGTGATAGGATGGCAAATGTGGCCCTTAGAGACAGCAAAGAGGCTACAGATGTCTCACAGTTGTGGGTCTAAGGAATGCAAGGAATAAAGGATGAGGAAAACCAAAGACACATCTTCCAGGACATCATAATTATCTCTTCATGAACATCTGTTATAAGCCCATGAATGTACTTCACATGCATTTCATAATGCACATAACATTTCAGAAAATAACCATATTGTCCATTTTGGCCTGAGACAGGTTTGACTAAATCATATATGAATAATTTTCCTTTTCTGCTTCTATTTGGCATAGAAGACATTTAGGAGGTTGTAAGGTATTTATATAAAAAATAAACAAAACTATTTGTTGACTGAGGCTGAGCCACAGGCATAAAACATAGTTTTGTTTCGGGAATGTCCTTCATCCACTGACCTGAGTTCAAGTGTGATGTGCTTCTGCTCCAAGTTGCTGGGTCATGCCTCCCTAGAGCAGATGGGTTGGCTATTTTTGCCCCAGGCAAGACACTTTGAACCCAGGGAAACACGGACTTCGTCGGCATTTTATTTGTACTCTGACTGGCCTGAGGCCAAATCTCTTCTTTAGATAGTGTGGTGCTCTCCTCATTTGCAGTGAAACAGATTAGCTGTGATGTTTGTGCCCCAGTCTAACAAATATCACCACAGAGATGAACACCTTCTAGGCCATGCTACATTTTAAAGAAGCATATGTAGACATGCCCAGCATCTTTGTTAACCTAAGTTTTAGAAAAAAAAAGGACAACCTGAGATTGGCTTAAGTTTTAAGCATTTATACAAGAATCAGTTTCTACTTTTTTCTAGATGTCTCCTTTGACCAAATCATAGATGTTGCTCAGTTATATTATAAGCACAAAAGGAAGTCGTGGGGGATGGGAGAGTGGGCAACAAAATCTGAATTAGGAGCTGAGAAATCTTTTCTCTGCTTTTGTTTAAGTTTCTGGCTTCTGTGTAACCTTGGTTTAATCATGTCTTTACCGGGACCTTGTTTTCATTTACAAAAAGAGGAGGTTAGACTAGATTATTTCTAAATTCTTTTCCATTTGTGCTAAAAATAGGTGGTACTTCATGTGTTAAATAAATGCACTGCTAGGTCTGTGATTACTGAAGGCTGCTCACGTACAGTGATTTATTGATTTATTCATTCAACAAATACCTATCGAGAGCTTACTATGTACCAGAAACTATTCTATATGATCAGAATCTATCAGAGAACAAAACAGATAATTTATGCTTCACTTTATGTGACTGTGACCTTTACTTTCAAGCAATGTACAGAAATAAGAATCCATGTACATTACTTTGGGGGAGTCAAAATGTATAACCTCCCAAAGTATTTGGAATATTCTTTTTTTCAGCAAACTAGTTTTAAGCATACTGTTCCTCAGCTTCCTGTCAACGCCACGTTACGAGAATAATGCTGTAATGTGCACCTTCCTCAGGAACAGGACATTTTCCAATGCCCCTATGTCAGTAGTGTTTGACTCAATCCAATTGAGGCCGTCTGCCTTGTTTTTAAAGGCTTCCTTGTTCACTGGCTGGGTCTGGGATCATCTCTACCACGGTCACTGTAGGTCCTCCACCTGTCCAGCGTTATGGCTTTGGTCAAAGGTTCTTCTGAAACTACATATGGAGAAATCATTCACATCAGTCACTAGCTACCACTTATGCAGAGGAATTTTATAGAAAAGAAATTACACATGCCCTCTCCAAGGGATCTTCTTTTACCTGATTTGTAGGAATCTGTCAACAAGAACAGTCAACAACTTCCTTCAAATTTAGTAGTAGCAATATCATGATGGAAAGAATGTCTGTGAGATCATCACTTCCTAGTTATATAATGTCTGGCAGGACATTCAATGTCCAAGTCTCAGATTCTAGTGGAAAAATAATAATATGCAACTCAAGAGTTTTTATGAGGATTAAATCAGATAATATGCAAATGCCTAGCATTTATTACCAAGCATTACATAGACCGTACACTCATCACCAATTACCAGGAAGGACACCAAAACATGAAATTGAATAGCCAGTTAAAAGTTATGTATAAGTACTCAAATACCACAAAGTTTTTAATGATGGAGGTAAAGCCTAAAGAATGAACTGATTGATTGACTAACGCTTTAAATTTATATCTATGGCCAGTAAGTTTCAGCACATAAATGCTATTTTCCTTTCTAAACCTTTCCTAATATCCTGTCCAAGTTTGTATAATGAAATCAGCTGTTCATCCGGACAGTTCTAATTTCCTAGGTATTAGGAGCACTTACATCATTTACCAACTCACTCACCAGTGAATCAAAAAGTGATCCAAATGCCAAGAATTGCATTCAAGCCACAGGTTTAACCAAGGCATGTTGATCTTTCTAGACCCAGATTTTTTCAGCTATTAAATGGTAATCTATAGCTGTTTTACCAATTTTTTCAGGTTTTATGTAAAGATCAAAAACTCATACTCTTCGGCTTTGTAAATTTGGGTCTTTTATAAATATAAGTGATGTTATTATTTTCCTCACTAGTATATTTGAATATACTCAAATGAAGTAAAAGTAGTTTTTGATGCTATATATTTACAATGTATAGATCCAAATTTCTTTACTCTAAGGTATAGTCTTACAAACTATACCTTAGAGAGAAATTAAAACTTGGAAGCTGTGAAAAGGCAGCTAATCTTTTTTTTTTCTTGACTCTGGAAAAACAGAAAATAGCACCATCATGAGACAAGCAGGGTGATTACACCTTTGCAGGACTAAATTTATGTGATAGGAGGAAGATGCCACTGCTGCCCCCAATAAAACATGAATTAGTGATTTTATTGCACACAGGATTATTTTTTAAATACAATAACCCACCCCTTATCTTTACCTTCTTTCACTTTCCACCCTAGAATTTTGTACTTGATGTTTTGCAAAGAAGAGATGGTTCATTTGTTGACATTTTCAGTGCTAGCATAAGACAGAGATAAATTGTTGGTGGATATTCTGATAGAACTTCTCTGTACAATAATATAGGTTCTCTAGCTTCTTTTCCAAACTAAATGTGTCTATTTCTTTTTTTTTCTGTTTTCTTATTAAAAACCTAAGTGCATATTAAGCTAGATTACGGGGATATTCAATCTATATTTAGTTGGCCAGTAAACATCATTAGAAATGCAATGAGAGGGAGAAGAATGAGTTTACCAGAAATCTTCTCTGAGAGTATCCTACATTTGGTTGCATTAAATGCTCCTTTATTGCAACTTAAACTGGAAGGAAGGGATTGTAATAAGGCAGAACATTTATCCCATACCCTCCAAAAAGTCCCCTCCCCACAAAGGGGCATGTAAATGGACCCTAAACTACCTTGGAAGGATGCCATCAAGGTATGAGCAGCACTGTAGTCCTTCTGGAGATTTTAGGGGAGAATCCATTTCCTTAACCTTTCCAGTTTCTAGAGGCCTCCTGCATTCCTCGGCTCATGGCTCCTTTCTCAAATTATCCTGAGTTCTGCTTCCATCATCACTTCTCCTGCTCTCATTCTGACCTTCCTCCCTCCCCTTTGTAAGAACCCTTTTAATTATGTTAAACCTATTGAATAATCCAGGAGAATGGTTCCGTCTCAAGATCTTTAACTTAATCACATTTGCAAAGTAACTTTTGTCATGTAAGGTAACACATTCACCAGTTTCAGGGATTAGGAGGTAGACACATTTGGGGGAGCCATTATTCTTCTTACTATACTGGGTAACTACTATGGAATAAAAAACACTTGGATTTATATCCTGAACCCATCATTTATTAACTGTAGGACTTTAGGCAAATTGCTAAAGTTTTAATCTGCTTCCAAAGCTATAAAACTGAGATCATAGTTATATCTACCTCATAGGGTGGTTGTGAGAATCAAATAGGCAACAAGGCTAGTTGCATAAGGCCTAACACAATGATGACATATTATTTGCTAGACCAATATTTCTCAAACTTAAGTGACTAACAATGCCTTTTCAAGGAAAAACAATTTCTCTTTACCATTGATAAAATGTTTAAATTACATTGTTACTTAAATAGGTGCAAAATAAACTGGGTAAACAAACTCCTTTTGCTTATAGCTCTTATGCAAATATACAAACTTTCAAAGTAAATTAATGGAATTAAGCACTGCTTATTAGCTGAATTGCATTCTTGCTACTACACCATTGGATCTTTCCAGTAAGGCATCTTATTTACTACAGTTTTATGATGCTTGAAAGCTCCCACCATCTTCTAGTATTCAAACTATGTATTGAGAAATCTTTATGATTACGATGAGCAGCCATGTTATCACTTGGACTCCGCATGTTGCAAGTTCGGTTATAGACATGAAATCAAACACAAGGGCTTAGGTCACATGGCAGTATCAACACTAAGAATATCTAGCACTGCACTTTCCAATACAATAGCCACCAGCCACACATGAACATTGAAGTTTAAGATAAAAATAAAAGTTTCAATTCATCAGTCATCTTGGTCCCATTCTAATAGTTAATAGCCACATGTGGCTATGGCTACCATGTTGAACAATATAAAATGAAACATTTTCATTATTGTGAAAAGTTATATTTTAAAATTCCTATACGGAATTCTGTCTGTACCCTTAGAAGACATCCACAAACCTACAGGGGTTAAAAAAAATGCTGTTTAAGAAACACTACAGTAGATGGTAGGCCATGAGAAAAGAAATTATTCCTATTGTATTAACTGCTTTTTCCCTACCACTTGGTGCTTAATAAACACTTGATGAAAGATTGAATCTTCACTTTAAAAAGCAATGAGTATGTAAGTTATGTTTTAAAACTAAGAAGTTCTGTGATGGAATAAACATACTAGAGATAGGAGATAGCACATACGGATCTTTTGTTTATCAAAATTTACATCACTCTATTTAAAACAAGTACTTTTCACATAGCTCATCATTTCACCACTATGTTAATCACGAATAATACTAAATTTGAAGTTAGAAGGTCTGTCCTCTCGAGCCACTGAGTTAACCTCTCCAAACTCCACTTCTCTTATTTGGCCATTGCACTTTGTATTATTGCTAAAAGAGACCCACACAAGTCACTATGTAAGTCTGAAAGCAAATCAAATTGTAATTCTTGTTAGGCTATCGATAATGGCCATTCATTATTAGGTTAAAATTATTTTGATTTATTATTTTTACTAAATGGCCACTGTCACAATAAAAAACTCCTAGAATCTAGGACAGCATTGAGGGTACAAAGTACATGTTAGCTATTGAAACTAATGCCTTTACATATCTACTAACCTCACTGTAGAGAATAAATGTGTTTCTTCAAATTTATATACAAATTAAAATTTTAACAGTTGAATCCTTTCATTAAGCTAGGGCATTTGCTATGTAAAGGAACCTTAACACTTTTTGTTGTTACAATTTTTGTTTGCTTTCATACAGTAAAATCATTATGTAACTTGAAAAATTATCCCTATGCTGTTCGTGTTATAAATTCATGATTTTTAAAAAAAAAAACCTTTTACTCCTAAGATTATATTGATAAGAGTCTAAATACTTCACTTTCATCTTACCATATAAGCTTCAGAGGTTGGCAGTTAAAAGTCCTCCTATAATAGACACAACTCTAAGACATTATTGATGTCCATGCTGGAGAAATGAAATAAGGTTATAAATGATGAAATATATGCATGTTTCCTACTTTATGGGAAAATAAGGTATTTCATTACTTGGCTATTTGATTTACAAAAATTACAGATTTTATTGGAAGTCCCATGAATGTGTCTGGTAAAATATAATGGAGTAACTTATATTTCTCTTGAGAATACTGTAATATATTTGTGTTTCTCTGAATTTGAAGGGAACAGCCTAACATTGTATGCTATCAAAATGCAAATGTAACATCATTTTGCCAGGAACTTACTATCTCCAGCAGGAATTATAGACTGCAATTTAATTCATGCTGGAAAACAATACTTTCCATTACCACAGATTTACTTTCAAGACCAAAATAAAATGATTTAGAAGTAATCTCAGTCTACATCTTTTGAAAGATTCCGTTTTTCTTAATTAGAGTAGAAGTACTTCAAAAAGTATATAAGAAATATCTATACTTTACCTAACCAGATCAATTCCAGCCATCCCATTTGATGTGAACTACCTTGAAAGAGTGGATTAGTCGGCATGACTGTGTGCAATAAAACATGGAATATATAAATATTTTTGATAACAAATGACTGTTAAAGAGTTGGAACACCTTTCACTCACCTTAGAACCTGGAGTAATATTGATATACTAGTGTCCTTGAGAAAAGTGACATACTTAAAGTAGATGACTAGCTGCTATGGTGATTTAAACTGCTTAGGGTTTTTTTTTTTAATTTTTTATTATTTCAAAATATTACGAGGGTACAAATGTTTTTGGTTACATGGATCGCTTTTGTTATGCTTGAGTCAAGGTTATAGGTGTGCCCATCACTCAGATAGTGCTCACCGTACCCACTAGGTAGGTTTTTGCCCCTCCCCTCCTGCTCCCTCCCCCCTGCTTGATTTCCACTAAGTTTTACTTCCCTCTGTACACATGTGTGCTCATCAGTTATTTCCAATTAAATTTTAGCAAATACATTTGGTGTTTGTTTTTCCATTCTTTAGATATTTCACTTAGGATAATGGTCTCCAGTTCCATCCAGGCCTTGTTGTGAAAGGCCTTAATCCACCCTTTTTCATGGCCGAGTAGTACTCCATGGAGTACATATACCACATTTTGTTAATCTACTCATGAATTGATGGGCACTTGGGTTGGTTCCACATCTTTGCTATTGTGAATTGTGCTAAAATAAACATTCAACTGCAGGTGTCTTTTTGATAAAATGACATTTTTTCCTTTCGGCAAATACCCAATAGTGAGATTGCTGGATCAAATGGTTAAGTCTACATTTAGTTCTTTGCGATATTTCCATATTGTTTTCCACAGAGGTTGTACTGATTTGCAGTCCCACCAAGAGTATATAAGCATTTCTTTCTCTCTGCAACCACACCATTATCTACTGTTTTTGGACTTTTTAATAAAAGCCATTCTAATTGGGGTAAGGTGATATCTCATTGTGGTTTTATTTTGCATTTCCCTCATGATTAGTGATGCTGAGCATTTTTTCATTTTGTTATTGGCCATTTGTCTATTTTCTTTTGAAAAGTTTCTGTTCATGTCTTTGGCCCACTTTTTAATGGTTTTTTGCCTGTTGATTTGCTTGAGTTCTTTGTAGACTCTGGTTATTAGCCCTTTATCAGATGTATAGCTTGCAAATATTTTCTCCCATTCTGTAGGCTGTCTATTTGCTCCGTTGATAATTTCCTTAACTGTGCAGAAGCTTTATAATTTAATCAAGTCCCATTTATTTATTTTTGCTGTTGCTGTGATTGCTATTGGGGTCTTAGTCATAAATTCTTTCCCTAGGCCAATATCCAGAAGAGTTTTCCCAACATTTTCTTTTATCATTTTTATGGTTTCATGTCTTACATTTAAGATGTCTATTTCTCTACTTTATAATTTTCTTCTGAAAATATAAATGAACTTTTTCAATCTTTCACGATTTCATACCTCTTTACTTTCTCATGTGCTAATTATCTCTAAAGGAAATACTTTCTCCTCTCCTATCCCTCTTCCTTTTTTCTGATATCTAACTAAATTGTATTGCTCTTTACATTAAATCTCAGCATCTTTGTGAGGCTTTTTTTAACACTAGGAATAAGTGAATCTGGTTTATGAGTATTTTTTAAAGTGATCAGTTTTCTCAAAAATTTGTCAGGCACTTGTTTTTATCTTCTATAGTTAGTATATCATTATTTTTTTATTGAATGAGTATATATCAAAGACTCTCAAAGATTTACATGAAGTTTTTTTTTTCTTAACAAAATGTTATAAATTGATTTTCTGTAGCGATGAAGTAAACAATTAAAGTTTGAATTCTGTTTTATATCTGTAGTAATTCACTGATTTAGTAAGCCAATATTGCAATGTTTTAGAATTTTCTTTCTGAGCAGGTCAATCTAAAACTCAGAAGAACATAAGAAAATAAAGGACCAAAACGCAGTTACAAAGTCTCCTTATTGTAATAGTAATTGGTCCAGTTTAGACCAACAAGTTCTTTCAGGCTTGGAACAACTACAGAGTCTAGGAAAACTTTCTAAGACATGAATAAAAGATGTCATGCTATATTTTCCAAAATTCCATGTGTGAAATAACTGAAATAACCTGCCTGCAATACTGAAAAAGAGAAATGATAGCAGTTCCAAGGATACTGATTTTACACCAACTTTAACTCTTCTGAATGTAAATGGTTCCTCCAAATACACACGATTTTTAAAGTTGCTCAAAGAGAAAAGCAGTTATTTGGACTATGCTATTAATGTTCCCATTTTCACAAATGTGTTTCAGATTTATCCTTACACA
The DNA here is from genome assembly GCA_008086735.1 of Cheirogaleus medius. NCBI lineage: Eukaryota > Metazoa > Chordata > Mammalia > Primates > Cheirogaleidae > Cheirogaleus > Cheirogaleus medius. The sequence continues at coordinate 29,506,097 of VBSM01002616.1, read as the reverse complement.
TTAATAATATTAAAATCTCCCAAAGCAGAGATTTAATTATACTTTCCAAACAAAGCAATAAATTTTTGAGCATACTTAAAACTGTTGTAAATAATTAAAGCTAAAATTTATTCTTTAAAATAAATGAACCAAGTAAATTTGTGTTGCTGTGACCTTGATTTAATAACATTGAATTTTTTAATCACTCACTTGCTAATCAAAGAAATGTTATAATCTTTGATGGAGTATCCCTGGGTTCCAGTTTATTTCTTTATTTTAATAAGATAGGATATATTTTTCATAAAAAGTTATTTAAAATGGCCTTATAAACAGATATTTATTAAATATTTACTGGGAGCATGTCAAGCATAAAACTCATTATTCAAGCTTCGCCAAATTATCTGTTTTATAGACTAAATTAGTTACAGATTCTTGGGCAAATGACATTGCACAGAGTTGGGCAAATGCCCTCATGGTGTTCCCAATTTCCTAGGCCCTAATCTGTTCCCATATCCTCAAGTAGTCTCCAGTGACTTCAATTACTTTTCTTCTTCCCAAACTTAGGTGATATTATATCCTATGATAGCTTTCAGTTTTATTTATTTAGTCATTCATACATTTATACATCCATTCAATACTTATTGAGTACTATTGTGTGTTTGATACTGTGTTAGGCACCGAGCATGTTACCTGCTATCAAGTGTTTACATAAATAATTTTTCCCTGATAAGTAATTTTAGCCATGGGATAAATGCATTATATCAGGTAGCTTTACAGCAGTATCAACCTCAAACATATATTTCTCATTCACGGTACATGCAGGCAGCTGTGGGTTGGCTGCTGTAATTCAACTCTATGTGAATTTCCATCCCAGAACCCAGGCTAAAGACATACTTCCTATTTAGGACCTGACATTCTAATAGTAGAGTAAAAAGAGCAGGATCTAATTGTGCAATGGCTTTTAACATTTCTGCTAGAATGTGATACACAGTTGATTCTCATTATTTGAGATAGTGATGTTCTATAAAGAATGTTATATTAAATGTCTATAAAATATCTATTAATTTTAATATATTATTAATTATAATATAGTTAACATATAGTGAAAGATAATTAATGGTGGTGTTATAAAAAAACAAGTTGAAAAACTAATATCCTCCCACAGAAATTCTCCTATTTCCAGAGCTTCTTGCCTAGGTCAGTGGCACTGAATGTAAGCTGATTACAAAGAAGACAGGCAAATGACCCAAATGCATTTGCAATAATTGAATAGTCTCTATTAGTATGTAATATTTTCAGTAAAGCTGTTATGTTTTATATCATATTGAGAAATAAAAGGGTTATGAATAGGTAAGTTGAGCAAAAATATTATGCTCAATCATTTAGCATATTAATTAATTTGATTCAACTATTTGTATTGGCTAATTTGCATATGAAGAAACTTTATCTGGGAGACTTGAGCTTAAATTAAGTCCATGAAGGATTACACCTATAACTATATACTTAGAATGAGTGAATTTTATTATGTATAAATTATATCTAAATAAAATTAATTTTCAAAAGAACTTGTGTCTGTATAGATGTTTTAAGTTGTAATAATTAACATAGGTTTTATGAAACAATTTTCTGGCTGCCAGTATTACTGCTGTTTAAGTTAAGTGAATAACAGGGAGTGTTATAATGAGATCCACAGCAGGAGAAGTCCAGAAGTCCAGTTACTGCGTGCAGCGTGCAATTTTAAGTCCAGAAGTATTGATTCAGTTTCTCTCCACTTCAAAAAAAAACCAGAAACACCCTGGGTCAAGAGCTGATTACAAGTTTAGCCATGTAAGAATACTACCACATCTGCTAAGTAATTAGACACACATAAAAAGTCTGGCCAGAATACTAGAGGGCAGAGAGAAGGAACTACAACATACAAACAAATTTTTGGCCGCTTCCTCCTCATTAGAGCTAATAGATATCCATCCTTCTGAGGAATTTGGTCAGGACTTTCTTTCATTGCAATGAACTATCTAATAATGAGTTTGCAGAGGTGGAGAAGTAAAATGCAGAGTACTCATACTCATGAGAAGAACAATAAAAATTCTAGCACTTGGCAAAAAGCCAAATTAGTTTAGGCTAGCTTGATAAATATCCTTTTGCACACTTGAAGAGCACTGAATTCTCAAAATTAAGACAGGGATAAATTTAGACTGAGTGTTGAACATTATATTAAATGATGTTAACCAGATGAAAACATTATGCTTAAATATTTTTTTTAAGTTAGCAGGTTAAAAATATCTCTTTATACAGCTTTTGGACATAATATAAGGTTGTATTTTTTTTTCATTTTAGTTTTTGAGTTAAATTTTCATCTATCACAAGGTTATAGAGTGTTTCTCAAACTACATATGGTAAAGAGCTAGTTTTATCATATATTCACAGCCACTTAGAATCAAGCAAAGCAGAAAAACCTCTAGAGCTAAACTCTCTACTTTTTACCTTGGGCCCGTACCACTGTATATTGTATGTCCTCTTATCTGTTCAGGCACTGTTGAAGATCTTCTATTTTTCAATCCTATGAATAAAATAAATTACCATCTTGAATCCTCATTTTTTTTTGAGACAAGAGTCTTGCTCCGTCACTCGGGGTAGTCTGCCCTGGCATCATCATAGCTCACTGTAATCTCCAACTCCTGGGCTCAAGAGATCCTGCTGCCTCAGCCTCCCAAATAGCTGGGGCTACAGGCACATGCCACTACGCTGGGTTAACTTTTTCCATTTTTTGTAGAGATGGGGGTCTTGTTCTTGCTCTTGCTCAGGATCATCTTGAACTCCTGGCCTCAAGCAATCCTCCCTCCTCAGCCTCCTGGAGTGATAGGATGAGAGACATGAGCCACCACGCCTGGCCTAATCCTATCATCTTAAAAATGTAAAAGTCACTGCAATACAAACAATGAGCAGATGTGAATTATTTACACTGAATAATACTTTTAAACTTTAGTAAAACTGGTAGTATCTACAGCTATGTTTCCTACATACATCAGAAATATGGGAAAAGTACCTCTAAACTTAAAGATCTTATCCTTTAGCTGCCATCTTTAAAAAACAAAGTGACAAGATACAAAAAAAAAAAAAAAAAAAAAAAAAAAAAAAAAAAAAAAAAAAAAAAAAAAAAAAACCAAAACCCAAGAAAAAAAATCAGCTTTAATTACTATCCTCTGTAACTTTTAAGTCAAGTCTTGAAGGGAAAGCCTAAATCTTCTGTCCTTATTAGTCATCATTAATCACCACCTGGCTTTTCACTTTTCAAAACACTTCCCCAAAGTTGCTTCCATTAGTCAGTCATCAGTGACCTCCTATCTACAATTCTGTATTTCTCCTAAAATTGATAGGGTTCACTCCCCACCAATCTATATTTCTACATTAATCCTAAAGTTCAGATTTGTGTTCCAACTTTCTAAGAGAAATATCCTTTAAAATGTCCCTTGAATTTATCCCAAATTGAAGGCATCTAAAATTAAGCTCATTATTTCTATTCAGTCCTTGAGCCTGTGCTTGGATTTCTTTAACTCTTTAAGGGCACCATCATTCACCCAGTTGCCCAAATGAGAAAGTTACTCGTTTCTCAAATCCAGAGATCTCTAAACGTTGTCAACATGTAAATTTCTCTAAAATCTTTTCCCTCCTTACCACCTCACAGCCACTGCCTTATTTTCAAGCCCTCTTCATTTCTCATCTAGACTATTTTCATAAGTCTCTTAATTGTTCCACCTGTCTTCACTCTCCTTTTCTGCTACCAGAGTTAGCTTTCTAAAATGGCAACTTAATTATGTCACTGTCCAAAGTCTACAAGCTAAGACCCCAAATCATAAGCCTAGCATACCAAGCCGACCACCCTCTAACTGAGCTCTGTGGTCAGCCTCATACCCCCACCCCACCTGTGCCTCACGCTCCACCTCTTTCCCAGCATGCACTGTGCTGTGTCAAGCCCGGGTCTTCAGACATGTTTGGACTCATGGGCCATTTGCCTAGAAGCTTTATTTTCCTGATGAATAATTCTCACTCTTCTTCACAATTTGCTCAAATATGTCCTCCTTGAAGCATTGTGGAAGTCCCAAGAAAGTTATGTTATACTCTTGGTGTTCCTAGCAGTTTGAACATCTAGTAAGCCCTCCTTCAACGCTGGGTCTTGGTTGCTGCTTTTTTTGTGTTTATTTCTTGAGACAGGGTCTTTGCTCTGTCACATAGGCTAGAGTGCAGTGGGGTCATCATAGCTCACTGCAACCTCCAACTCCCAGCCTCAAGGGATCCTCCTGCCTCAGCTCCCAAGTAGCTGGGACTACAGGTTCATGCCACCACACCTGGCTAATTTCTTCTATTTTTTATAGAGACAAGGTCTTGCTATGTTGTTCAGGCTGGTCTCAAACTCCTGGCCTCAAGTGATCTTCCCACCTCAGCCTCTCAAAGTCCTGGAATTACAGGTGTGAGCCACTGCATGCAGCCTGTTGCTGTTTTTCAAGGGAAAGAAATTAAAACAAAATAAATTTCAGTGATTTTTTTTTTGTTTTAAAAAAATAATATATGCTAATATGCTAATTACTTTTCTTTTCATTCAATAATGGGTAAAATTAGCAAAAAGGAGCCTACATATAGGTAAGTGAGTATGACAATGAGTTTATTTCTGTGGAATAAAAAGCAAATAAACAGTGAAAGGTAAAAATAAATAAGAAGAAAAACAGAGTAGGCAAGAATTCGAGAAAGAAACAGTGAGAGAAAAAGATCAAGCCAAAGTTCTTTGGCATTTTGTTGTTTTTTACTTCCTTGAAATTACTCTTTTCTTGAGAAAACGTTCCCTTGTTCTATTCATTCAGGTGCACAAGGGGAGAGCAGTTCTGATGACATGAGCTGAGCCTGACTGTGGCTGCACTAGATACGTGTGTGGTCAGTCAGCCATGACAAACACACGCCTTAGCAGTGGGGTAACTGCATCCGTGCTCTTCTTACCCGATGAAACACCAGATGCGGGTAAGGAGATCCAACTGCAGCAGGGATCCCGTGGAGACCTTGGTATCAGCTAATGTAGCTAAAGCAAAGCCCGAGTCTCTGTTTTCTGGTATTTCATCTCTCAGGAGAGCAGAGACAATCCCAGATGTGAAAGCAGCCAGGAGCGTGAAGGAAATAACGTGTCTATGGAGAAGAAATCCATCATGACTGTGAAGCCAAGACTGTCATGGGGCTGCCTCCTTTAGAATTTACAGTGACCACAGAAAGGATGTGCTATGGAACATATCCTTTCCTTTGTCACCTGAATATGCAGAACTGATCTGAATGCTGGAATGTTTTCTAAATTCATGCTGGTGAGGGTTCTCGGTTGAGCTGTTGCTGCTGGCGCCTCCTCCCGTGCACACAGCCACGACGACAGCTGCCACCGCGGGGAGTGTGCACACCTGAGCGGGGACAGGGCACACTTGTCCCTTAAGGTCAGTAGTATTTGGAGTATGTTCTTTCAAAATGGGATATCTCACAAAATTGCATGGGATCCTCAGAATGTTGTTACAAAACATCCACATAAATATTTAAATATCATCTGAATACCTTTTCTTCATTTGCTGCCATCAAAGACTTTACAGACTTTTTCATTTTTTGTACTTCAATATCTGAAAGTAACACAACATCAAGTCAGAAGTCAGTTTAGTTAACACATGTGACAATGACAAGAAGCTACTTATTCTTCAGACTGAGATGTTTTAAGGTCGAGATGTTAATGATTTGTTTTGTTTTTTAAAAAGGGCACATTTAACAGCCAGATCCTCTCTTAGGGAAAATCTGAAAGATGAACACCTTCTATCTCACCCTCAACAGTTGTCATTCCAGAAAGAAAATAAGGGTACATGAGAGCTAGCTATCCTCTCAGGGCAACAACAAAATCTTCATGAAGAACACTGAAGATGAAATTTCAGTGCTAAAACAATAAAAACACAGACTTTCCAAAAAAGGAACCTATGAAGCAGTGGGTGAAAGCAATGAACAGTTCACATAAACATTTTCTCAAATAATATCATTTTCTCTGACAAAAGCAGAGAAAATGATATTCGGTCATAACCCAGAGGGAGGCACGGGCGGTGAGAGCCTGAGGGAGTGTGATATTTACATGAGTACTCATGCTAGGAAGCTGGTTGTGGTTCCATACAGAAGGATAGTAAGTATTTGCTTCATCTATAAACTTCATTTTGAATAGTATTTAAAAACAGATTTCAAGATATAAAGGCCAAAGTAATAAAGGCCAAAGTAAGCTGAATGTGGTTTTCCTTCAAATTTGATATTTAAATACAAAAGCATGTTACTTGAATAATTAAAAACTGAACATTTTAACATGAAAAGTTACCCCAAAGTGAAACCACAGACTAACATATTGAAACAGAGAAAAAAAATTTCAGCTAAAATTGCCTGCTTCTGAGAGGAAAAAAGTGCTATTTAAGATAATTTTTAAAATAGTGGTACATCATTCAGCATTGATATAACACTGTCAATTTAGATATATTCTATAGGAATTGAAAATTCAGTGACGGGGGAAAGAGCTCACTAAGGACTTATCTGAATGTTGTACTAAATAATCGAGGTTCCATTAATCAGCCTGGATAAAATCTCTGCTGTAGCCCAGAAGATATGTTCGAAGGAGCTTCCAATGCAGATCTGAGACAAACAGTGGACTTCAAAACATTGAAAATCAAAAACAAAGTTCCAAACTATTTTTCAATTCTGGAAAACTTTTATAATAGCGAGTTTTCACAGGAGTATAAAAGTTATTTTCTCCTCTGACCCTGTATCATCTGGACCACAAGGAAAACATGTTCTTATATCCACCACTCTGTGTGTCCTATTGTATCCTGCAGAGCAAAAGGGCTGAATCAGACAAAATCCATGAAATGATTTTTTACTGCTTATTTCTTTACCCTCTATTTTGCATACTTTGAAGAAATGGAGAGCTTATCAATAAAGCAACTTTATATCTTCAGTGACAAAAATATTTTAAAACACATGCAAAGAACAATCCAAGCAGTACTTTTGGTGAATGTAATGACTGATGGAAATACACCAAAACCTTACTTTTCTCTTTGAGCTTCTTATTTTAAAATTTTCATCTATGCAGGAAAACCCAATGAATTGGAAATTAGTATACATTACAACAATAAATAATATTTTCAAAGTATTATTATCTAGTCTCTTTTTACCTAAAACAAAGGAACTCTAACCTCATAAAAACTAAATATTAAGCACTATTTGGTGACTTCAGCATTGGCAGTCTAATAAATAATGCTCTGTGTGAGGTCAGCAAGAGATTGTGTTGTAATTAATCAGAAGACCTAAATTCAAGCTACTGCCTCTGTCATGTCATCTTTCTGAACTTTGATTTTCTCGTATTAAAATTAGGCTTATGGAGTACAAGCACTTATTACACCATATGCGATGAAAAACCAGTTAATGTCGCTTTGGCTGTTTTTTACATTTCCATCACAGTGTGATCCTTGTTCCCCCACTGCTTGTGTCATGGCCAGCTCCCCACTCAAGTTCAACAACACTGAAACAGTCTCTCTCCTGCTCAATGAGATGCGAGCACTGAGGATGCAGTCAGATGCTGTGCCAACAGCAGATTGCCAGGAGGTTTCTGAACACTTGCTCTCAACCCCTGTATTTACTTGGTGCTGCACTGATAACAAGCAGCCCCTAGACTGGTTCCGGTCCTCAGATCAGACTCTGGGAAGCACTACCCTAATATATCGTCTAGCCCCCACGTCCTGTGATTCCATTTTATTCTTAAAACCTAAATGCATGACCTGTTTATGAATGTCCTTTAACATGCACAATTCTACCTATGCCAAAACATAGGAGAGGGGAATCCATTTCCCTCGAGTTTGATGAACTGGGTTTTCTGATGGATAGGAACAGGTGAGACCTACAGGTATATAAAGCCATGGTATTCTAGAGCCAAGAAAGACTTTGGAGGTACTCTGATTCAAGTCCCTCATTGGACAGATAATAATGTTACTAATTTTCAGATGAAAATGTACCAAAGCTACACTAACAGATGAAAATGTACCAAAGCTACACTAACTAGACGGCTCTTTTGAATAAGTCATAAGTTGTTTTTGTATCTCCTAGGGCCACAGTTGTCATTTGTAATCACAAAGAAAGGCTAAATTTGACCTAGTGTTGTCAGCTGTTACATACACTATATTTCCAAATATAAATTTTTTAAAACCACATTTCAGTCAAGATATTTTCTGTCATGTATAACCTACATTATTAGAAATTACAGTTCATATCATACTCAGAACCTCCTCAGGTATGATGAAAAATTTTGATAAATTCATATATTTTTCTTAAAGCAGAATTAGTCTATTTTTTCCTTCTAAAAGGTTGAGGGCTCAAACCGTGGTATGAAATTTTCAATAATTTTCCAAAAATACAAAGCCATTGGTCTCTTCTCTGAAAAGAACAGGAAAGGTTTCCAAATTCCTTACTTTATTTTGTCTCGATTTTAATTTTGAGGGAAACAATCTTGGGATGTAGAAGTGGTTCCTTTTAGTTATTTTGATATTCCCTTGTGTTGCAGTCGGGACAAATACATTCTTGTGATGAGAATTTACAATTTAGTAATGTAACATGACCACCCAATAAAGTACAGAATTGTTCTTCTCCAGCTGCAGAAGAGGAAGTTAATGGATTCTCAGGCACAGTGAAGATTCATGGAGAATTCCCTGTGGTTCTGGGCCTCGCTGGCTTCTGTTACTCTTTTTTTGATGCTAAAATTACACAGTGACTAACATCAGTTTCTTCTACAGATTTTAGAGGATTTTTAACAAGATAACAAATGTTAAACCTATATTCTTACCTCTATCAAGAATTTCAATCCCTTCTTTCATCTTGGAAACCAATTTTTCATGTAGCCTTTTTACTTCAGCTTCTTTTTCTTCCAGTTGTTCTTTTAAAGATGCCAGTTCATCCTACAAATTACAAATTCATTTTAAAATAGTAGATTATGACTAAAGGAGAATATCCAGAAAGCATCTTAGCTCTTTAAATCAGTAATTAGATTTTTCAGATGAAGCAAGAATCTACAAGAATTTAAACACAAACATCAGAAATCAGGGGCAATGAGAATGAAGCAAGGCTATTAATAGAAGTCCAATTAATAATAGTTATGATATAATTATTTCAAATTTCTCTGTGGTCAAATTAAAAATAAATCTCTTACAGTGTAATTAGGGCCAAGAGAGCCCTAAAATGTAAATCTTATGTTAAATACTAAATAATAATAATAATAATAACCAAGTTAAATCAAGGAAGATAATCAAATTAGATACCTAGTGTCATAAAAGCAAAATAAAATGCAAACTGGAAAAGCCTTGCTTGACATTTACTCAGTGTTTCAAGATGGCACCTATGCTTCTTGGACAAGCACAGAGCTCATTTAGTGAGTACAGCAGCAGTCATGAACAGCTTTATCCAAATCTCAGAACTAAATAATTCATCACTAAAAGAACAGAATCTTGTACAATGGGAAAAAATAAATTTAGAACACATATTTTTTAAGTCCTCTTTTTACTTTTTAACTATGCAACTGTAAAAGATTCTAAGTCCAATAATCTATTTATTAATGTTTTAATTTCAGTTTCATTTTAGTAAAGAATTAGCTTTAGCAAATTTAACTTTTGCTGACTGTATTTAACATAGCAAATAGGGCTATGAAATGCTAATAAATATACCTTTATATTTTATATCCCATTTTACTTTCAGAGGTTTTTAAAGATATTTATTACATATAACAGTACATGAATACATAGCTCACAGAAAATCGAGGTTGACTTATAGTAGGAGTAGACACCAATATAAAAAATTTTCAGTAGCACTAGCAAGAAATGCTGCCCTTGTTCTCACAGTTCTGCTCCTACTCAGTAATTTCTATCACTGCCATGATATAGTAAACTGCTGGACGTTTACCTTCAAGAAAGTCTCTAAGGAGGAAAGCAGTCTCTGCTGTTGATATGCAAGAGAATAATTTCACAGGTGAGCTTCTAGAATTATTTTACCATGCTTGGGTCGCAGATAGTCCATTCCACTGACCTTCCTAACAGTGGACCAAATGAATGGGGAAGACCCGCTCTCACTGTGGATGGCAACCATCCAAACAGCTGGGGGCCCAGACAGAAAAAAAGGCAGAGGAAAGAAGAATTCACTCTCTCTTTCTCACTCTTCTCCTGCCCTTGGACACCATAACTCCAGGTTTTCCAGACTTTGGACTCCAGGAATTGCAGTAGCAACTCACCCTCCACCCCCACTGGGATCTCAGGCCTTCCACCTTGGACTGAGGGTTACACCATCACCTTTCCTGGTTCTAAAGGCTTGAAGTGAACCATACTACCAGCATCTCTGGACCTCTAGCTTGTTGAGGGACTTCTCAGCTTCCATAATCATGTGAGCTGATTCTCCTAATAAATACCCTCTCACATATCTATTAGGTTATTAAGTATGAAATGTCCGACTTCCTTAAGTACTAAGTTCGGCAGTTGATACATCTGACATTCACTTTGACACTTCTTATTTTATTTTTATTGTGAAGGTACATCTACTTTTATTGTGAAGGTACATCCTCATTCTTTCAAACGCATGGTTTGGCTTGTGATTATTTTCAACTATTTTCAAGAGCAATTTCTGTGAAACCATGGATAAGTCAAAAGTTCAAATATGAGTTCCATTGTGGAACCAATGCAGCGCAGACAGTTCAAAATATCAGCGAAGTGTTTGCAAAGAATGTGGCTAACAGTACACTGATGACTTGAGAAGCTCTGTTCTGGTGATTTTAATCTTGAAAATGAGCCACGTGGGCAACCTGCAACCAAGGTGGATAATGATGAGCTGAAAGCTGTAGTGGAAGCGAATCCATCTCAACCTACGTGTGAATTAGCAGCAAGGTTTGATGTTACTATTCCAACAACATGAGACCATTTGAAACAAATCTGCAAGCTAAAGAATCTGGCTAAATAGATGAGTACAGCATGAATTAAGCGTCAGAAGAGAAATCTCAAAGCTTACCTTTCTTTGCTGTCATGACATAAAGGCAAACCATTTCTACACTGTATTGTTATGTGTGATGAAAAATAGATTCTTTTTGACAATCACAAGCCTTTGGCACAATGGTTGGATAAAGATGAAGTGCCAAGAAACAGTCCAAAACTGAATATTCATCAGAAAAAGCTAATGGTGGCTGTTTGGTGGTCCAGCAGTGGTATTATCCACTATAGTTTCATGAAACCTGGTAAGTCAATTACAACAGATGTCTACTGCAACCAATTGGATGAAATGATAAGGAAGCTTGCAATTAAGCTGCCAAGATTGATCAAAAGAGACTGGCCAATCCTCTTGCAAGACAATGCTCGACCACATGTTGCATAAACAACGCTGTTCAAACTACAGAAGCTGGACTGGGAAACTCTCTGTCATCCACCATATTCACCAGACCTTGCAAGTCACCAACTGACTACCACTTCTTCCAGGCTTTGGACCACTTCTTGCAAGGAAAAATATTCAATTCTCAACAAGCTGTGAAAAACGTCTTTCGCAATTTCATTGCCACTGGCTCGCCAGGCTTATTACAGGCATAAACAAGCTACTATTAAGATGGCAATACTGTGTGGATAGGTTAGGTGCATATTTTGATTAATTGTACTGCTTCTTATTTGAGATATAATAAACTTTTGATTTATCACATTATATCACTTCCATGCCCTCTGTTCAAAGCCTTCCAATGTGACCCCAAACTCTGAATAAATCCAAGCCAAAAATCCAAATTGAATGCCTACAAGCCCTTATCAGATCAGGCCATGACTTAACTCTATGATGTCTTATACTATTACTCTCTCTTTGCTCAGCTCTAGTGACGTTGGCCTTCTTTCTGTTCCTTGATCACACCCCTTAGCTTGTTCTCACTTTTCGGCCTTTGCACTTGCAGTTCCCTATGACAATAATGCTCTTCCCTCAGATCTTTGCAGGGCTCTGGGCTCTGCTCAAATGTTCTAGCACTTTCTCAGGGAGGTCTTTCCTGACTACCTTATCTTATACTACCCTATAGCCACTACTCCCCCAATCCATCATTCCCAATACTCTGCTTTATTTGTCTTCATAGCACTAAACACTACCTGACATTTTATTTAGTTCTTTACTTGTTTATACTGTGACTTCCCCAAAAGAATGTAAACTTCATAAAGTAAGAGACCTTGCTGTATATCCCCAGTGGCTAGAACACTGGCTAACATATAGTGAGAGTTAAGTATTTGTAGAATAAAAGAATGAATGAAAATTTAAAAATAGACAAATGTTAAAAGACTATGAAGAGTCACTATGAAGCATTAAGAAATTTATAATCTATCTTAAAGCAATGGGAAACCATTTGGAGATTTTGAACAAGGGAGTAGCAAGACAAGATCTGAATTTTGAACACCTCATTCTGGCTGTTGTGAGAATTCAATTCAGGAGAGCAAGAGAGGAAACAGGAAACAGAAAGAAAACTATTGCAGAAATGAGAGATGATGACCTAGACTGGGCTGCTGATAGTATGAAGAGAATAAATTAGAAATATTATAGGAAGCAGCACACATAGGACTTGAAATACTGGAGATGCCCACCCCTTGGCTGAGCCTTTCCAGACTCTTGCCAGCTCCTCCTCAACGCTCTTCACACTTCTATTACACTAGAGTGCCTTTCACTCTACATAGTACTTCACCATTAATAAATCTGCCTTTTACACTAGACTTCTCTGGGGCAAGCACACTATCAAGCAACCCTATAACCTGTTACATGAAGGTCACCCCATTTGGTGGCCCGGAATTCAGAGCTGCAGTTTGTTTTAGCACAGCCATATGCCTCTCTTAATGTTCAGGAAAATCCCTGCTTCAACGCTGCCCCATAAACATTACTGAGCTCCAGCAACTAGAGAGAGAACTCCGGAAGGAGCAGGTCTCAGGGGAGGGAGGATGCAAGCTTTCTGAGCAAGCGTCCAGAGGACCCAGAGCAGAAACCAACAACTGGGAGCAAGGGGGCGCGGGCGCAGAGGACAGAGCGACATCCGCAACTTTCCTACTGCCGGGCTAGCAACAAACTGGCAGAGGACGTACCGGCCTCCCGAGGGCGGCGCTGGCTCAGCCACCGCCGCAGCCATCGTGGGGCTGGTCTTCCGTCCTCCACCTCCCCCACAGCCCGGAGTCTACGAGGCAGACACTCACGCGAGCTACGTCTCGGAGCGTGAGCTACGTCTCGGAGCGTGAGTGGCAGGGGACATAGCGGCAGAGAATGCACGCCGTGTCCTGGCCCCAGGCTGCAGAGCTAACCCCACGACAAAAGCAGCGGCCGCCACGGCTGCGCGGATGGAGAGCCGCAGGGGACAAACGCGTTCGCCGTCAAGGGGACGGGCCTGGGGCCTAAGGCGGGGACTCACCGGCTCTTGCCCCGCCCCTAGGATGGAGAAACAGGAACCACGTGGGTCTACGAAATTAGCGCGGGAATCAGATGTGCATGAAGCTACCCTCAAAATAGGAAAAAAATAACGGAAAAAAATAACGAAAAAAAACCAAAAAGATCTTTCAAAAAGGGAATCAATCAGTTCCAAGACAATTGCAAATAAGGACTTTAAGGAATGGGGGAAAGTGTGGCTCACAATGGTCTGCGTCCAACCTCACATGACGCAGGAGTTTTGTCATCTACCCTAGGGCCCCGATTCTTTGCAATTGCTACTTTTCTGCATTCATTTGGATTAAAGAAATCTTTAGTGCAAGTGATATACGCCAAGGGGAGAGAAACAGTATCCTGTAGTAGTTAAAAGGATGTTCCCTTGAGCCAGACTGCTAGAGTTTGAAACTTGACTTTGCCAATTCTAGGATGTATGAGCTTAAGCAAGTTAATATAGATAAATCTCTGGGTACAATACTGGCATACAGTGAATATTGTGTGAGTGTAGCCTGTAATTTATCAATGATTTGGTTAGCTTGTTCATAGGTCAGGTTAGAATAACAAAATAACTCATCAGGACCTAGAAAATAATGTTCATACTTTAATGAGTGCTCTTATTTTCTACCCTAGGATGGATTAACATACAACTGTTAATAAAACTATCCCCTATTTTTTAAATCAGAGTACAAAATTATAATAACAAGAACCACTGGAAATAAACACAACTAACTCTTGGTAAGCATATAAGTAGTAGAGCAGAGGTCTACGAATGTTCCAGAGTATTCTAGTTGTGTGTATTTAGTGTGCCATAGGCACCAATCAGTAAGCGGAACCATAAATGGCATGAGATGGACAATTATTTGTGATAATCACCATCCTCATCTTTTCTGGCCTCTTCTCATCCCATTATTGCCCCAAAGCAGAAGCATGGTGTATTAGTTTTCTAGGACTGCTGTAACAAGTACCACAGAATGGGCGACTTAAAACAACAGAAATTTATTCTCTCACAGTTCTGGAGTCTAGAAGTCTGAAATCCAGGTGACTGCAGGGTTGGTTCCTTCTAGAGGTTCGGAAGGAGAATCTGTTCCATGCCTCTCTTCTAGCTTCTGATAGTTGCTGCCAATCCTTTGCATTCCTTGGCTGGTAGATGTATGACACCAACTTCTGCCTCTGTCTTTACATGGTGTTTTTTCCTCTCCTCTCTTTTTAAGATAAAAAGCATGGCCTTTTTGGTCTGATGGATATGGGGTTTGAATGCAGGCTCTGCTTCTTTGTGATGTTGGGCAAATCCATTTAACCCCTCTGAATTCCAATTTCAAGGAAAATGGGAAAAATAATATCTTTCTCAGAATAGTTGTAATTAAGTGAGATATGTTTCAGAAGGCATTATATAAATGGCCATTGGAATTAAGCTAAAGAGTCAATGCAACAGCATCTTTTTCTCTGATGAGTCCATATATTTCAGTAAAGTGCAAGGCCTATACCATAGAAATATAGGGGTAAAAGGAATATGATCATATTCAGAGAATTCTTAATTTGTGAGCAGGCTGTTAAAAGAGGTTTCCATTCTACCTTGGTATTTTTCTGTCTTATCCCAGGTAAAGTGGATAGATGGCCAAAGCTAGAGGAACCAGAAAAATACTTCTTATTGTTTTCCCTGGCATCAAGTACAGTAAATTTTATTCCATATTAAAAGTTAAAAACTCATTTGTAATGCTAGCAACAGGCAATGATACTTGTTTTGTGCACTGTGAAGAATAAAACATTGAAATCAAGGTGTCAGGTAGGGGAAAAAAAAGAAAAAATGGAGTAAAGTATGCACTATCTTGCATATAGGGGTTAGTAAGACTTAAATAGTTTTTAGTTGGGAAGGATCTTAGAGGTGAAATCATTCATTCATAATAAAAATGTATAATGCAACTTTACATAAAATGCAGAAGTTTCTCCAAGAACAGGTTGAGACTTTGACTCAGCATAACACATAGAGGCCACTTTGGCTGGTCACTTTCTGCTAAGAATAGGGAGTGGATGAGTGGCTTACCACCACCAAGATGACAAAGAACCAAGCCTTCCTGTTTGGAGCAGACTGGATTTGGACCCTTTGGGGATCTGATAAGCAAATAAACCTTCAGCTGGCAGCACAGACTCCACAGATGTCTTCTCTTCCTCTTGTGGAATCTAAGCCTTGTGACCTCTCTATCCAGAGCCAAGGGTAAAGGAGTCTTCCTGGAAGAAAAGTAGATTTGATAAGCTGGAAGAATTCTGTAGCTTGATAGCAGAGGATTGTCTAGGCCTGTTTATCATCTTTGGTGTGCCAGGAAAGCCTAAAGACATCAGAGTAGTTGTTCTGGGCAGTGTCAAAAGTCAGACAGTGAGGAACCATCTGCCAGGAGGGAAGGCTGTGGCTCAGTTTATCCTGGAAACTGAAGATTGTGTCTCTATCAAAGAGCAATGCTTGGGAACTCTCTGAGTAAGAAAAATGGGCCAAGAGAGGCGGGCAAGGTTTATATTAACATCTTCTGAACTAGATATGTGTGATGGGACTGGCCTGTAAGATGAAAAGAAAAAAAATATTTTATTCTAATAAGCTCATCTACTTGCATCATTCCAGTGTGGGATATTTTTTTCTATCTTTTTCTTCCCCCATTGATTGAAAGTGATTACCATGGTTAAACATACTAGTGTCACAATTATAGAGAAACAAATGACCCTGGCTGTATTTCAGGCACTCTTAAAATCTTTTATTCATTTATTCAATAATAAAAATTGGAAGAGAGAATAGTAAAGTCATCTTTAAAGTTTGATTTGCAAAAAAACAGTGTCTTTGAAATAAGAAGTCTGGCACTCAAAAGTATAACATGTGTTTTAACTGCTATTGGTGGGAAGTGGGTAGGGTGAGCTGGTGTGTAAGGCTATAGAGTAGGTTTAATTACATTCATAATACCAGTTTCAGTTCTGGATTCTGGTGCAAAACTCATGTGGATCTTTTCCTCTAACCCCTACTCTTATTCCACCCCCTCCCTAGCTGCTTCCTCTGCACAGAGAGGACTTGGGTGGGATTTACTTTGGGATTCACTTGAGTGTTAGCCAATGTGCTCTCCTCCCTGCCACACACTCCACACGCCCCACACAGGGGCTGCCCCACCTGCCCGACGGTGGGAGGCAGGAGGTACCAGGGCAGATTTAAAACAGTCACCTATATAACAATTTAAAAAGTTACCCATATAACAAGTAAACTAAAATATATAACAGAGAGATAACAAGAAAATCTCCAAATATTTGGAAGTTAAACAACACACTTCTAAATAATCCGTGAATGAAAAAGAAAGTCCCTGGAAATTAGAAGATATTTTGATTTAAATAAACATGAAAATACAAGATATCAAAAATTTTTGCATGTATGTAAATAGGTACTTTAAAGGAAATTTATAGAATTAAATGTTTATATTAGAAAATTAGAAAAATCTCAAATCAATTATCCAAGTCTCAACCTTTAGAAACTAGGAAAAGAGCAAAATAAACCCAAGGTAAATAGAAGGAATTAAACAGCAGAAATCAATGAAATTGAAAACAAGAAAGCAACAGAGAAAAACCTATGAAATCTAAAGCCAATTTTTTGAAAAGATCAATAAAGTTGGAAAACCACCAGCAAAATTGACCAAAAAAAAAGGAGAGAAGAAATAAATTACCAATGTCAGAAAAGAAAGAAGGGACATCACTGAAGACCTTTAATTCATTCAAAGAATAAATGAATATAATGATAAATGCCACATATATGAATTGGATAATTTAGGTGAAATGGACTGATTTCTCAAAAACCACAAACTACGTCAAGTCACACAAGATGACAG
Source organism: Cheirogaleus medius (assembly GCA_008086735.1). Lineage (NCBI taxonomy): Eukaryota > Metazoa > Chordata > Mammalia > Primates > Cheirogaleidae > Cheirogaleus > Cheirogaleus medius. The sequence goes on along the minus strand of VBSM01002616.1, from coordinate 29,488,779 downwards.
GATATTAAGTATGAAATGTCCGATTTCTTTAAGTACTAAGTTTGACAGTTGATATCTCTGACATTTCACTTTGACACTTGTTTTATTTTTATTGTGAAGGTACATCTTCAGTCCTTCAAATGCACATTTTAGCTTGTATTATCTTTCAAATTTTTAGGGCAATTTTTGCACAACAAATTCGTGTTATTAATATTTTAAATTTCCAATCTTTCATGAGTTGATAATTCTATTGAAGATAATAAAAATGAACCGCCAGAAAAGTGAAATGAAAGAAAAAATGAAGACATATAAAATATAAGTTCATTTTTAGTAGTAGATTCCACAAACATAAAATTAGTCTATCATATTCTATAAAAAATTCTAAAAGCTTGTTTGTAGTTTCTGTACTTATCTGCTTATAAGTCAGCAATTCAGGGTTCTGAACAGGCACCAGTCCACAAAACATACTTTTGAGTGAATACCTCAAAAGTTTTTTTCCACAGGTAAAATAAGTGCAATAAGCTTATAATTTTTCTAAATATGGAGCACTATCTTTAACAAACTTTGATTCCTTTTTCTCAGATTTAACTACCTTCAACTCTCTAATCTGTTTGACATTTACCTTTATAAATTGAAATAACATGCCTATGTTGCCATTTCTAGATTTTTCAATATTAGACATTCTCAAGTGCCTTCATATCATGTAATAGGAGGATACAGTGTATCCTACTCATATACAATAGTCTTTTTACATCCTCCCAGTGGAGGTCTATTAGATTTTTTAAAAATTTGTATTAATCATTTAAATACAAGATCCTGACTGATACATTGAACTAAGATAAAAGGAATGACAAATAACCAATGGAAGAAACAAAAAGGGGAACTGTAATAATTTATATGACAAAATTTTCAATTCTCTCCTTAAATTGTCCTATAGATTCAATACAATACTAATATAGCAAGTAGCATTTTTGTGGGAATTAATAAAACAAAAATGGATACACAATAGACTAAGAATATCCAAGGTACTCTTAAAGAAGCAGAAAACAGTGAAAAGACATGCTCTACCAGTTATCAAGATTTATTTTAAACATACAGTAAAACAATGTGATGTTGTAACAATAAGAAACAAATACAGCAATGGAATGGAATAGAGGGTTTAGGAAGAGGCCCATGCAAATAACATGGACCCTTGATTTCTTGATTTGGCATATGCAGCACTGCAGAGCAGTGGTAATAAAATGGCCTTTAATAAAGGTTGCTAGGGCAATTATTTATTTTTGTGGAAAAAATTAACTAGACCAATACCTCTCATAATCATTAGAATTCATTGCAGGTGGATTATAGATCTTAAAGTAAAAGGCAAGGAATAGAGATTCTATGAAATACTATAGAATAATATGTTCCTGACCTAAGGGTATTTAAAGACTTCATAATTGGAACTTATCATAAAGAAAAAGACTGATAAATCTGAATACATAAATTTAGTAGTTTTCACAATTTTTTTAAAAAAGCAAAAAAGTCATAGAGAGTAATAACAGATATTTTCAAAACATCCAAACAACAAAAGCCTCATGTCAGGACTAAGAACTTCTATAAATCAAGAAATAAAAGACAGACAAATTGATGAAAAAAAATGGACAACTGACTAGAATAAAACTTTGCTAAATGAAAATATTCAAATGACCAATAAACATATGAAAATGTGTTCCTCTTCATTAGTCATTAGAGAAATACAAATTAAAACTACAATGAGATGCCATTACACATTACCAGAGCACACATTTTGTAGAGTATATACCTAGGATTATAATAACTGTCTCATAAATCTGTGCATTTTCTAGTTGAAATATTGTGAAAGGGTCTTCTAAAGTGGCTGTACTGGTTTATACTTCTTAAAATGCACAGACCTTTCTCAAATATTTTTGCACAGATGCATTATTGCTCATTAAAACTTGGCAGTTACAGAAACTAAATTTTTGGACAGTAATACACAGTGTAGTAGTTAGTTTTATTGTATTCAATAAGTATAAATCTTTTAATATAATTTTTTGTCTCATTCAGAAAAGCAATCCACAACAAAAGGAAACCTGAAAGGAGAAGAGGGACTGCAGAAGATCAGAAACTACCCATATATGTTTCTGCTTTTCCAGGTGAAAAAAAAAATCTATATGAGGGTTTATGTATTTAAATTTTATTTATGAAAAGTCAAGGTATCTCTGTTCTCACTAAATTCATATTATACAAATATTTAAAGAATATTTTGAATGTATTCTCACCTTTTAATCAGTGCAGGGCACCAAATGATCAACCTAAATATGCCCACATGTTTTACTCTGTCTCTAAAAACAAAAGGGAAATAAACCAGAAACCCTCTTCAATATTTCACATTAACTGGGATAAACATCTCTTTTCAGTAAGTACAATTGCATCATAAATTTCAGCCTGATCTCTGAAATTTTAAAATTAGTAAGATCATATTACTGTGTCTATGAAAATGTAAAATGATTTATAAATTAAAATTAAGTCAATGTCTTCCCTTCTGACTTTTTACTTTGGTTGATTTAATAGTACTGCAATTTCATCAGTATAATAGCCCAGTTCCTTTAATAATAAATTTATCGTTCTCTTAAATTTTATGTTGTTTAAGGGCAAAGGACTACATGAAGTTTCTTTTCCTTAAAATGTTTCTCTTCTAACTGGCAGCAACAGCTGTAGGGCTACTGTGTTTCAGCTACTTATTTTTGTAAAAAGCACAGTTCCTCTTCACATAGAGATTTTTGGAATGAAAAAATAGATCTGTCTGAATATGAATAATGTGATAAAAACATTAAATTATAGGTATTTAAATTTCTCCTCTTTACTTGCTGAAGAGGAACTAGTTTATGTGTTCCTTGGCAATGAACTTTGTGTGTTTCAGCAGGGTAAAGCCTGGAGATGAAGAATTGAAGAAGCCAAATTCCTCCATATAAGGAAAAAGATGAAAAATACAAAGAAAAGATCCTAGAGAGTGGAAAAAGTAGTGTGAGTAGTCAGATAAGAAAAGCCAGGGCAATGTGGAGGACTGCAGTGTTCTCACTTAAGAATTTAAAGGCATCATAATTGATTACTAAATGAATGTTAAAACACATATTGCTTGGCTCCTCCCCCAGAGTTTCGGTTTAAGACATGGCTAATAATATGTCTAAGGCATGGTTTAATAATCTGTATTTCTAACAGGTTCCCAGGTGATGCTAATGCTGCTGGTCCAGGGACCACACTTTAAGAACCACTGTTATGAAGCATATATAAGAAGTTTTGCTTTGCATTGTATGGTATAATTTTATAGATAACCAACCTTCCCTATTTGTCTGAGACTAAGGAATTTCCCTGGCCTGAGACTTTCCGAGCTAAAACTGGAACATCTCTGCAAACCAGGAAGATTTGTCCTATGAAAGTTAAAGGAATCAAAATGGATTCACTTGTATCAATGGATTCACTTGTAGAATAAAACTTTCCTAAATGAGAATATTCAAATGACCAATAAACATATGAAAATGTGTTCCTCCTCATTAGTCAAACAAATGGTGCCTGGAAAGGCCACATTCTCATGCACATATGCCTGATAACAAGAGCTATTAGAGAAAACTCTGCAAAAACCACAACCTTGCACAAAGGCCACAACAATCTTACAAAAAATTACTTCTGTGAGGACATCTGCCCAGCAACTGCCGGTCCAAACTTGTATTGATGCCATCCTTCTTACAGATCCTAGTAGCCAAGGATAATTATCTCAAAACAATTTATATAACCCTCCTCATTTTTCTTTTAAAAACTCTTGTCTTCCTTTACCTCCCTGAAAATGCCCATCATATTCCCATTGAAATGCTCAATCTCAAATAAATATCATTTTCTTTTAGAGAGCATCTCTCTGTGTCTGTTATATAGATTTGATAGGCCCCCCATATCTTCAAGATATTTTCAGTAAAGAGTTAAAATGCTTGCTAATACTTTTGTACCCAAAGTTTTGTGTTTTCTTTTTAATTGATTTATTAATTCACTAATTAATTTTATTTATTTTCTTTCTTTTTCTTTTTTTTTTTTTGAGACAGAGTCTCACTCTCTTGCCTGGGCTAGAGTGCCATGGCGTCAGCCTAGCTCGCAGCAACTTCAAACTCCTGGGCTCAAGCGATCCTTCTGCCTCAGCCTCCCAAGTAGCTGGGACTACAGGCATGAGCCACCATGCCCAGCTAAGTTTTTCTATTTTTTTGTAGAGATGGGGTCTCGCTCTTGCTCAGCCTGGTCTCGAACTCCTGAGCTCAAATGATCCACCCACCTTGGCCTCCTAGAGTGCTAGGATTACAGGCGTGAGCCACCGCGCCCGGCCCACTAATTAATTTTAAACTTCAGGATTTTTTAAATTGATATGTTACAACTGACCTCAAGGCTAGAGTGCATTTTGGAGATAATCATTTATGATTTTGGCCCAGAGTGCAGTATCTTGCTGTGGCTAGAATTAATTGCCACCTAGAACCGAGTAAGCTATCACCATGACTATCAAGTGGCCAGTGTTTTCTTTAAGGAAGTGAAAAAGGGCTTAGTAAGAGGCAGGATGTTTCTTGGACTAACATGTCAAAGTGACAAGGTATTTACACAAATTCTTCAGTTATACAACTTTTGGGCAAATTCACAGTTCGGTAATGGGTGTTTCAAACAGCTAAGTATATACAGTGTTTTGTGAGTTCATTAAATTAGGCAGTAATAAATGAAAAATCTTGATGGCTTAAACTAACAAAGATTTATTTCTTGCTCACATTAACTATCCTTAAAACACCAAAAGAAATTGCCCATTTTTTTTTTTGCTATAACTACTTATATCATAATTCTAGTGGACAGCACAAAATAGTAAAATATGCAATGATGATGAGATTGCTCATCCTCATGATGACTCTTTTACACAAAATAAACATCTATGGAAAATGGAGATTGGAATTCTTAAAGGAGAATATAAGTTGAATGTTAATGGTGATCCAGTTAAAAGCCCCAGAGGTAGCTATTTTAATGGGAGGTCTTGATTTAGGGGCAGAGTATGGGAAGGTCTTTATAAGCTATCAAAGACGTAGTAATCCAGGAGGAGAAAACTGACAATGGCTTTATCAATTTGTAGATAGTGAAAGTAAGTAATTCACTAACAAAGAAGTGGCATATTCTGTGAAGACCTCTATTAGGCCCATAGAGCTTCTTAGCATTCTTAGATAATATGTCTCACACTGATGGTTTCCAAATGTGAAGAATATTATTTAGTGGTTTGAGATGGCATCCTGGAATCTAGTTTTTTAACATGCTCCCCTGAAGATTTTGAAGTAGTCTGTAATGTGGACATGAAAAAAAGGGGGGAAACCTATGTTTTCAACTTGGTATATGGAAAGAGAGAGTGAAATGTAAATTTAAAGTTATTGGGACTAGTGAAACATTCAGTTCAGTATAAATTATAGATTATTTTAAGCCATAAGGCTATTAAGTTATTTTATTACTTTTTGTCTGATGTTCTAAGTCATATCCATGGCTCTGACATTAATTTTCTGTGTAATTGTAGGTAAATCACTTATTTTAACTTCAGCTTCTTCTATAAAATAAAGTCAGGTAGATTATTAATAAGTATTCCTAGTTCTGAATACCCATATTTCCTTGAAACTTTCCAACTAATTTAAAGTGATGTGTGCACTATGTATAGGGATCAGATATTTAACTTAAGCTCTTGGTGGCAATTATTATGAAGAAAATTATATAGCATAAATGTCTAGACTTGTTTTACTACCTTCAAAAGCTGCCCACTATTTCTAGGTAGGGTCCATAAGCTGCAGGGTATGTATAACACAATTTAGCAGCTTACCGGGTCTGGGGACAATTATCTAGTTCATATTAACCTCTTGAAGGCTGAATCATTTGGAGATGAGTTACAAGTAACATAAATAGATAAGTACAGAATGGACTCAATAACAAAATGGGAGATAATGGGGAAAACAAAGCTAAGCATCACATCCGAGTAGGATCCTGACATAGATTTTATTGAAGTAATTTAAGTGTTCCTCTCCCACTCTTCATTCACTGCCTACTCCTCTTAATCATTGAGAAAACGGAAGACACTGAATAGGGAGGCAGTCAGCTTAATTTGAGAAACTTTCTTAAATTGTGAGAGACTGAATTAACTTTTACCCAAAGTAAAGGCTGAATTGAAAACCCTGAGGTTTGCAACTCGACTTCTTTTTGATGTATTCTTGCCAAAGGCAACCTGAGGTTCCCTGAGAGATCATTTTTCTACAAAATATTGCCAGCCATGCTCAAGGCAAAATTACGGGGCATAATTTATCTTCAGCATTCTTCAAATAACTTCTCTCACCCCTTACCCCCAACCCCCAACCCTCAACCCCCAATACCAGAATACAGGAATTGTATGAAGTCTACACAGCCTTTAAAAGTCTACAAATTTACGTGCCTACTATGTGAAAGCCATTTTGGGGACTACAAACATAAGTAATGCATAGAGCCACCCATTAAGATCCTCATGCCTGTGATTTAGTAGGAAAAACAGAATGCTACCATAGAGATATTAATAAGAACAACCAAATTTATAGGCAACAAAGAAGTTTTCCTTACCTAAAACACCCGAAATTTTAGAATAATTGGCTTCCCGCTTCCCATGGAGTACTGAGATATGGCTGTCAGAGTGCCCTATGAGTGTCAATTTAAATAAATCCTCTTTGAGAGTATCCACATTTTGAAAGAGTTCTCTTTTAACATAAAAAATCTTCTAACTAGTGAAGTTCATTCAGCAGTGAAGGGTCTCTGCTCCTTCAAGTTTTAATATGAAAGTCTCAATGTTTGCTCCCACAACCAACTCTTCCCTTCCACCCTCCAAAGTTCATGGAATGAAATGCCTTGGAATTGAACATTTTAGTCATTCGGATCACTGAAGAGAAAGAACAGAAATAACTGGGGGTGGGGGAGAGGAATGTGCAAATTTTTAGAGCTTGGGCTCTGGAAATGTGGAGAAACATCGCCACCTTATGGTAAGGGATGGAATCGACAAAAAAAAAGCGGACTGCCCTCAAATTGCTACCTTTTCAAAGCATCTCCCGCGCAGGCGGATCCCGAGACCCGCCCCTGCCAGAGGCTCTGACCACTCTGTGCGCCCCGGGCAATGTGATTGACAAGGAAACAATCCGGTCCGTTACCTAAACTCGTCACTCCGGAAACAGTGACCCGATCCTTCCGGGTCCGCTGTCTCCCAGCATCCTTTGCCTTCCGGCTGTGCTGAGTCCTGTCCGGCCAGTCCCGCCTTGGGCGCCCATTTCGAGCTCGAGTTTCAAGCTCGGCTTTCCGAGCTCAGATTTTTCCAGAAGTGGGTTCTTGGGCAGTGGCTATGGGGGCAGGAATGGCGCAGCTGGAGGGTTATTATTTCTCGGCTGCCTTGAGCTGTACCTTTTTAGTATCTTGCCTCCTCTTCTCCGACTTCAGCCGGGCGCTGCGAGAGCCCTACATGGACGAGATCTTCCACCTGCCGCAGGCGCAGCGCTACTGTGAGGGCCATTTCTCCCTCTCGCAGGTGGGGTCCCCAACCTGTCCCCGCCCCAGGACAGGCTAGAGAGGGCCCAGCGCCCCCAGCGCTGACTTCTCCTGTCCCTATCCTTAACTCACCCCGTTCCACCTTCCTAGCCTGGAAACATAAAAGGAACTGGGTAATCTTTTGTTCTTGTGTCTGAGATCTGTGAAATATTTGTTACATGAGTGAATAAACAGCAGATCTGGCTCTTAAGAAGGAATGATCTGAGGGAATACTTAATGGGGAACTGAGTTACTGCTTCTTTTACTGATTATCCCACTCTGTCTTTCCCAGTGTCAGGATTAGCGACATTGGGGTGCCCCTTGGAAATGTCAGAAAACTTCACTTTAACTCACCTGGAAAGCACCTTATTGTGTATTTTGGAAATGGAATAGGGTGAAATGGAACAAGCAATCTTCAGCTACCAAAAAGTGACAGTTTGCACTAATTCTATCCTTGGGTTTTTGAATATATATTTGATTCTACAAGAATATAGATATAAATACAAAAAAATAAACATATTATCCCTCCTCTTCTGGTGACACATTATTGGGTACGGTTAGAAATATAAAGTCTGTTGTCTGTTATTTACTAGTTTTTTGACCTTGGAAGTTTTCTGAGTTTCAGGTTACTCATCTGCAAAATGACAGTAATAATAGTGACTACTGTAAGTTATGTTGCAGTATTAAACACAGAGAGTCTAGTACGATTCCTGGTTCAGTACATGTTAGCTGTCATTATGTAGCCTGTGGTACATTGTCTCTCAATACTTCTTTCTTTCTAAACTTACCAGAGTTACAACCAATCTTTCCATGCTTTTTAAAACTGGAGCATTTGCAAATTAGTCACCAAAATCCAGGCTTTCTGAAGAGTAGTTCTTGGAAAATAAAAATGGAGTTTAAGTTGTTGTCTATTGATTGCTTGTACCTTAACAATCACAAAGCAAGTACGGGGGCAAAAATATAAGGAAAACTTTTCCTTGGAGGAGACATCTGCTCTGCTGAGGACTTGTTTTATTTAACCTTGTCATAGAATAACTTCTTAAAATTCTTGATTGTTGGTAAGGATGAAACTTAGCATCACATGTTTGTCTGTCCTATCTGTATTACTTCTCAGCTTTTGCTTCATTGTCTACCTTTCATTTTTAAGTGGGATCCCATGATTACTACATTACCTGGCTTATACCTGGTGTCTGTTGGCGTGGTCAAACCTGCCCGTTGGATCTTTGGATGGTCTGAACATGTTGTCTGCTCCATCGGGATGCTCAGATTTGTTAATCTTCTCTTCAGTGTTGGCAACTTCTATTTACTATATTTGCTTTTTCGCAAGGTACAACCCAGAAACAAGGTATGTTTCAAAATAATTTATTACAAGTTTATGTCTGTCAGGTCCACAATTATGATGAATCGGTTTTATGAGATTTGGTGAAAAATGTCATTAACACTTAGTATTTGTATATATTTTGTAAAGATAAATGCAAATCCTCCACCCCCATTTTAGGAAAAAATTGTATGTAAATATTTGAATATCTCTTATTTATTTGTAAAATCTAAAGTAAATATTTGTTATTGAATCAAACCAGTTTAATAAATGTTTATTGAATTTATTCCATGTGCTAGGCACTGCGATTACAGAGATAAATAAGGCAGTCCTTTCCTTGCAGAATATATATCTTTGTTAGGGGAAATAGACTTTACCTGAGAAATTTTGATGTTAAGTAAGAATGCAGGCCCTGGAGGTAGATTACATAAATTTGAATTCTATCCCTATCACTTACGAGTTTTGTTACCCTGGGCAGGTTATCCCTTAGTGGCTTCATTTATTAAAGTCTTCATTTATTAAAGAGGAATAATAATAGACTCTACCTCATAGAACTGTTATGAAAGAATAAATGAAAAGTACTTAGAATAGTACCCATAGGAAATATTAACTATAATAATTATTTTTAACTTTAAGAGATGATTTCAATAGTATCAATTATGAGAGGGAGGTGGGCATAAGATGGTATGAGGATACAGACAGGGAGCAGAGGAGCACTTAGGGTAGCCACTCTGGGAGGGAGGGGAGTGGGTGGCATTGTGTAAGTCTTCAAAGAAAAGATGGCAACAGAGCTGAGTTTTGATGAACAAATAGGGCTCTAGGGTGGGGAATTAATCCTGGCAGGGGAAACAGCATAAGCAGAAGTAGAAAGACATTGAGCAACCAGGTGCAGGGAATTGTTGTTTGTAATTACAGGATTATAAAGTACAGGGATGTGAGGCTGGAGAAGTAGGTCATGGATGTCCTTATATGTTATAGAGAGGACTTTGAACTTTATCTAGGGTGTGATGGAGCGACCTTAATTTTAATTCAGGGAAGGGCATGGTCTGATTTGGTTATTTAGATTAAGTGGAGGATACAATTCAAGAACATAATAACACTTTTCAATTCTGAAATAGCCTGTCAGAAAGGCCAAAAGAAGATATGTAGCTTTAGACTGGGCTCACTATTTTCAGGAAAAATACTAAGATCATTGGGTATTGTAGTACATAGTAGTATAAATGCTATGTGCCTATTTACATTTTCCCTAGTGTAGAGTTTTGAAGGATATCCTTACAGGAAATTGATGATGATGGCTATGGGAATACTTATTGAAGGTGCTAAGACATAAGCTCAGGGAAATGGAGCCACCTGCACTGTATCCACTGCACGTAGAGCTCCATATTCCCCATAGAATTTAGTTCAATGTCTTACACTCAGTAAATCCTTAACTAATCATTGAATAATTCAAAATATTTTAAACCATAGAAGCTTTGGCACACACTAAAATGTGTCATTTTAGTGGCTTCCAAACTGATAGCTATAACTAAAAAGTATCAAGAAGTGTTCTTATAAATATATAAAATGTTTTTGCAAAGCCAGAAATAAGATTAATATTGAATAATTGAATTGAATAATTAATATGGAATAATTTCATTTAAATAATATTTGTGTAGTTTTTTAATTTCTTCATTAGCTCAGTGGAAATAGTATATTTAATCATGGAAATAATTTCAACTGTGTTTTTTTCTTTCTCCAAGGCTGCCTCAAGTATCCAGAGAATCTTGTCGACATTAACATTAGCAGTATTTCCTATACTTTATTTTTTTAACTTTCTTTATTATACAGAAGCAGGATCCATGTTTTTTACTCTTTTTGCATATTTGATGTGTCTTTATGGAAATCATAAAACTTCAGCATTGCTTGGATTTTGTGGTTTCATGTTTCGTCAAACAAACATCATCTGGGCTATCTTCTGCGCAGGAAATGTCATTGCACAAAAGTTAACTGAAGCTTGGAAAACTGAGCTACAAAAGAAGAAAGAAGAAAGACTTCCCTCTATTAAAGGACCATTTTCAGAATTCAGAAAAATTCTTCAATTTCTTTTGGCTTATTCCATGTCCTTTAAGAACTTGAATATGCTTTTCCTTTTGACTTGGCCCTACATCCTTCTGGTATTTCTGTTTTGTGTTTTTGTGGTGGTTAATGGTGGAATTGTTATTGGTGATCGGAGTAGTCATGAAGCCTGTCTTCATTTTCCTCAGCTATTCTACTTTTTCTCATTTACTCTCTTTTTTTCCTTTCCTCACCTACTGTCTCCTAGCAAAATTAAGACTTTTCTTTGCTTAGTTTGGAAACGTAGAATTCAGTTTTTTGTGATTACCTTAGTCTCTGTATTTTTAATTTGGAAATTCACTTATGTTCATAAATACTTGCTATCAGACAATAGACATTATACATTCTATGTGTGGAAAAGAGTTTTTCAGAGGTATGAAATTGTGAAATACTTGTTAGTTCCGGTCTATATATTTGCTGGTTGGAGTATAGCTGACTCATTGAAATCAAAATCAATTTTCTGGAATTTAATGTTTTTCATATGCTTGTTTACTGTTATAGTTCCTCAGAAACTGCTAGAATTTCGTTACTTCGTTTTACCTTATATTATTTATAGGCTTAACATACCTCTGCCAACCACATTCAGACTTCTTTGTGAACTGGCTTGCTATACACTTGTTAATTCTCTAACTTTTTATATATTTCTGAACAAGACTTTTCAGTGGCCAAATAGTCAGGATACTCAAAGGTTTATGTGGTAATGTCAGGGATATTTTGAACTCTAAGAGTAGACTTAATAATTAGACTATTCCCACAATGAACAACTGAATAGGTAAAAGTTATGGAATTTCTTTTAGGCATAACAGGGATCCTCAGATCACATTAGATTTTTTATATATGTCTTAAACATATATAACAAATCCAAGGAAGTTAAGTGGTAAAGAGCTGAGAAAGGTTTCTTCAAAAGCCTGAATAATGGGAAAATAAAATTGTTTACAATTATTTCATGATATCTTTCTGATATTACTGGCCACTGAAAAAGCTTGGAAATGTTTTGCATATACACGTTTAAGAAAACTGGGATGCTTCACTAGAAGTAATGTATTCTCTTCAGAAAGAAATAGCCAAGAATTGGAAAAATATTTACAAATAATCAGGTAATATTCTTGATTGAAAAGTTGCTTTACATTTCAGTAAATATAATTCAGTCATGTCAGAATAGACTCACATAGTAAATTATAAATTAGAGGCTAATATGTGCTTATCTGAGAATCAACTTATTTTTTGTTTAAAATTTAGAAATGATGAAGGTCTTTCACTAATTCCTAGTATGAAATTTATGATGGCCAAAGATAAATTGTGGTGATTATAATGTCTTTTATAGGGGTTTTCTTTCTGAAATACATTATTGTATTAGTTTCCTAGGGCTTCTACAACCCACAAATTTGGTGGCTTAAAAATTTTTTTCTCATAGTTGTGGAGGTCAGAAATCTGAAATCAAAGTGTTGATAGGGTTGGTTCCTTCTGGAGCCTCTGGAGGGAGAATCTGTTCCATGCCTTTCTCCTAGTTTCTGGCTGTTGTCTGCAATCCTTGGAGTTTGTTGGCTGTGGACACATCACTCTAATCTCTGCCTCTGTCTTCACGTGGCTTTCCCCTCTCTCTTCTCTTCTTTATTTTATATGGACAATGTCATTGCATTTAAGGCCCACCCTAATCCAGGATCTCATCTGAAGATCCTTAATTATATCTACAAAGATCCCTTTTCCAAGTAGGTTCACATTCATGGGTTATAAGTAGACCTATCTTTTTGTGGGACACTTTTCAATCCACTAAAGTTATTAAAGGACATTTCTTTGAAAAAAATTTTTTATTATAGATCAACAAATTATAGTTGTTTATATTTGTGGGGTACAAAGTGATGTTATGATTTTTGAATACAATGTGAAATGATTAAATCAAGCTCATCTATCACCTCAATATTTGATTTTTGCAATAAGAACATTTGAGATTTACTCTCAGTGGTATTAAAATATAAAGTGCTCAATTATTAGCTATATTCATCGTGTGCAATAGATCTCAAAAATATTCCTTCTTTCTAACCGAGGCTTTGTACCCTTTGATTATCATCTCCCGGTTCCTCCTACCCACTAGCCTCTGGTAACCACCATTCTATTCTCTGCTTCTTTGAGTTTAATTCTTTCAGGTTCCACGTATTAATATAAGTGAGAACATGCAGTATTTGTCTTTCTGTGTTGGACTTATTTCACTTAGCATAATGTCTTTCAGGTTCATCCATGTTGTTGCAAGTGACAGAATTTCCTCCATTTTTAAGGCTTAATAGTATTCCATTGTGTATATATACCACATTTTTATTCATTCATCCATCCAGCCATCCTTAGGGTTAACACCATAACTGGCGTGATTATTGTGACTAGTCTGTAGCTAATATGGGTGTGCAGACCTCTCTTTGTCATACAGATTTCAAATCTTTTGGATAAATACCCAGAAGTGGTATTGCTGGATCAGGAAATAATCTTTGCTGAGATCTTTTAAATAAAATTTTATTTTTACTGACAGGTTAAAAAACCTGACTTCTGAGGTAACATAATTATACAACTAATGGGTAACTGGTATTCTATTCCATTATCCAAAAAAAAAAAAAGGTAGAATTGAAAGAAAGTTGAGAAATCATTTGACCTAACTTTATTTTGTAGATTTGGGAACAAGTTCTAGAGTTTTTTGTGTTTTTGGAGTCTTATGTTTACTGTTTTGAGTATATCCATTGAGTTGTCATTCCATTACAGAACAGTATTATTTGGGCATGTTAACTTCAACATGTACACTAACAACTGTGAATAGAACTCATCTTTTAACCTAATTTTATGTTCTAAACATTTAAAATTAGCTGTAAGTGTGAACAAATTACTTTCCCCTGGATATTGGATTATGCTTTCTCTGGGTTTTAAATGAGTGGGTTTGCAAAGTATTCTGCATTTGCAAATATAAAATTGTGTGCAGTTGAAAATTACAAGTATAGTTTTGAGTAATAAGTACAGATCATTCTTTTGTTGTACTCTTCAGTACTTAGAAAGTATATTGACATTAGTTATAACAATGATTGTAAGACAAATGTGTTTTACCCAGACTTTTTTTTATTAATTAGTTGAGAAAGAAAACTTAAAGAAATTATGCTTTCACCATGAATTGACTATAATGGAGAACTAAATCCAGAAAGTCAAAATTGAAAAAAAAGTGTAACTTAGGAAAAATAACTTTCTTGTCTGATACTACTAACGTAAGGCTTTTGCGTTTAGGAATATTTCTGAGAGGAAAAATCTTTCCACTCTGATCTAGTCTGGCAAAAATGAAGAATACATTCCACCCCATAATTGAAGAAGATGGCTTTTTGGAGAAATCACTGTTCCAGTTCATTTTTAAGTGTTGAGTCCCTGCTGTTGTAAGAGATGTTTTGGAGAAAATCCACATTCAGAGAGAAACAGGTTAATATTCCACATATTCCATAAAGTACATAAAACATAGTACTTGGCATTTTAAGAAAAGAACGCTATGAATTAAGAGGTGCTGTTTTTCACTATTTATTACTTTAAAACAGGAATGCTTATCAGTAACTATTGAGTTTAAGATAAATGTCTTGGTTAATTTTTTTTAGGCAGTTTGAAGATCATCATTTGCTGATGAATTTTCCAAGATATATAACAGATAAAATGATTATGTAAGAGATCACAAACTCAGCACAACAAATCATATTGCCTTTAGTGTTCCAGGTACTATAACAAACATCCTTGAGAAATCATTCACTTGAAACAACTGAAAAAGCCAATCATTCCTGGGTCTTTAGATCCTTACTCGTGGAAACATTCTAAGTTATATTTGTGTTTTGAACTTTTTTTTAAGAGTTGTCAAGTAGATATTTTTGTCATGAATTTAAAAAAATTAAACAACTGAATTTCTTGATTAAAAGGTGATTGTAAAAAAATATATTGCCCTGTAGAGAACCTGTGGAGACTTGCAGTTATCATTACTGAAGTCTGTGAGTAGGATTATTTTGGAGAGTACCATGAAAAAATTTAGTCCATAAATTGTTTTAGGTTCAGGAATAAATCATTTTGAGCTGATTCTGTCTTATGTGAAATTCTATACACATAGAACATTATCTTTAGGTAGCATTAGTACGATTCCAGTGTACTGTATGTTTCCTCGCATTTATGTTTTCTTTTAGTGGATAGCCAGAAATCTTTTGACCTGCATCTGACTATATATTTAAATGGTTTGGAAATACAGTGTTCCTGAGTTTAAACACAGCATGCCATTTTGGCAAGAGAAATTATTTTAGCTGTCTGGCCTTTTCTTTCTTGTATTAGAGTTATTTCTGGAATGTGCTTAGCTTATCATAAAACAGCTTAATATAAATAGCTTAATGTAATTTATATCCAATAAATAAATAGCTTAATGTAATATATTTCTAGTTTCAACTTAACTGACACTTGGCTTGACATTATTTTCTTTATAACTGTTGGAAGAGAGGCGAGTAGAAGGGATCCACCATTTTTATTTACATCCCCTAAATAGTGGACTGTTATTTTGGACCCACTTCCAAATAAAACATATGTTCACATAAATAAATAAATTCATATTTGTTATGTTAGAGAGAAATTATTATCTTTGCAGCAATTAGAATTTCTTTAAAAAGTGAAACAAGAAGTATGATGTAAATATGAAAAAATGTTTTCTAATGGAAATTTAAATATGACTTGGGAACCATGGACTTTTTAGAAAAAGCGTTTAACGTGAGGGTTAGGATTTTTATATTTGTTTGTGACTCTGGAATCAGTAAGGCAAGTGGTTTAGTCTTTGGTCCTCATTTCAAATGAGAATAGTATTTGTCTTAACTCTAGTCAGTGTCTGGCACGAGTCTAGCCGTATTTCAGAAAGGACTCATTCCCTGCCATGTGTTCGTAAAGTTTATAAATGTGTCATATGATAAATATTGAATAAACATACACCAAATGAAGTTCTTAGTATAGAGTGAAGTGAATATCCAAGAAAAATATATTATGTAACCATAGCTGATTTTAGTAAGTAAATAATGTTTTATAATGAGAGTCATCTTAACCCTTTTTTCCATCTAATTTCCTGACCTAGAGTTAAAAAGTTTTATTTGCTTTAGCATTTAATGCTTATACATGTATTTACTTGTAAATATGTTATATGTTGTTTTTATAATAGGTTATGATTTTAAAATTATTACTGTTTATTTAAAATAAGTAACTTTCAACTATTATGATAACCGTAGAATTCCTGATGGTTATAAGACTTTAAAGGGAAAAAAAATTTCAACCAATTACAAATATTTTGTATTGCTTTATTTAGGCTACATTTTACCACTCTAGAAATAACATAGTGCTTTAGCTCTCCTAAAGAATAATTATTTGAGAGGAAGATTGGACATATTCTATATTGTCTGAAATGTAAATCAGGGTCAACAGTTAGATTTCAACTCATGAAAAACATACATTTTCTAATTGTTTAGTTTCTGCAGGGGAACAGACCCAGAAAAAAGTAAGTTTCCCATTTATTAGATGTAAGATTTCTGTTTATCAGAAATGCTTCAGAAGAGATTCATATAGCAAGTAGATAGAATAAAATGTCTCCTGAACATGTCTCACAACCCTGTGATTTTAAATACGTAAGTTTGTTACAGCTAATGTTTTTTATAATACATTAATTGGTAAGTCATGATCAGGTATTTCTGGTGACTTCTGTATTGTCTTTGATATTTTAAATTTCTGAACAAAAACTGTACTTTTAACTGTTACCCTGTTTTAGAAAAAAAATTTGAGAATTTGAGATACACAAGTTAGTAAGAGGTATTTTAGCTACAATATTTGGTAGTATTGGTAATATAGTATTTAATTTATTTTCTATTTTTTTATTTTTCTTATATTAGTGGGGAAAAAATGTGCTTCTAATTGAAAAGGTTTTTCCTCTAGTGATAAATAAGGGTGAACACTATAAAAATTTTAATGTAATGTCCACTAGGTGGAGATACTGTGCTCCATTTCCAGGTGTTTTTGTCATTCAACTTTATTAGTCTGAATTAAACTTTTTTATAGTTTTGTATTGTTTTGAACCACAAAAATGTATAGGCATGTATATCTGTTTATTGTAATGTTATTCATTATAATAACATTCCAGAAATGTTTTTGGAATTGTAAAAAACTAAGACAATTGTAAAAATTCACTTCTGTGTTTTGTAATATCATATAGTAGCTGATTTAATCTATATATCTTCCAATATGACATTGTTTACTTCATATGGCATAGTCAGGATCTTTTCCCACAAACAATGAATGATGATGATAGATTTGAAAACTTATATAACATTGTATCAGCCACTATTTTAAGTGCTTTACCCACATTATCTCACTTAATTCTCATAACAACTCTAGGATCAGTACTGTTATTAATCTTACTCTACACATGAGAAAACTTGGTATAGAGAGATTTATTATAGAGAAATTGCAAAATAACTGGCTGAGTTGAGATTCATACCTAGGCAGCCTAACTCCAGAATCCATATTCTTAACTCTTGATTTGGGGAAGAAGGGCACAAAGTCTACCTTCAAATTTGTAGCATTTTAGAAAGAAAAGTTGTCATAGAGAATGCGATTATACTTCCTATTTGTATAGGTCAGAAAAATGAGGTGCACACTAATTTTGGCTCTTCCCAAGACAAATAGTCTTCCATCTGCCCTTTCTGTTTTTATCACCATACCTCAAATTGATATGTATGTATGCATATGAATTTAAAGGAGGAAAAAACAAAACAACTCAGGACTGGAGTCTTCAGCCATATTAATTTACATTGAAATAAAGACTTTCTTTTTTTAAATTAGAATGATTCCAGCTACCAAATGGAGGTATTTGAACTCCAAATGGAGTTGTTTGAAAATTAATATTTGGTTTCTCAAAAGAGACTCCCATTTGGCAGCAAATGTTAGTTAAACATGATGTACTTTGGATTTGTAAAAAATTGTCTGGAATAACTTAAACTTTCATTTTTAAAAATGTATGAATATATGTTCTACATGCTTTTAAGTTTTATATTTTGTTAGACACTGTTCTCTAAAATGAAAATGTGTATTTGACTTCTAAAGTGATATTGAGTTCATGTCATTTAAAACTGCTTTTTCAGTAAACCTATTCTTTATAAGAACAAAAGCCAGTTTTTTTCCTTTGTAAAGAGTTTGTTCAAATATCATGTTTTTATTTTGTTTGTAAATAAATTTATGTTTGATAGTGTTTTATAATTTATTGAGTCTAATTAACACATTCTCTTATTCTAAACAGAGTGCCAGCAGCATTTTCTATCCTTCGCACTATACTACTAGCCATTTTCTCCCATCTACCACTCACCTAATCCTAATTAGTCTTCTTGAAATAATAGAACTGAATATTTTTAAGAACTTGTGATTGCCCATTTCTAGCCTGAGTGCATATATAATCTTCCTTTATTGTCATAATAATAACAAGGTAGTTAAATTAGTGGCTGATCTGGAGAAAGTGCAGAGTATGTACCAAGCACATCTAATTTAGCAGGACTATAACCCCAAACTGGTTCTTGTGGTGAAGGGAAGAAGAAAGTGCTATCTGCTCTGTGTTTTCAGACTTCCAGCCCTTACTTTCCAATGGATTTCTTGGAGTTTCCTTTGCTCTTATGCAGCTCAGAGGCCAGCCAAGGACTTATACACAGATTTGGGGGATTCTTCCTTTTTCTGTGACTCCCTCTTTTCGGGGATTCCCCCTCTTAATTTACAGCCACTTTGGCAGTCCTAAATTCCCTCCTCTCCTCAAACCAGTCACATTGCAGCTTTCTGACTAGGGTGAGCCCCCTGGGGAAAAGTTATATAAACATGGATCTCACCCAGTGAGATCTTTCAAGTAAGCCCACCCAGTTACTCCCTTCTTTTGTTTGCTCTTCAGTTCTTTCAAGTAGATTTTTTTCTTTTTTAAATTAGCCAATCTACAGGAGAGTAAATATAAAAGTTCCTCTGCTATTACCTGCCTGGGAACCTTGTCTTAATTATAATAGACATGTACTATGTGTAGTCTTTCTGTTTATAGATAAGGAAGTTAGGGTTGTTACTTTCGCATTGAAAGACTGAAAGAGTTCCTGAAAATAGTTTAGATGAGAACAGTTAAGTTTTTGGAATATGGACTTCTAATATTATATTTTAATATGCTGCATCATAATATTTGTAATTAAATCCAATGACCATTTTAGGGCACCTCGTGCGAGAAAAATGGTATCACAAAACACAGTGTCCTGCCCTAGACAAGAGGAACTTACCTTCCAACTGGGGGGTAATTGATGTAGAGTCTAATATGATCATAACTGAAGAGGAATATAAGAGCTAGGGTGTTTACATGGAAATAGAAGTCACATCTTGCTGCATGAACAAAGAAGTATTTCATGAGAAAATTGGCATTTGAGATTATACTTACAGAGCTCTGTGGAGAAACTTCAGACAGCATTCCAAGCAGAATAAAGGGCTGCAAACAAATTGAACAGTAAAGCTACCATGTGCTTGAGAAGCAGGTGGTGACAGTGGCCAACATTTATGGAGTGCTTGCTATGTGACAGGCACATAAGTGTTGAAGATGGATTAATTTATTTAAGCCTCAAAATGACTTCATGAGGGAAATACTATTATATTATGGTCCCCATTTTATTGATGAGGAAAGTTAAGGCACAGGGAATTGAAAAAGTTTGCAAACTTAGGAAATGTGGCAGAACCTGCCCTCCTAACCAGGGCACTATAATGACTCCGGGTATAATCTCATGGCCAGTGTTTCAAAGGAGCTGAGGTTACTCTTAGATAGAAAGTAAGAACAATGTTCTGCAACATATAATGAGGAGCAAGAAGAGGAAAGATCCACACACAGACCCTATGGTAAGTGGGGTGTGAAGAAAAATCATTATTATTTGAAAGAGGGTAGCCAGGTTTCAGTTAAATCCAAAAGATGCTGTAAATGGCTGTGTGACACAGTCCCTCCACCCCCTCTTAAATCCCGAGGTAAGTGGTCCAGGAACCAGAGAGAAGGGTGCTCTCAACCAGAAACAGGAAGAGTTTCAGGAGTCTCCCTAAAACCTTTGGCCTGAATGGTTTTGAAGCCAAGAGGCAAGATGTAGTCTTCTCAGGAGAAATGTTTCATGAGATGTAGCAGATACCATATCAGTCTTTCTCAGTAAGTACTGTTGTAATTTTTATAGTTTCCTTTACAACCTATCACCCTAAAGATCTGGTGAAGGAATCAAATTCAGATGAAGAATCCAAACCTGAGTTGGAATCTGAACTCTAAATGATCTATTGGGTATATTCTATATATATTGGGCCTTCTGGCCCCAGGGTATAAGCAGGCCCTG
>VBSM01002616.1:29445993-29468315 GCA_008086735.1 Cheirogaleus medius | reverse complement strand
GAAAAAAAAAAAAAGAGGAAATATTTCTTCATATATCGATGATTCTAATAATCCCTTTCTCCATTAAAATGATGTTTGATTCTGAAGGCATACATACAAATACTGATAGAAAACACAAGAATACAGTAGAATCTAGGTTGAAAATGAAAGACCATGCTGATTTCTTCACTTGTATCATAAAAATTGAATGATGTTAATTCTTTAGTTGGGATAACTGTGATGGGCAACTTTCAACTCCTTTTTGCTAGTTTTGTTTTCAAAATGCATTATCCTAAATTTCACTGAAGGTGGCAGTCTTAGACATCTTTTCCAGTTGTTAGTCTAGCAGCAACTTTGTACTATTTTATTTACCTTCATAATGTCACAGATGTTAATGATTTTTTTTTCATTGCTTTTTGAAAGGCATTCTTTGAACACGGTTAGCTTTAAGCAAATATATTTGCTTATTTTTGTCACTGAGCAATTTGAAAATGTGATCAGTGGAAGCTTGAATCAGATAATCATAGCTGCGTTCCATTCCCCATAATTAAGAGTACGTAGAAACCTTTATATTTTCTCTTTTTCTTTCCAATTGAAATACTAGTCAAACCTGGAATTTATAAATTGTTTTAATAAACACAGAATTTATGTATTTAGAGTCACAAAATTGTTCCAAATAGCTTCTGTTGATAGGAAATTCTTGTTTCCCTGGTATCTTGCCACTAGAAAATCAGCCATTCTTTAACAGCTGTGCTACAGAGCAGGTTACTTGCTAAAGAAAGAAAGCAAATTGTATTTGTAATGTTATGTGAGTGACATAGAAGGTGATTTTTTAAAATAGTCGTGCATTTTAGCTGAAATGAATGCAATTTAGCGGTTTCTGCAGCACTCCAAATGGTTTTGAGTTATATATTATAAGATTTTCCATCTAGCTTTGATATATTTGAATTCTGTGTAGCTAGAAAGTTGATAGACTATGAATCTTTTCTGTTTTATAATGTTTGGTATTATAGTGGCTCTTTCCTTGTGTTAATTTTTCCTCTTTTTTTTAATCTATGAAAGACTCTATGGAATTTTATATGTGAAAAGTCTCCAGTGAGATTTTCTTAGTCTCAAAAGATAAATAATTCAGTTTGGAAGATAATTAAGTTTGTTAGCATGTAATTTATGAATCTCTAGATATACTCTGCTATTTTTTAATAAATTCTCAGTTAAATATTTATCGTTAAAATGTAAGAGATTGGTTTAATTTTACTTTCTCCCTAATCCACTCTTCCTCTATCAGGAGCAAATTCTTATCAAATTGATATAATGGTAGAGTTTTTTTTTTTTAAGAAAACTAGCTTATTATGAGAAATAATTAGCAAAATCTAAGAAAATAATTCTGATCAAATTTGGCTTTCATAATTTTTAAGGGTTTGTTAACTTGGGATTAATATTTGATAAGGATGAATTAACCATGATCAAAATTAGCCTTAAAATGTTCTAATTTATAACTCTATTTTGTAATTATTGAAATAACTTCCCTCTAATAAATAAGGGAGAAGGGGATTGAATAAAATAAAAACAAACCAACTTTATACTATACACTAAATTCTGATAGACTGTCTTTTGTCTAAGTTGTAAGACACCTGTAAAATATAGAGCACTCAAGCTGGAGTCAGAAGACCTGGATTCAAGTCATGGCTGTGCCATCAAAATGCTATGTGAACCTGGGCAAGAGAACCCATCAAGTCCAAATGAGAAAAGAAAATACATATGAAAATTATTTGATAGCTGTAATTACACACAATGAAAGGGTTGTGTACCACTTATTAAATGTGACTCAGACTATGCACCAAATGGTTTTATTACCTTGTATCATAATTTTTATATGCTGTTAAATATTATTGGATAATTGAATCATTGTTTGCCATCGGCAGGAGTGCTTTAAAATAGTTTTTTACATTATTTAAAATGGAATTTCCTTTTTTAACTTGAAAAGACATGGATTTTGGTCACTTTTTTGTATACTTGCTAATTATTACAGTTAATGAGCATGTTTGTTGTCCAAATATAGTGATGTTTCAATTTGATGTTCTAAAATAAATATTACATATGGTACATTAAATAGAATTGCATTAGTTGGGCTTTTAAATGATGCAAGGAAGAGATAATGGGAGTCATTGGCAATAGACAAAGCAACATGAGTTAGAAGATATTGTATTCTTATCTATAGAGTCTCTTATTGTGGGCCCCAGTGCTTATAGGACTAGAATGTATAGCAAAACCCCATGGAGAAGTGAGACTTGGAACAGAACCTGAGTTCAAAATATTCACCTTCTTTTTGGTCTTCTTTCTCCTTCCCACACAAACTCACAGAGGTTCTTATTGAATCACTCCTGCTCCCCCTCAAAACACACACAATAGACAGGCCTTCACTCTGAGCCATACTAAGACTAACTCAATATAACTCATAAATATTTTCCTTTGACTCAGATGCCAATTGCTGCTTCAATCAGTTATAGCCAACATGGTAAAGTAGGTTACATTGAGAATGTAAGTCACATATTGCTTCAACATTATTAAGAAACAATCCTCTTAATAGCTGCTCTCATAAGAAAGATCTATGAACAAGAACAATATCCATGGGTACATCCAATATAGGAATATGCCATTTTTATAACAATCAGAAACATTCTAATGAATTAATAATAAATATAGGTATATATGTGTGATTTTATTTTCCAAATTTTCTTATTGCTCCCATAAAAATATAATAACTGGATCAATCAATAGTTATTCACTAAGTACTCAGAACTCTTCAGGTGCTATAACTATGCATAAGTTAATATGTAATGAAAAGATGAGATATAAGGGGATATATATTCTGGAAGGATTCATGACATCATACTCCTCATAATTAGACACTTTTCTGTTCTTGTAGCCATCATCACACCATGCAAGTGTCCAGCTTACTTGTCTGTATTCCTTACTAGACTATAAGTTTCATGAAGTCAAGAATTGTGTCTGTCAGAATCAGCTCTATACTGTAAGAGGCATCTCCTACTCAAATTTCTCCTTTTGTTCACCCACAGGACATTTTATTTGCAACCTCTTAATTAGGAAATGTAACTTTATTCAGTTTCACAGAACAATCAAGGGAATGATAAAATGATGCATGTTTGTGCATGTGGCATACCTAGGCTAAATCAGTGGCCACCAATTTCTACTGAACATTAGTGTCTTTTGGGAAGACAAAAATATTTTGGCTGATTTATAAGTACTTACCCATCTCATCCTGGACCTGTGATATTGAGTTTCCATATATGCTTTCACATCTCTGTCTCTGCCATGCCCAGTCCCAGTTTGTTTTCTGCTTATTATCCAGTATGCTGTTTTCCTTGTTTATCATCCTAATTCAGTTGTATATGTCCTTCTATCTGTCATTAAAATAACATGATCTTTAGAAAAAAAAAGAATTGTGTCTGTCATATTCACAAATGTCCAGCGTATAAATATAGCAAATGTTCAAGAAATAGTTTTTGACTGAGAGTATGAATGAATGGGTAAGAATAAATAAATGCCTAAGGAGGCCAAACTAGAGCATTTTTACATTCATTAAATATAGAACTCTAGTCAGATTTAAGTCTAGCAACATTCTATGGAATTTTCATTTTCTATTCTTTTCATGAGCTTCAACTTCCTTAATGCTCAGAGGCCAATATATGTTTCTAGTAGAATGCTTTCCTAAAAAGAAAAGAGTAGGGAAGCTATGAATTAGAAGAGACTCAAGATTTAGATTGGGCAGGTGGGAGCTGGGAGGAGGCGGTGGGTATATTCACACCAAATGGGTACAGTATGCGCTGTCTGGGGGATGGACACACTTGTAGCTCTAACTCGGGCGGGGCAAAAGCAATATATGTAAACTAAACATTTGTACCCCTGTAATATTCTGAAATAAAAAACAAAAACAAAGAAACAAAATAAGATTTAGATCAACCAACATGTAGAGTTTGGGTACTGATATGAACAAATCAACTTTAAAAATATATATATGAGTCATTATAGAAAATGTAAACACTGACAAGTTGATATTAAAGGATTGTTGTTATTTTTAGGCATGATAATGATATTTTGATTAATTTTTCAAATAGGGTTTTTTCAGAAATATATGATGGAATGTTTACCAAAAAGAACATCTTTCTAGTTAAAAATAACATAAGATTTCCTATAACAGAAATTTAATTTAAAGAAACATTTGTATTATTAATGCTTTGAATATTCATCTTAAAAAATTTGTTTAGAAATCTGTACATATATGTATGATTTATAAACATTTATAAATAAATAATGTTTTAAATAAATATTTACTTAGAAATACATGTATGTGTGCATGTATGTGTGCATGCACATGTGTTTATGTATGTGTGTGTAGTAGCTATACAAAAAAAATTCTCTATTTTGTATTTTTGATAGTTACAGTAACAGTTTTGTGTTTCACAATGATATAAAACATTTGACAAGCATCACCAGTGAATGTCCAATATATTTAAAATTAAATATTATCACATACAAATGTATATAAGAAAATCAAGATACTTGTTTATGGAAAGGGGATTGAAGTTAAAGATAGAAAGTCATTGGTCTTTGCAATATAAGCAATTCTACAATTGCAACTCATTTTTCTCTTGCCATGTACTCCTGTTCAAAACAGTATCCTTTGTCTTGCAATTATATTGATAACTTCCTCAGGCAGTCAATCTCATAACTGCTCTTTAAAGATGTGTTGGAGCTGCAGTTTAGTTTGAATTTGCATATGTGATGTTACATTGACACTTTCTTAAATGGTTGACCATCATACCTAAATTTTTCTCATTCCAAATCTAGGCATATCAAATAATGGTAAAAATGTAGCATTTATTTTGTTCTCATTTGTTTTTATAATGATTTTGTATTGCATAAATGTGATCATGATTTTTTGCTTTAGTTTTACTGGTGTTGAAGGAGGGTTGCTTTTTTATCCACATTAATAAGCAGGGCCGTTATTGGATGCCAGCTTCCCATAGAAGTGTTCTGACCCTGAAAAAAAAATACAGTCAAACTCACTCATCTGTGGGTGTGCAATTTTTCATTTGTGTTATCCACCTTGCCGATTAAAACAGAAAAATCTTATACTTAATGAGAAAGTTCTTGTGCTTTCTGGAAAAGGTGATTTAAGTTCCAATGATTTAGCCCATGCATGATTTCGTATAATAAAAAAGTTATAATCTTTACTGAGCAATTGTATAGAATTTTACATTCATAATCAATACTTTGTTTTCACTCTTATAGATAACAACATAAAGTGAATGTCAATATGCATAGTAGTTAAAATAACAACTGTTTATTTACCTCCTGACTCTGTGCATTAGCAGTTTGGGCTGGCCTCAACTGGGTGATTTTTCTACTGGCCTCAGCTAGATTTACAAGTTCAGCTAAGCCATTTTGCATGCAAAAGCAACCTGCTGTTGACGAGGGCTGTCAGGATGCCTGGACTATATGTGTCCACTGTGCGAGCCTGAGCTTTTTCATATGTGGCACCAAGAGCAGCAAGAGAGGGCAAACCACAACATACAAGCAGTTTTCAAATTTCTGCTTGTTCTATGTTTGCTACTGTTACACTGAACAAAGTAAATCACGTTAGACAGGTCCAGAATCGCATGAGAGGGCACTATCAGAGGGCTTGGATTAAAAGAGGAGAATTTATAGTCACTTTTAAGTCAGCCACCAATGGATTTTTGGGAAACTGATACATGGATTCCTATTTTGCTGTCTTTTTAAAAGTATTAATTTATTGATAATTAGAGTTGATGTTAGATACCAGTTGGTGGGTTAGATAGCAGGTGTTTCTGCTTTCTTATGCCGCTATATCATTAGAACTGAACATTTAGCTTACCTCCATGATGTTAAATACTTTATTTTGATAATATATGAACTTTTCCTCAACTTTTCATTATCAGTTCATGTACTATTTTTTGGTTCATCAATTGAGAACTCAGACATTGGCCTCAGATAGTGCTATATATCATTAAATTATGTGATTCAAAGTCCCACAAATATAAAAGAATAATAATCTCAGCCATAAGTCTTGAACTTTATTCTAAAAGAGTAGATTGCAACTGTCCCCAGAACTCCAAATTTTCCTCTTGGGGTATTTTAAATGATTCATTACACTGATTTTCTTAGTGAGCAGTTGCTGTTATATATATAAGTATCCAAAATAGTCCCTGTGTGGATCTACTTTTATTACAGTGATTATTCTGTGTTCTAAATATTTTGGAATTCCTTGGAATTATTTTCAGAATTCTGAAGTTCCACACAGAGGTAAAAAAAAAAAAAAAAAAAAAAAAGGCGTTTCTTTATTTCAGAGCCACAGACTACCTACTTCTTTTTCTGTGGTTTCTTCCCTCCATCCTTCACCTTCCTGAGCTCATCCAATGCCGTCTTTCTGTCTGTGCCAACGTCAGAGGATCCTCAGGAAAAGGCCTCGTGGAAATGCAAGGCTTAAGTGTGTGTGTGACCTTTCCGCCTGCTTCATGCAGGTGTCGTTAACTTAGTCCCACGTTCCAGTGAGGGTCTGTTAGTTGCAAGCAGCAGAAAAACAACCCCAACTTAAGTACAAATAAAATAAAACAAAAAGGAATTTATTGGAAGATCAAAGAAGCAGCTATAAAAATCTAAGCCCTTCCTAGAACCTTAGGGTTCTAGAACTGGCCCTCAAAATTATGTTTCCCCGTCTTTATCTAATTCTCTTTGTCTGTTGGCCTTTTCTCTCCTACTGCAGCCAGACCTCTCCGCTCAGCTGGGAGGAATGACTCACAGGAACACTGTGCTCGCGTCAGTCTCAGCAATCACTGCAAAACGAAGGATTAGAATTGAGGCTTCTTCCATCCATTACCTCTGATGACTCTGGTTCCAGCGTTGAAGAAGCTTATTATCATCATTATATACAAATCATGAATTTTGCTGCAGATCAGATGCTGTTCTATGAGCTTTCCACGATTAAATTATTTAATCCTCACGAGAACTGCTGGGGACAATCCTATAAAGTATGTGTAATTCTATATTATGCACATTTTACAGATGAACATATTGAAGAACAAAAAAATTAAGTAACATTTCCAGTCACATCTAGTAAGTGGGAAAGCCAAGGTTAAATATGAGAAAATCTGCCCCATAGATGATGCTCTTGTGAACCTGACATGGTTTGGAAATTTGGGGCAAATAATGATTGGCTCTTTCCTAAATTTCTACATAGTCCCCTTCCCAGGAAATGGCAATTCATGTTCTAAAACAGTTCTATATTAACTAACAACTGACCTCTTTGAAAAGATCGTGAATTTGACATACATTTATAGGGGTTTTTTTTATATTGTGCAATGCAGGACTCTTAGAGTTGTAAAACAACTTCAGGTTTATCTGGATAGCTGGAGAATAAAAGGACTAACTATAATTTTGGCTGGAGAGTAAGTGATCATGTGAAAACAAAGACTTTTCAAAAAATCCTGTGTTGGATTCATCCCACCCTCATTATGATTAGACCTATTTGTGTTTTTTGTTGCTGTTGTTTTGAGACAGGGTCTCACCCTGTTGCCCAAGCTAGAATGAAGTGGCTTCAGAATAGCTCACTGCAATCTCAAACTCCTGTCTCAAGCGATCTTTCTGCCTCTACCTCCCTAGTAGCTGGGACTGCAGAAGTGCACCACCACGCCCAGCCAATTTTTCTATTTTTTGTAGAGATGAAGTCTCACTATGTTGCTCAGGTTGATCTCAAACTCCTGGTCTCAAGAGATTCTCCTGCCTTGGCCTTTCAAAGTGCTAGGATTACAGGTGTTATTTCTTGTTCTCTGTGTGGGCATTAGTTATCAACTTCATAAAAAATATGTAGTTTACTGTAATTTTTTGAAGAAATACCATAACTACTTTGTATGACTGGATGTAAGTAAAACATTCATTTGCAGTGAAATGACTTATAGTAATTTATAAATCAAACTTCCATGCTATAGAACAAACTCTTTGAATCATGGAGCAATAGGATTCTATATCTTTTGAAATGTGGAGTTGTAGAACAAGCAAAATTTCCATAAACGAGAATTTATGTTTCTGTCAACTCCTTTTTATTTTGAATCTTTGTCAACTGATGTTCAGCTTGTTTATTTTATTTGAGCTGCACAGAACATACAAGTTCCTTGTTCTGAAAACTCTTGTTATCAGTGAAGAGGCTAGAAAGAGGTTGTGCAGGTTAATGACTCTGTCTCATTCACCTCTTGGGCTGTTTCATCAAGTCCAGGATCAATTCCTTTTTTTCTTGACCACTGTCCTTTGCAAAAAAATAAAGGAAAAGCACATTTCAAACTAGTTATCACTAGTTTGACACAATAAACAAAGACAAAGAAGCAAAGTCAGACCAGTCTAAGGTAAATTTTTGGCTGAAAACATTACTTATTTGTAACCTCCAGAGATATTACCACCCAAATTTATATAGAGTTTGTGGTTGGGAATACCAGATTTGTTCACTTTCAAAAGAGAACATATTTTGTGAACTAAAAATAGCCACACATATAGGTTTGTGTAAATCAAAGTTAATACAAGATGTCAAAGAGCATGTTTTTAGGAATAAATCTACAGATTCTTGCAGAACAGAAGTTCTTCCTATATTTTCCCATACTGTATATTGATCACTTGCAATATGCTCTGAACCATGTTAAATATAGGCCATGCCATCAGGAAGAGAGGGAAAACTAACATTTATTGAATAAGAGTTTTGAGCTAGAAATTGTCATTCATTCCTTCAGTTCATTCACTTTCATGGCTGGAGATGGAGTAGTGAACTAGGTAGATGAAACTTCTGGTTTCAAAGGGGTTATAATCTAGTAAAAGAGGCAGACCATAATCAAGAGAACAAGATGCAACACATGTCACTTAACAACGGGGCTATGTTCTGAGAAATGGATTGCTAGGTGATTTCATCATTGTGCAAACATCATAGTGTGTACTTACACAAACCTAGATGGTACAGCCTACTATATACCTAGGCTGTGTAGTATCGCCTATTGCTCCTACATTACAAACCTGTACAGCATGTTACTGTACTGAATACTGTAGGCAGTTGTAACACAATGGTGCATTTAAACAGAAAAGGTACAGTAAAAATGCTGTATTATAAACCTTATGGGACCACCTCATATATGTCGCTTGTCATTGACTGAAATGACATTATGTGGCACATGACTATAATTCCAGATTATAGCAAGTGCTATGGAGAAAATTTTCAAAGAGTGATGTGATAAAGATGGATCAGGAGGGGCACACTGGGAGATAGGTAGGGGCATCTCTTAGAAGCAATTATTCGTGTCGAAACCTGAATAGTGGGAAGGAAACAGCTAAGGGAAGTTTTGGGAGAAGAGTATTCTGGTAAGAGAGAACAGCAAATGCAAAGGCTCTGAGATCTGTACACACATCAACTCCTTTAATCCTTCCTAAGTTTCTTTCTGTAAGGCAGGTAGCCTGATTTTGCAGATGGCAAAACTGAGAACCACAAGTAACTTACATAAAGTCACTTACTTAGCTAGTTAGCAGGATGCCACGACAGAAACTCAGGCTTATGTGACCACAAAACCTATTCTCTTTCTGCTACCTGTGCTGCTGCACGGGATCTAAAGCACAAATTAAACACATGTAACAGAAAGAAATTTTGAAGAAAGAGAAGTTCCTATCCCAAATGCAGGTGTTACATGGTCCTGGTTCTTCCATTTTCTTTCTACTAAGAAATATATCACAAAGACTTGTATGTATCCATTTGTTTATTTATTCATTCAATAGATATTTTTCATAGTCTACAGTATAACTATACTATTTGTGTTAAAGGTTTGGAATACAATCATGGTGAATAGTATGAACCATTTTCCCTCAAGGAATTGAGAATGATTTTTTAGTATATTGTTTGGGAATCCTAGTAGTATAATCTGTTCTGCCAAAAGTTACATGGAAGGACACAAAATATTAAAATCTCAAAGACTTCCTGTCAGTCAGCTGAAAATTATCTCTAGCATTTAATATCTGACTGTACATTTGTAAAGAAAGCGAAACCCCTTTTTGCTCCTCTTTTGGTATGATGGGAAAGGCATAGTTGGAATCTTTCCATTGATTTGCAAAATAAAACAGTATTTTATAAGACATTGATTTATATGTCATTTATAAGGCATTGGATTATTTTATTACTGAGACTGTCTCCGAACTCTGAGAAATTCCAAGGGAAAAGATTAAAGAATTTTAATTCAACCTTGCCTAGATCTGCTATTTTCAACTAATTTTTTCTGCTGTGCTTTCTGGCTCATTTTTTCAATGGATAGATAGGACAATTGTGCAGCAAAGTTAATGAAAATGTGTATACTTACCTGTTTCCATTATATATGTGAACACTCTTGTGAAAGGAAATCAACGGTTATTTAAGCCATGCCTCTATTCAATCATAACTGTTTTCATACCAGGAGTCTAAAGAAGTAGCATCAATAATCTGTACATACTAAATACTTAATATTGCTCAGTGGAAAGATAAATTCTGCTACATATTATGCTGTTTAATTTTTTCATAGTCTATATAACATTATAATGTATTTTAGTTATTATTATATACTTTCACTAAGAAGTAAGAGAGCTAGATCATGTAGGCCTTGTGGTGTAAGGACTTTGGCTTTTACTCAAAGGGGATGAGGAACTATTAGGGGATTTTGAGCAGCAATGCCATGATCTGACCTGTATTTGTAACAGAATGAGTCTGGCTGCTAGAATCAAGGAGATGATAACAGAGTATCAACTTGGGTGAGAGATGATGGTGTCTTTGTTTGGGGTGATAGTATATGACATAGACTAGAATATAGGTATCAAGCTGGCAAGAACTTGGCTTTTTTTTTAACCACTGTATTCTCATGATATAGAGCAAAAACTCAGTAATGCTTGTTGTATGCATGAATGAATGGATATATGGACATTAGTTTTTCATACTTCTGTCTTCTCCCCACCTGTTTATTACTTAGCTTTAAAATCTAAGCTACTTTCATGTGTTTGTTGGTCATTTGTCTATCTTCTTTGGAAAACTTCTGTTCATGTCCTTTGTCTGCTTTTTGATGGAGTTTTTTTTTTTTTTTTTCCTTGATGATTTGTTTGAGTTCCTTGTAGATTCTGGATATCAATCCTTTGTCAGATGTATAGTTTGTGAATATTTTCTCCTATTCTGTAGGTTGTCTATTTGCTCTGATTATTTCCTTAGCTGTGCAGAAGCCTTTTAATTTAATCAAGCCCATTTATTTATTTTTACTGTTGCTGTAATTGTCTTTGGGGTCTTAGTCATAAATTCTTTGCCTAGGACAATATCTAGAAGAGTTTTCCCTTCACTTTCTTCTAGAATTCTTATGGTTTCATGCTTTACATTTAATTCTTTTATCCATCTTGAATTAATTTTTGCAAGTGATGAGAGATAGGAGTCCTGTTTCATTCTTCTGCATGTGGCTATCCAGTTGTTCCAGCATCATTTACTGAATAAGATTTCATTTCCCCAGTGTGCATTGTTGTCTGCTTTGTCAAAGATCAGTTGGCTGTATGTGGATGGCTTTATATCTAAGTTCTCTGCTCTATTTCATTGGTCTATGTCTCTATGTCCAATACCGTTCTGTTTTGGTTACTACAGCCATGTAATATAGTTTGAAGTCTGGTAGTGCGATGCCTCTAGATTTGTTCTTTTTGCTTAAGATTGCTTTGGCTATTTGAGCTCTTTTCTGTTTCCAAATGAGGCACAGAAAAATTCTCAACGTCACTAATCATCAGGGAAATGCAAATTAAAACCACAATGAGATATCACCTTACCCCAGTCAGAATGGCTTTCATTAAAAAGTCCAAAAACAATAGATGCTGGCATGGGTGAAGAGAGAAAGGAACACTTATATACTGTTGGTGGGATTGCAAATTAATACAGCCTCTATGGAAAACAGTACGGGAATTTCTCAAAGAACTAAAAGTAGACCTACCATTCCATTCCACAATCCCACTACTGGGTATCTACCCAAAGAAAAATAAGTCATTTTATCAAAAAGACACCTGCACTCAAATGTTTATTGCAGCACAATTCACATTTGCAAAGATGTAGAAACTACCCAAATGTCTATCAATTCATGAGTGGATTAACAAAATGTGGTATGTCTATACCATGGAGTAGTATTCAACTATAAAAAGGATGAATTAGTGCCTTTTGCATCAATTTGGGTGGAACTGGAGACCATCGTCTTAAGTGAAGTATCTCAAGAATGGAAAAACAAGCACCACATGTACTCTCTGATAAATTGGAACTACGTGATGGGTATATGCGTGCATAGAAGAAAGTAAAAGTCATTGGAAATGAAGAGGGTGGGGAACCTACCTAACAAGTACAATGAACACTATTCAGGTGATGGGCACAATTATAGTCCTGACTCAAGCATTACAAAAGCTACCCATGTAACAAAAAACATTTATATACTTTTAATATTTTGAAATCAAAAAGAAGGCAAAAAAAAAAAAAGCGACTTTCCTTATCCTCTCATTTTTAAAATAAAGTAAAAGAGAAACAAAAACAAAGCAGCCAAGTTTCTTCTCAAATTTATTGAATTCAACAAATTTTCTTCTTAAAATGTACTTTTATGTAATGACTTCTTTGGCATATTAAAAACATCAAATGTCAACAGAATGTTCCAAGACAGTGAGATGAGATTGTTGCTTAGGGTCAGGGCTATGCCACAGCACCACCATTTACTTTAAAATTAAAATTGCTACATAGGATTTAATTTCCTCCTCAGAAGGGCAATAACCTTTTCAATGAATCAGACTTGGCTTTTTTTTTTTTTTGCTTACTATAAATGGGACCATGTGACTGTAACATTGTAAAGTGCCTAAATGGCAAGCTATATTAGAAAAGTTTGGGGACAAAGAGCACAAGATTGTTTTTAGTGTGCAACTTTTTTGTGTGAAAAAGCAGAGAAATAAGGAGACACATACACACAATTGTTTTGATATACATAAAAAAGCACTCAATAAATACAAAAGCAACTAATAAGACTGGTTACCTGTAGAAGGCAAGAGATAAACTGGATAGATGAAGCAAATTTTTAATAGCTTTTTAAATATCATTTTGATGATTGAGCATGAAAATTATTACCTATTTTTTAATGAGTGAATGAATGAGTGAATAAATAAAATAGCATCTTATAAAAAGCCATGCAGAGCAGCAAGGAAGAGAAGAAGAGCTTAGGGAAACTTGAAGTGGAACATCAAGTATTCATTTTATTACTTTCCCAGGCCTCAGATCCTGCATTTTGGGCTGAGAATTCTCAGATGAAGTGTATATGTGTAAACGCTGGTCAATAGTAACTGACCAGCATTTGTTGGTCATATGTTGTTCCATCTTTTTTCCTTAAAGAATAAAGAAGTCTTATTCGTGAGAATGCTTCTTCCCCAAGGGCTAGAATGGCCAGTTGAAGGAAGGTGATCTTTGATCCTTTCAGAGGCTTAAAGAAGTAAAATTCTGCTACAGAAATTGTCCCTTTATATTTCTGCTTTCAAGAAAGGGTTAAAGATTCTGAGGTTTTGCAACATTCCTGTCCTAGTCCTGTGTACATTGCTGTAAAGACTCCCAGGCATCTAGGCCAGAGCTGGCACGGTTCCTCTTAGCAGTCATTTGAGTGTGAAGTTCCTCACTCATGCAAGACTCAGCCCGAAGCAGCATGTCTGCAAGCTACATCTGCACACAGAATCACCCCACTTGTCAGTAACAGCTGTGAAATCTGCCCTTGTTCTCTTTAGGTAAGAAATTTCACCAATCAAAATAACACCTTGCCCTTATGTACAGTTTTATATTTTTCAAAATATTTTCACCTATGCTATCTCATCTTAGGAATTCATTGAAGCTGAAAGACGGAAAAGATCTCAGATGCTATGACCCCATGTAACAGATGGAGAAATAGAATCCAAGAGATGAAGTGACCCCTTTGTCTAAAATCAAATAGCTATGATATTTAGAAGCAGAGCTAAAACCAATATTCAGTTCTCCCGACTCCTAACCCAGTGATTATCTCTTACTATGACATAGCAACCTCAGTTATTTCCCTGGGTCTCCTCTATCTTTTTATCCTTTTTACTTTGTTCTTCTTCTTGACCCATCCATATTAGCTTTTTTCTTTTATGCATTAAAGGTGGCTTTAATCAAAACTTAATACTTATATAAGTGTAATATACTACAACATATGTCAAAATTTAATAATATCTTATTCTTATTTTTATTTATTTATTTATTTATTTTTTATTTTTTGAGACAGAGTCTCACTCTGTTGCCCAGGCTACAGTTCTGTGGCGTTAGCCTAGCTCACAGCAACCTCACACTCCTGGGCTCAAGCAATCCTCCTGCCTCAGCCTCCCAAGTAGCTGGGACTACAGACATGTGCCACCATGCCCGGCTAATTTATTTTTTCTATATATATTTTTAGTTGTCCAGCTAATTTCTTTCTATTTTTTAGTAGAGACGGGGTCTCGCTCTTACTCAGGCTGGCTTCGAACTCCTGACCTTGAGTGATCCGCCCGCCTCAGCCTCCCAGAGTGCTAGGATTACAGGCATGAGCCACCGTGCCCGGCCAATAATTTCTTATTTTGATGGATGCTTTCAAAAATTGTCAAAAAATTGATTTTTTTTTTGCCACCAAGCACTTATAGTTTTATCTTCAGGTTCCCTGTCTCACACACTGAAAAATTAAGCATAAGTAGAAATAATAATTACAGTCGTTTTCCTCATCAATGCTATGATTTATACTTGAGTTGTTTCCTATCAGATTTGTCACAAGTTAGAATCTTCTAAGCAAGTACTCCCTTATATAAATTCTCCACCAGTGGGCAGACACTAATAAAGGCTCTGTCAAAATTCTGGTAAGAAAATGTTTCTTAAAGTCATGGCTGATGCCAGACACTAACTATTCAACTTTTCTATTCTATGTTGGAAGAAAAAAAAACTTTTATGTCTAAATTCAATTTTAGTAAAAGGGAAAGAATTATATCCAGGTCAAGTTCCAATGCAGTAAGGAATGAATCAATTGAGATATTCTATCTTAGAATTCAGTGCTTAGCATGCTTAACATTCAGAGACGTGCTGAAAAGTTATAACAGCTTTACACAGAGTTGCAATGGTATCACTTTGCAAAGCTGAGCATTCTCAAAGATTCTGATTCTATTCTGACTGCTTTCCTTACTTGACATTCATAGGCTCCACAGGCACCAAAAGGGCTGCTTTGGTAACACAGCACCAAAAGACATATCCTCTGGCTATTAAAAAGAGAATGATGAAAAGTGTTACTTGGGAACATTCAAGACTTCCTTTTGTTTGATAAAAGACATACTATTTTCTTCCCTCACTAATAATCTCACTCCGTGTTGGCAATATTACAGCAATTTTCTGTATGATTTCTTACTTGAAAATGCTGTGGTAGGAGTTAGAACCTGAAAATTTTCCTGGCTTACTCTTAAATTTTTCCCCAATACCACTGTTTTCCTTTTCTACAATGGGGAGAAAATTATGGCTTCAACTTCCAACTACCTTATGTGTATTCAGCAAAACCATTTTTCTAATTAAAAATTTGCATAAATTAATTAGCACAGGAAATCCTTTTTTAAAAAAATTCAAAATGAAATCTTAAACCTAGAAAGATCTCATTTTATCATTAAGAATATTTACTATAAAATAATTATGAATAAACATCTTTTTATTAAACCTCAAATAATTATAGGTATTGGTTTGTAATTTTACATTACTTGGCTCAAGGAACATCTTTCTAAACAAGATACAGGATATTTCACATTCTCTTTCATTTTCTGCAAAACACCTGTTATTAGTGACAGAAAGCCAGAAATTTTCTGTAAAATTAAAGTGACAAAAGTTTTTAACGTCCCAGTGACGTTAAGTTTTAACACAGAAATTTTCATTGAAAAAAATAGTGAGTTACATTTTAAAATATGCTTTTGTTCTACAGTTTAAATTGCAGAGAGCACAACTCTACATCTAAAATTTTTCACTGCTTAGAGAGATTGGGAAGGACTCAATGCTGCAACAGGAGCCAACCATACAAGCAAACTCTCCTACAACTGTTAGGTATAAACCTTATACCTTGCACAAACATTAATGCAAAATGGATCAGAGACTGCAATGATTTGAATGTTTTTTGTCAAAATATGTGCTGAAACTTCATTCCCAATGCAACAGTAATAAGGTGTGTCTTTTAGGAGGAGATTAAGACAGGAGGGCTCTGCTCTCATGAATGGGATTAGGTGCCTTTATAAAAGGGCTTGTCAGAGAGAGTTTACCTCTTTCTTCCCTGCCAACCATTCCACCATGTGAGGATACAGCCATGGCCCACCCTTCTGGAGATACCGTAATAAGGCACCTTCTTGGAAGCCTTACCAAAGACCCATCCTGCTGGTGCCTTGACCTTGGGTTTCCCAGCCTCCAAAACTGTGAGAAAAAAAAATTTCTCTTCTTTATAAATTACCCTGCCTCAGGTAAATTGTTATAGCAGCACAAATAGACTAAGACAGAGACCTAAATTTAAAATTCAAAACTATAAATTTTCTAGAGGAAAAACCAGAAGGAAATATAAACCTCAAGTTCTGGCACTAACAAGTCGTACGTCCTTAAAGCATAGCACCACTCTAGGTCTTCATTTTCTCACTTATGAACTGAAAAATTGGACTTGTTGATTGCTATAGGGCTTTCTATTCTATGATTTTATCACAACGGAAAAATATATACCAATTTTTTTAAAAGAAATAACACCATATTTTAAGAGTATTTTTTTAAATTAGCAGGTTCTAGAAAGCTTAATGATTAAGTGGAAAGGAAAAATAAGGTAATGAAAACATAGTTTTCACACAATATGTGTCAAATTTTGCAATGTAATTCAGATAAAGAGACCAGGCCCATAGACATTTAAGTTTTTATATGATGAACTATAAACAGTGAGGCTTTACCAAGAAAAAGTATAGCCAAATATATTTTGACAAATTTATTCAATGAATTAGAAAGTAAGTGACTAAAGAGAGATATTAGGTATAAAACATTAGCATACTGAAAAACAATTTTTTCACAAATTAGAGTTTATGTTTTCTTGTGAATACAGTTACCATTAAGTGGCTTGAAGTCAGTTAAAAAATTCTTATGTCCAAAAATGATAAATGTATGCAGCTTAGAAAAGCAGCTAGGTTAGTACACCTGTCCTTACAGTCGTTATTAATGATACAAAATTGTGAAAATGATATCACTGAGGAGTTAGTGTGCCTTACAGCCATCACTACAGAATAAAAATTTATAAAAAGAACTTTGAGAACATATAATTTTGTATGTGCAAAGAATAATAAAGGGATTTACCATGAAAAATAATTTTATTCTTTTGGAAGAATAAAATTTGAGTGACAGGTTTTCAAAAGGCACCCACAAAAAAACCACATAAATATTTCAAGTAAGTACAGTTTACATTAGAGAGGTATAATACAATTATTTTAAGCTGCAATGGATGAGATGGGAAGTAATGATTCCAGGGATATAGTGTGAAATAAGGCATGAAGATTCTAGTGTGTGCATGATCACAGCAGCTTTGCCACATGACTAAGAAAGGTTTGGAGAAATGGGTGGACATCGTATTATGGAGGATTTTGCATACTAGCCAAAAGCCATTTATTCTTTATCATGTGGGGGGAAAAAAGTGTAGAAGAGGTAAATGTGAAAAATGTTTTAGGATTACAGATGTGGTGGCTGTGTGTAAATGCAGCAGTCAACAGATGACTACACACTCCCAGGGATCTAGGCTGGTATCCTGACTCTGTGTGACCATCAGAAAGGGAACTTCCTTAAGCCCCAGTTTCCTCATAGAATTTTATGAGAATTAAAGGATATATTTCTATAACCACTCACCACTAGGCACAGTGCCTGGCTCAATAAACAGAAGCTTAAAAAAAGACTTTGCAAAAAAGGATTCAAGTGGAGAAGAGGCTAGAGTTTGAGATACCACTTGAGAAATCATTAAAATACTTTAATGGAATGTCAATGGGAATAAAATTAAGAAGTGACTTAAAGGACTAACAGACCTTAATGACTAAGTAAAGGGATGAAAAAAAATAAAAAAGGGGTAACTGTTGGCTCCAAAGTTTGGCATTTGAGTGGCTGGAAGAATGGGGGCTGATACTATCAGAAATGTGAAATCCAGTGAGGAGGAGCAGGGGGAATAGAGAGAGAATGATGAGTTCTGTTTTAAATGCATCGAGTATGAAGTGATGATGAGACTTGTAGGTAAAAATCTCAAACAAGAAATTCGGGACTCAATGTGTCCAAAATCAAAGCTATATTTGCCCCTAAATATTAATAGGCATCTCACTGACTTACCTGGTTCTGCCAATAGTGCCTCCAGCTCACCCAGAATAGGCAACGTGGAGTAATCATTTACTTCTCCTTTTCTTGTAAAATCCTATAAATATGTGTGGTATGAAAAGAGGTTAGCATTCTCCTTAGATAGGATGAGAAGATTCTAGACACCTATACAAAAGATTCATGTTTAAAGTATTGCCACTTACTTTGTGACATCTAACCATATCTTTTGCATGAATTATAAAAGATAAAATTGATACATTAAACCACATTAAGATTAATAACTTTTCTTCATCAAAAGACAAAATTGAGAGGGTGAAATGGCAGTCTAGAGAATAGGAGAAGTTATTTGCCACAGATGTATCTGACAAAGAAATCATATCCAGAATATTTAAGAAACTCTTATTTAGCAAAAGAGAATATGCAAATGGAAAAGAAGAAAAAAAAGATGATAAATTTACTACTCTTTTTAAGGACATGCAAATGCAACTCACCAAGACAAACTACTACACGTCCACCGGAATGACTAAAATGTTAAAAACAGAAAATGCCAAATATTGGTGAAGATATGGAGCAACTGGAACTCACTGTCACACTGCCGATGTGATTGCTAGTTCATACGACCATGTTGGAAAACTATCATTACCTACTAAAGCTGTGTATGCACATGACCAGGTAATTCTATCCCTAGGTCTATATTAACAGAAATTTTACATATATTCACCAAAATGCATGTGCACAAAAGTTCATAGCAGCATTATATGTTATTACTCCAAACTGCCAACTACCCAAATACCCACAAATGGTTGAATGGGTAAATAAATTATAGTTTGTCTACAGAATAAAATACTGTATGGCAATAAGAATGAGCCAACACACAAAAATGTGAATAAATCTCACATGCATCATGTTGAGTGAAAGAAGCAAGACACAAAGGATTATCATGGATAATCCTATTTATATAAAGTATCAATGCAATTGAAAATAATGTGTCCTGTCCAAGGCCAATATAGTGGGTAGAGGCAGGGATAGAAGCAGGAATCTTTGGGTTTACCATAATATTCTCTTTCTTGGTCTGGGTGATGTTTTTTTTGAAAATTAAGTTTATATACACATCAGAGTAAATTTAAGATAAGGGCACTTAAATATGGAGCATGTATATTATACTTCAAAGCTATTAAAGTTCTGTAAATTTTGCCTCTTCAATATTTCTCACCTTTGTTACCTCCTTAATATTCCAGTATACATGTGTTTATCTCAGATCCTTATTACCTTAATCTAAACAATTGTTAGTTTTCTACATGCCTGTCCCTTTCAATTTCTCTTAATTACACTTGGTAAATTAGCCTTCAAAAGCCGAGCCTCAATCATGCAGCTCCTTATTTATTAAGAAATTAAGCTTAAATCATTAATATGGCCATCAAGGCCTTCATATGTTAGTTCCAAGAAACTTTCTCACCCAGTCTTGCCTCACACAGAACAAAAGGAAGATACGTTGTTAATCTAAACATGATTTTGTCTACCTCTAGTCTTATGCTATTCTTCTTGAAAAAGTTTCTACCACTCTGCTGAAGCTGTCCTTTCTTCCTGTCCCAATTCAAATGCAGAGTTGGCCATAGCCTCCCACCTCATTTAAAAATGTGGTCTCCCCCTTTTCGGAGAGTTGCTTGACAGTTATTACACATTCTCTCTTATGGATGGCGTTATCTTCTGACATGTGTTCTATTTTTTTTTGTCTTATCCTAACCTTTGTGAATCTAACCTGCAAGAGGAGAATAGAAGTTTTATCCCACTTTTCTTTGCACCCCTGCCTCACTTAATCAGTTTTGCACACAGTGGGTGATCAGTAAACATTTTAAAACTTATTGGACTCAAAATAACCTAAAAACATTTGC
Organism: Cheirogaleus medius; assembly: GCA_008086735.1. Classification (NCBI taxonomy): domain Eukaryota; kingdom Metazoa; phylum Chordata; class Mammalia; order Primates; family Cheirogaleidae; genus Cheirogaleus; species Cheirogaleus medius. The sequence continues at coordinate 29,447,996 of VBSM01002616.1, read as the reverse complement.
TGTTTTAAACTTTTAAATTAAGCTCCCCCAAATAACTTATAATATCTGCTAGTCTACGTTTAACAATTATGATATTTTCTTTGATCAAATGATTGAGTTTAACTGGGCATTCTGCCATATAGAAAAGGTTGTTCCTTCTGTATTCTTTCAGAAAATGAAATTGCAGAGAAATTTATCATGACTCATAATGGTGGAGAAAATAATGAAACTTAAAAAAAAAGTTTGTCAGAGGTGAGGATACAACAATTATATATATATATTTCTTTCTTTTTTTTTTTCTTTTAACCTAAACCATATAAAAACACTTGCGGTAAAGGTAACTTCAAATGCCAATGCGAAAGCTGCCAATTTATTTTCCATATTACTCTGGATTTTAGGACACTCTCAGGTAGTTAGATTATACTGCTGTTGTTTTGTCCTATAGTATTGACTTGATATCTTTGCTAATATTGAACTGACATTTTTGACAAATTTTCAAAATTTGTATTGTATGCATGAAATTTGGACTATTATTTAAAATGAGCCATGTTTAACTAGAAGAAAGTAAAGAGAAAGGAAAAGGAGCAAGATGGCGGACGAGAAACACTGCCAGACAGAGTGTCTCTGCAGAAAGGACAGCTTCTAGAAGATATTAGAAGAAAGAAGCAAACAGACGGGGGTCAGAAGGAGGGGTACCAGAGACTACAGGAGACTCCACGGGAGGAGGTTGCGGAGGAGAACTGGGAGAAGAGACCTCCCGAGTGAGCAGTTTGGAGACCAGAGGCAAGGGTAGGTGGAGCGGTTAAATTGCCCCTCCCTTGCATCTCGGACTGCTGGTGGGCTCCCCAGCGGTTGGAGAGACCTGCAGACACTAGTCCAGAGACGGCCGCTGTCAGTGAGCAGTAAGCCTGTAGCGGACATGGCACCAGGCTCCCAACTCCCTCGGGGCCCCTCCGTGTGCACAGACCCGACTGAGCGGCAAGCGCCATATTGCTACACTCTCCCCTCCCCCATCCCTATACGCGGCTGCCGAGACAGACAATATAGCCACCAGCCAGAGGCATCTCCAGGGAATAGGACCTTCCCTTTTGGGGCCCTACAGCTGACTGAGGGGTACTCAGATAGGGAGCTCCTTACCCGCCAGCCCTCCCAGGTGCTGCTGGCCTGGTGATTCCGGTAGAACAGGGCAGACCCTGAGGCTGAGAGACATCGACCCAGCTTGGGCTCCCCGTTGGGGAATTAGGACTGGCACTCCTCTCGCTGGTGGGGTCAGGGATTGAACTCCGGGGCCTAGAGATCAGACCTGTGGACCAGATCCCCTGCACCTAGGTCTCGCATTGCCCAGGGCACAGAAGGGATATTCGGAAGGAGCCTACTAAGGTGTGTGTGCCTTCAGGGGCAGATCAGCATGCTTGAGGGCAATCCTACTCCCAAAGAGGGGCCGTATGCCCAACCCAGGTGGCGACCCAGCACAGGGAACCTCCCGGCCTGCATCACAGCCAGGGGAGACCCGGTGGCGTGACATCTGGCCTGCTGGTAGAGGCCCAGGAGAAGCCTCGGAGTTGGGGAGGTTGGAAAGGAATGAGGCCTGCTCCAGACTGCAGTTCTCAGACAGCCCCACCCCCACATGAAGACTTTCTGGCTGAGTGGGGCCATCCCAGCCCCTCCCAGCTATTCCCAGAAGCAGAAAACAGAACTTTTACCCCTGCTAACAGCATTTGTGGTGCTCAAGGGCAGGCTTACCCAACCCAGCTCCGCCCAGACTCACTCCCAGACCAGCCCTCACTGAAGTGGAGAATAAGGACACACCTGGAAATCCCAGGGCCCCACCCACCACCTGAGTGCCTCTCCAGAGGAACAAGAGCTGGTTACAGGACCCAAAAACAGCAGTGTAGCCTGTTCCTCTGAGCAAGCGCCACCTACTGACAGGGAGGACATTCTGCACACCTTGTTACAGCATCTACTGACTTACCATACAGGGTGTGGTCGAATCTCACCCACAAACACCACCTACTGGCTCAGAG
>VBSM01002616.1:29406336-29429132 GCA_008086735.1 Cheirogaleus medius | reverse complement strand
GAAAATATTTACAACATATATAACAATTAATACTAAGAATATATAAAGAATTCATTCAAATCAATAGAAAAAACAATAGAAAAATGGGTTAGGGTTATGAATAGTCCATTCATAGAAGAAGAAATAGACATATAAAAACATTCAATTATACTCATAATCATGGAAACACAAACAAAACAAAATGAGATATGTTAACCCCCCCCCAATATCGATAATATCCATGTTGATGAAGTGTGATGAACTTGGGGTAGTGAGCTAGAGGCTAAAGAAATATGTTTATATTCAAGTCTATTTACATCTGTACTTTTAATTTTTTAGGAGGATAATATATTACTAAATTTAAAAACCCTGTCTTTTAATAGTGATTTCTTCAAGCCATATAGGGTTCTGATAGTGGTTGAGTTAGCCATTTCGTTCTCCTGCCAGGACAGAATCATGGCCAGTGACTTATTTTCTACTGTTTGATTCAATCAATTTTGAAATGTCACCACTTGTATCCCTTGTCATATTGCCCAAGCAATAAGACTGACCTTTCTGTGACTGGTTAGGTCAGTTAGCTTGAATAAAATGCTAGAAACATTGGATTTGATATTTGAATATGCAGATTTGTTTTCACTCTGCTCACAGAAAATAGACTGTGCTGGTTAAACACTACCATCCTTCAAATATGTATAGACCTAGGCCATATGGCTGTCATGTGCCATTGGTTTCAGGAAAAACTACTTTAAGGCCATAGCTGATTACTAGAATCTATCACTTGATGGATTTAATTTATATTAGAGAGCAGGTGTTGGATTCTGGGAGTACAAAGGTGAACAAAAGGTATATGGCGTTTGCCCTCCCTGGAATAGGGTGCAAGAAACAAATAATCATGTGAAGAATTATCGTAAAGTGTGATTCATACAATGATGTGAAAAACACAGTATAATCTGGTAGTACAAACAGACAGGCAGATCAGGGAAGGCTTTTCAGGGAAAGTTGCATTTAAGGTGTGACAGGATGAGTGAGAGTCAGGTGAAGAATTGGAAAATGCTCTATGCATCTCACAGAGCAACCATTTCCTACCAAAAGTCAATAGAGACAAACTTAGATCTTTTCAATGTTGCCCAAATAGACAAGCAAATACCATACTATTGGGAAAATTACTGTAATATGGGTAATTTGGTGGTAATTTATATTGCAAACATTTTTGAAAGTCTGCACCTAGTACTACATAATTATTGAAATATGAGGAATTATTAGGAATTGTACTAATACAATAATTGGAGAAAATCCTCCAAAAGGAAGAAGGGAACTTTGAATACTGTCTTCTCACCGAGCATTTGTGCTTGTCCAAGAAGCTTGTGGGCAGTGAGAAAGGGGATTGTCAAAGACAGAAAGGCAGGAGTTTTAATTGTTCTTTTCAAAGATTTAAGTTCACTAACTTTCACTTTCAGAACGCTAAAATGTCTATCTGATTACCAAATATGTCATAACATGGTCTTGCCACTGTGCTTATGTGCACAGGATTCCTATTCTCTGAAATGCCATTTTTCTTTTTCTAATTGAAAAGTCATGTTGATGTTTTTCAAGACTAAGCTCTTGTGTGATGCTTTCACTCAAGGCAGTACTGTTCTCCTACAGTACTCTGCGGTGCCTCCATGGTTATCGGATGTTTACACGTCCATGTCTTCTGTTAGATCATGAGTTCTGAGACATTAGACCATGTCTTATTTACACTTCGATCCTCAGGGCCAATATGCTGCCTGGCAAGTAGTCATCTATAAAGAAGAAAAGTAATTACAGTTGACCCCTGCACAGTGACAGTGAAAAATCCACTTATAATTTGACTCCACAAAAACTTAACTGCTGACAGCCTACTGCTGACCGGAAGCCTTACTGATAGCATGAACAGTCAATTAACACATTATTTTATATGGTTATATGTATTAGGTGCTACATTCTTATAACAAAGTAAGCTAGAGAAAAGAAGATGTTATTCAGAAGATCATAAGCAAGAGAAAATATATTTATTATTTAGTATGTGGAAGTGGATCATCATAAAGATTTTCATCCCTATTGTCTTTCCATTGAGTAGGCTGAGGAGGAAGAGGAAGAGGAAGAGGAATGATTGGTTTTGCTCTCTCAGAGGTGGCAGAGGGGAGAGAAAAGTCACATGTAAGTGGACCCATGCTCGAACCTATGTTATTCAAGAGTTAATTGTATATTCAATCTTATATTATTTAACAAGTTGCTTAATGACTCATATCTAGAAGCTATTAGAAGCTCAGTATCTTACCACTGCCACTGGCACTTCTGCAATCCCCCAAGGCATTCTATCGGTGGCATCTGCCTTATAGCCTCTATACAATGAGTCACAGTAGCCTTCTTACTTTTAAAATATCAATGCCTGCTTTATGAGACAATACTGCAGTCTTCTGCCATGCCTTCAAAACTCTCAAAAATACAATTTAAAAAGTTTCATTAAATACATCCTTTGAATTTCCTCTACCTACCTGATTCACCAGTTCATCTCTGAACTCAGGAAATATCCTTGCCTGAAATCTGCACAGATCTCTGAAATGTTATTAATCATTCATGTTTTATGGCCTATTCTTTCTTTTCTAGGTACCTCACTACCCAAAACAAACAAAAAGCCTGGTTAAGTTGTTGTATCCCACTTTATCCTGTATTCTTCTGGGAGGGAAATGATAACTATGAGTGATTCAAAGACAGAAGGCAGTTGGGGATTGAACATCTTCAACAGTTGTCCTGGCATCCCAATCAATACCTGGAGTCTACACAAGTGTGCTGCCCCTCTAGAAATATTCTTGGTCTTAGAGGTCTAAACTGCAAACTGCATGCTTGAACTGTAAACAGTGGAATAGCTCTCTAGTCCGTCAATTTTATAACCATTAATTTCCAACAAATGCTTTTCTAATTAATAATGTATTAGAAATATACTGGAAATGATACAAATATTTAACTATAGAAGATTAATTAAAGTACATTATACCACGTAAGAGAATACTGTTCACTCATTTAAAAATGAATTATGGATCTCTTATTTTCAATTAAAAATATGTATCATACAGCTGGCATAAATATTAAATGCATAGGTATATAATTCTTATATGTTACATTGTATTTTAAATATTTTATAATACAGACTATATTTGTGCATTATAAAAGTAGAATGATCGGAAAAGAATAAAGAAAAAAATCTCATAAGATGGACTTTCAGGTAGAGAGATATATGTGTCCATATAAAAGTACTAGTATCAATATAACCTAACACTTATGTTACTTTATTATATGTCAGGAACTTGAAAAAGTATTTACATATATTAATTTCATCCTTATAACATAACTAAAATGGCTTCTATTATATTTCCTCTTACACAGAAGAGGCAACTGATACATGTCAAGACTAATCTGCCTAAAGTTGGGATTTGAAACCAGGAAATCTTGTTTGAGAGCCTGAACTCTTAACTGCAACTCTATACTGTTACAACTGAAATGATGAGAGTTCATGAAATCATTCAAGGAGCTTAGGCAGTAGGACCGGGACAGAATTTTGGAGAGCTATTACTAAAACATAGGCAGATAATAGGTCACCTGCAAAATAATCAAGAACAACAACAACAAAAAAACTGCTATAGAAACATGAAGAAAACTATTAATAGTTAAGTGTGAAGATAATGAATCTATGACATAAGAGATTTTTTAAGAAGACAAGAATCAATCTTGCCTTATGCTGCTGAAAGATCATGAAAGATAGGGATGGAATTGCCTATCAATTATTCTTTAATTTGTAGAATTTTTTGTTTGTTTTTTGATAGAGAGGTGCAAAGTCAGCTCTAATTTGAGGAGCAAATCAGAGGGGAAAAATGGGAAAAGTAATTATAAATTAATCTTTTGCTAAATTAAAATTAAATAATCATATAATAATGATATATGCTAAGGAACAGGTAAAATAATACCCACAAGGAATATGTTCTGGGCCAATTTTTTTTTTTGCAGACACATACACACACCCCTCAAGGCCAATTTTCTTTACTTCTTTTTTAAATTTTCCTTAAAGTAGTTGATGATTATAGACTTCAGGAAAGCAAGAACATAATTGAAATTAACATACTAATGTATCAGAAAATAGATCTGCCTCAATTAAATAAAAAAGTTCAATGGCAAAACCACAAACACAAGTTAAAGAAAGATATTTTTAAAATAAGAAAAGGCCCAGGGGTGATAAATGAGTACAACCTGAATATGGTAAAAATGCAATACTATTGTTAAAAATATAATATCATAACTTGGATATATAAAAATGTGTATGAACATGCAAAAGTCAGAATGTCATAATTATATTACTTTCAGCATTAATCAGATTCTTATAGTATCTACCACACTCTGTAAAAAGATTCAGAAATAAATCTAAGTTGTGCCAGAGTAAATCTAAGTTGTGACAGAGTAGATAAGAAAAATTAGAATCAATATAGGAATGTTAATAAAATTTAAATTGAAAACTAGAAGAAAGAATGGAAGGTGCTTTTTTTTACTAACTTTGATTTCATGAGTTAATGGGACATGTTTATTGCTATTTATGATAGTAAGTATTATTACTTATTAACTACATCATGGAAGCAAAACTAAGAGTAAAATCAAAGAGCATATCGGTTAATGATAAATTGTCTCAGTTTTTGTTTATCTAGAAATGTCTTAATTTCTCCATTTTGGAAGGCTAATTTTGCTGAATATAGAATTCTTGGTTGACAATTTTTTCAGCACTTTCAATATCATTCCACTGCTTTCCGACCTCATCTGGTCTCTGATGAGAAGTTAGCTGTTAATCTTAATGAGGATCTCTTTTATGTGATAAATTATTTTTCTCCTGATGCTTTAAAGTTTTTTCTTTGTCCTTGCCTTTTGATAATTCAACAATGATGACGAAGTGTCTCTGTAGTTAACCTATTGGTCAGCTAATAATTGATCAGTGATTTTTATAAATTCTTTGAAAAACTTAGTCTTCTGCTCTTTGCTAAATAACTCCATGTGTGTGTTAAAGAATACTCTCAATGCTCAGACCATTTACAGCATTAGTCTTCACTTCCCACTTACACAGAAACTCAAATTTAGCCAGTGATAAGAAATTGAAGGCCTCTTATATCTTTCCTGGAAAGTGCACAGCCTTGTTCATATGTGTAGCCTTATAGATACCTGGAAAGATTATGTATATAATTTATTCTAAACTTCTGAAGAAAGAAACCTAAAAAAAGGGACAACCCCTAAATCAAAGAAATCACCTACAGAGAGGTAGTCTATCAGCCTGGATCATACTGAGAGATGTAATTATAATTGTAATGGTGTGATAAATGTGATTTAAGGTAAATAGGCAGTTATTTACCTTACCTAATCCCATCTCCAGGACCTAAATACTCTGAGAAGAAAAGGAACAAAGAACACTCAGAATATGTAACAAATTTTAACAATTTCCTATTTGGGGGAATGTAGGTTATCTTCAATAATTCAACATTATAGATAATGCTGAAATAAGTTTTTTCTGTTCACATATATTGCTGAACTTTCCCATTATTTTTCAAAAGTATAATTTTAGATATAGAATCATTTAATCAAAGTATATTCACATGTTTTAAAGCTTTTGATAGATACTACAAGAAATTCTAAAGAATAGTTATACAAATAGCTGTGTATGAAATTATGTTTTCTAGAATTCTTTGTCATATTGGGAATCAGTATTGTTGTTATTGTTAATCTTTACAAATACAATAGGTGAAGCATAGTATGACATTTTAAACTGAATTTCTATTATTACTAGGGTGGTTACACATCTTTTCAAATAATTTATTAAATTATTTTCTTTTTTCCCAAACATTCTTATCTTACATGTTCATCTTGTCCTAGATGTGGTATTCATTCTTTCACTTTTATTATATCTTTGTATACAAGGGAAAGTAAGACATTATCTGCCACATATATTTTAGATATTTTTCCCAATTTGCAAGTTGTCTTCTAACCTTATGTAGGGTTATTTTTATTTATTTAAAATTAATGCATGCTGCCAGAGTATATTCTTATAGAAACTCCTTCTGAGGACTGAAATTCTCTTGATGTCATAACACAAAAATTTTCCCCTACTTATTAGAATAGAGAGTATTATATTGTAACTGTTGTTTTTAGGTAAGATTTGCAAAGAGCACTGGTCCTTATGTTAACTTAGTTGCATGTTTGCACTGAGGGAACATGAGTAAAATATGCAAATTCCATTCTGTTGTTTATATCTATTTAGAGAGAGGATTTGTTTACCTTCTAATAGGATTGCCTAGATAGAAACTTTGCATAATATAATGGAATTAATCCCTGTGAAAGCTCTGAGTGGATTATCAGTCACAACCTCTGCCATCCCACTCTGTAAAATGTCTAAGAAAAGGATTAAGATAACCTCTCCAGTTGCATGAAAAGCAGCTTAGTTATAGGCTGCTGCCTAAACCCACATGTGCCCACATACACTCATATAACACAGACCCACATGCATTCAACATCTCCCTTGAACTGTCAGTCAAATATGAGTAAGAAGTAGGGATCCAGAAAATTAAAATTTTATGCATCCAAGCAAACAGCAAAGACAATGTAGGAATATCTAAGAATTTAGGATTGAAACTAAATAGAGATTGATAGGGTATGTTAAAAGTTGATGTCTCTTATGGTTATAAAGTATCTAATTCACTTAATTACATTAAAATGCAATTAAATCCAAAGCATAAAGATATTTTTATTTGGGACAAAGTCCAACTTATAAACTTATGTGGAGGAGGGGGGAATCTACACACAGAAGAGATGTATATGGTAAATTTTTTATAGATATCAGTCTTCCACTTTTTTCAACAACGTTGTTGTAGTGCAAAAGCAGCCGTGAATAATATGGAAATGAATGGATGTGGCTATGTCCAATAAAACCATATTTACAAAAACAGGTTGTGGGACCATGATATAGAGTAACAAGTCTATGTAACAAGAAAAGCATATTGTTTTAGTTTATCAGGTAACTTTTTTCCTTAGCAGTATGTAAAATATTGATAAATCCTACAATGTTGATCTATGGCTCTTAGTTTTAAACAGTTAATTAATAAAATGACAATTGCCATTTATTTAATTATACTTCTTTATGCATTAGAAATGCCATTTTTTTTTCTTTGCCAGGCTCACACCTGTAATCCTAGCACTCCGGGAGGCCCAGGCAGGAGGACTGCTTGAGGTCAGGAGTTTGAGACCAGCCTGAGCAAGGGTGATACCCTGTTTCTACTGAAAATAGAAAAATTAGCTGGGCATGATGGTGCACACCTGTAGTCTCAGCTACTTGGGAGGCTGAGGCAAGAGGATTGCTTGAGCCCAGGAGTTTGAGGTTGCAGTGAGCTAGGCTGATGCCACTGCACTCTACCCAGAGCTACAGAGTGAGATTCTGTCTCAAAACAAAAAAGAAAGAAATAAAGAAAGAAATGACATTTTTATCAAAATCAGAATGTATAGCCTCTTATATTCTAGAATTTATTTGGGGGCTTTACAATTTGGCCTATTTAAATAATTCCCTATTCTCATCACAGGAATATGCTATTTAAAATATTACAAAGAGGGATTGTAAAATTATAACAATATTTAAAATATTACAACAGGGGGTGTTACAATATGTTTTATTATGTTTTAGTGTCCATTAATATCTCTTCCTGATAGAAATTGTTTTTGTTATTATCACTAACTTATTTTTTCAGATAAACTTTAGAAGAGTTTACAATGTGAAAACAGTCATGGAGATCATGGGTGGAATTACATTAAACCAACCAAATGAATTTGAGAAGAATTAAAATCTTTACAGTAGTCGGTCTTTATTTCCAGGAAATTGTGTCTTTTTAAGGTTTTGGTAAAGTTTTATACTTTATCCATAGGTCCCACATATTTCTTGTGAGTCATATCCTAGATATTTGATATTTTTGTGATTACGAAGAATCAAATATTTTGTTTTCCAATAATTTTAGATTGTTGTAGTTAGTATATAATATAACCATTGATTTTATAGTTTTTAATCAATATCTTTATATTTATATTTCTAATGATACCTTTAGCTGGTTGTCCTTTGTTTAGAAAGACCATTATATTAAATGCCAACTTAATAATTCTTTCTGTTTTTTCTTAATTTTGACTGTTATAGTTCATTTTTTATTCTTTTATATGAATTAGGATTCTAGAACTTTAATAGAAACATCCTAAAGAGTCTTACTGTTAGGTATGAAGTTGACTGTTGATTTACCATATTACAGAAGTATTTTTCTATTTATATTTTTATTCAAGTTTTTTATTCTTAGAAATAGGTGTTGATTTTCAGTAAACATCTTTTACAAGGCCTCTCTGAAAATGACCATAATTTTCTTCTTTGGCCTACTTATGAGAAATATTATAGGGATACATTTTCTAATTTTGAAACAGTCTTGCATTACTGGAATCATTTCTACTTGGGTATGTTCCATCTGTGGTGAATAATTTGTTAATAATTCATTTGGACTGCTGTAAATATATTAATTAACCTGTAATTATATTTAAATATGACAAATATATTAACTTGTATATATTTATATAACATAAGTTAAAATATATATAATATAGATTATTATGTATATTTAAATATATATATTTGGTAAGTTTTGTCTATTTTTAAAAAGTCTAAACTTTATTAGGTTTTGATATTAGGGATATTATAATGGCTTAAAATGAATTGGAAGTCTTTCATCTTTTTCTATACATGTTGATAGCACTGGAATTATGCCTTTCTTAACAGGTAGAATTATTTTACACATAGGTTTTTTTAAATAACATTTTTATCAACATATAATTTCTATATCATAGGATTTGCCCATTTAAAGTGTATAACTCATGGATATCTGTGGATAACTCAAGGGTTTCTAGTATTTTCACCAAGTTGTAAAAACATCATCACAATCACTTTTAGCATATTTTCATCTCCCTAACAAAGAACCCCATATTCATTAGCAGTAATTTATTCCCATTCACTCTTAGCACTAGGCAAACACTATCCTACTGTATGTCTCTATGGATTTGCTTCCTCTAAACATTTTACATAATGAAAACATATTGTGTGTGTTCTTGTGCTTAACATTTTTAAGGTTTATCCATATTTTAGCATATGTAAGTACTCATTATTATTTATAATTATATACAAATATCTATAATATATATGATATATATTATTATCATCATTCTTTTAAAAAGAATTTTAAGGGGTATGTTTTTAGAGCAGCTCTAGGTTCACAGCAAAGCTGAGAGGAAGGTACAGACTTTTCATATACTTCCCTGCTCCTACACATGCATAGCTACCCCTATTATCAACATTCTCTGCCAGAGTAGTACAAGTGTTATAATTGATGAACCTACATTGACATCTTTATTACCCAAATTCCGTAGCATACATTAGGATTCACTCTTGGAGTTGTACATGCTATGGATATGGACAAATGTATAATGGTTTGTATCCACCATTATGGTATCACACAGAGTATTCCCACTGCCCTAAAAATCCTCTGTAATCTGCCTATGCATCCCTGTCTTCCCCCTGACTCCTGGCAACCACAGCAATATAAATTTTTGGCAGTGTTGCAGAGGCCTACCTCAAGGGGACCAGGTATCTTCTTCCATCAAGGAGCTCTTGGTCTATAGACTGGTTCAGATCTGGGAATTGATAGAGGGGTTACAAATATATACTTTGGTGGTTCAAATTAACTGGACCTAAAACTCTTCTGCTTATACAGATCAAGTAAGAATTTAGTAGACTACCCATTTATTTCTATTCCAGAGATACTATAATCAACTAGCCCATGCCATAGTTCTCTCCAAGTCAGACTGTTCTGATTACTGCTTTGTCTCCACTCTCTATTATGGTACCCACATCAACTTTATGTTTGATGATCAGGTACCAATGCTTGGCCTCTGCCCCTCCAGGCTTCCATTACTTCCATTGCATTTACAAATTCCAATTTGACAGTTAAAGTTTCCACTATAATTTGTGACCTACAGAGAAGCATGAACACAGAGTTCTTCAAGCATTCTGGGACTCCCCTCCTATTTTTATGTGTTGTAATAGTAGTGAAAGCTGTGTCCTCTGGACACTCTTGGGGTAGGTGAGCATATCTTACATGATAAATTTACTCTAACATCCACTCTTTCTAAGCCTTTGGATACTGTCTTTTATGTATACCAAGGTAGTTCTGGAATTTCAACTTCATTTAGTGTAAGCCACTTTTGGGTTCACGTTTCAACCAATTAGTCAAATAAACTATTAGAGCACTTTCTAATCTTTTGAGTCAAAATATTAAATCCAGAATCTGTACTCCATGGGCCCATAGCAATAAATTTAGTCTGATACAGTTTTATATTATATCACCTCCACCATGATCCTGTACCTTTAAAATCCATTGCTACATACATTCCTCAGATTTCTGTCTATGTATATTGGAAAAATCATACTGTCATTTTGTGTATAGCATACCTCGTCATGGATCATACTTTATGTCTCACCCTTTGTATGGTCTGCTGAGAATTGAATCTTATAGGTCTAGATGCAAAGAAATGCAGTGGGGGTTGGTCCTGAAGAGAACCAACAGTGCTTTGCAAGACAACTGCTTCAGGGGAGGCCGTTACATGTTGTTCAGGTAAAGCAGGAGTAACTTCTAAAGGCAGCATGGGAAGAACTACAAAGGAGACTCTGCAGAATTTAGGGATAAAATGTGCCCAACTTTATTGGAATCTGCCCACATTTCCCCATTCTAATTTTCAGATTCTGTTCCTTTGTAGTCAATGTGCTCTCTTTAACAGAAGACCTACTGTGCAATTGGGAATCAATTTGCATTTTAATTAAGACTCTGGGATTGGTTTTCAGAAATCTTAGCCCTGTCACTATAGGAGGTAAGAGGTTTTTAAGGGAAGTTACGGAAGTTTCAGATCACTAGTTCAGAGCTTTAGCTGGAAAATGTAAGCCCCAGGTTCATCTTTCTCTTTCTCTCATTTTTCCCACACAATTCAAAGAAACAAGCCAACCACAATATACTCCTTCATTAGACTAAAATGGGTTCCAATAGACAAACAGAACCAGCAAGATACACATATATTAAGAGATTTATTACGAGGAAGTGGTTTACATTATTGTGATGACCATCTAGGCAAGTGCTATGTTTGCGGGACAAGCTGTCAGGAAGTGAAGGTTGGAATTCTTAGGGACAGGCTGAAGCTGCTATCCACAGGCAGAATTTCTTTTTCTTCTTCAGAAAAGCCTCAGCTCCTCTCTTTAGACCTTTCAACTAAATGAATCAGGCCTATCTGCACTATTTAGTACAATCTCACTTAAGACTAACTGATTATAAACTTTAATTACATCTACAAAATATCTGTGCAGCAACATCTAGATTAGTTATAGATTGACTAACTGGGGACTGTAGCCTAGTCAAGATGACACATAAAAAAGACCATCACAGTATTCTCATTCATGTTTTTATGTATACATAATTTTTTTTCATTTATATTAACCACTCATCAGGTATATTGATTTTTTAAAATTTTATAATTTGACAGTTTTTGGCTCTTTGGTAGTTTCTTCTAATTTTATTATGTTTTGATCAGAAGTCATCTATAATTTATTGAGGCATTTTGTGACAGTCATTTTTTGTAATTGAACATGATTTTTGAAAAAAGTATACTCTATTTTAGGTATAAAATTCTTTCTGTGTATCAATTAGATCCAGATATTTAATTAATATGTTCAAATAAAAAATATTATACTTTTTACCTATTGTATTCCTCATTTTGGAGAGAAATGTGTTGATGCTTTACACTATGAAACACGAAATGCCAGTTTCCCCTTTAAGGTATCAGTTTTTGCTTAACTTAATTTGAAATCATGTTAATAGATATTGTGGTAAACAGAGTTCTAAGATGACCCCCAAGATACTGCCTCCTTGGTGTACCTGCTGTGTATAATCTCCTTCCCTGAGAGTGGATAGAAGATATCACTCCTGTGCTTAGTATATTAGTCAGCTGAATTTGAGTTATTCAAAAAGGAGATTATCCTAGATGGTACTGACCCAATCAAAGGAGTCTTTCAAAATGGTGGTGTTAGAGGGATGCACTCTTTCTGATCTCAAAGAAGTAAACTACCATGTTGTGAAAATCTGTGAGTGGAAGCCCACTACAAGCTGAGACTAATATCCACAGGGAACTAAATTTTACCAACCTGAATGAACTTGGAAAAGGATCCAGAATATCAGGTGGTAGCCAAGCTGTGGCTGACATCTGTAGCTTTGTGAGAATTGAGTAAAAGATCCAACTATTGGCATAAACTCAACCCATAGAAACTGTGAAATAGTCAATGTGTGTTGTGTTAACCTGCTAGGTTTGTGATATGTTACAAGCCAGTAGAAAACTAATACAAGTGCTGGGAGGGAGGGGCCAATATGGTGAACTGGAGGCAGGCTACACATACTGCTCTCACAGAGAGGATCCAAAGGGGCAAGGAGATAATCACCTTCAGATTGATCATCTAAGAGAGAGCATTGGGAATCAACAGAGAGATGACAGAGGGCACCCAAAGTGAAGGAGAGGGAAGTTGGACCCACTCAGCAGGGTCACAAGTACCCAGGGGAGGTGCCAGCATGTAGGGAAAAGACAGAGAAGAGAACCCTGAAGCTCCACACTTCTCTGATGGATTTTGCAATCCAAGCTGTGGGAGGTCCCATTCACTGCAGCAGGTCCCTGGACTGACACAAGAAGCTGCCTGGAGATTGTGCCATGGCATTGCTCTGGAGAGAAGGTATAGCGGGGTCCCCCTGTCTTCCAAACCCTGGGCACTACAGCTGGTGCCATTGTGAGGTCCCAGAGTACTACCGTATTTCCCCAAAAATAAGACAGTGCCTTATATTTAGTTTTCTTCAAGAAGACATCCTAGGGCTTATTTTCAGGGGATGTGTTATTTTTTTTAAGTATGGTACAACAATCTACATTTATTCAAATATAGTTAAGTCGTCTTCTTCTGGAACATCATCATAGTAAAATGGCAGCCACAGCTTTCCTTCTTCTCCCTGGAGACACACAATACCTAAAGCTGAGCATCCCGCTCCTCACTTCTACTTCACTGAGGAGACTTTCCCCTCAAAGCCTCAGCTTGCAGCACGCATAGGATGGCCGGGACCTGACAGGGGAGCCAACCTTGTTGGTGGGGCTGCCAGCGCCTTTTCGGTCACCTCTGGGATAGTAGCTGTCACGATGGGGCAGATGAGAAGGGCTGCTCGTCTTCTTTACGGCTCCGCGAAGAAATGCATGGGTTGTGCAGATACTGTGTAGCCACGCCCATCACTAGGTCTTATTTTCGAGGTAGGGCTTATATTGTGCAAATGCTTAGAAATCCTGCTAGGGCTTATTTTATGGGTAGGTCTTATTTTCGGGGAAATACGGTATGTCTACCCTGAGGTCAGCTCCATTGCTGCTGCCTCCCTATCACCCTTGCCAGGACAAGGAGGAACTGGAGAGGCTGGGCAATCTCGCATGCCTTGTGAGCAGGTGCCACACACCCTGCCATCACTGGGGGACCCACGCAGAGCAAGTGACTATGAACCTGGCACATGCTGCTACTGCCTAGATAGTGCCACCCAACTGCCACTGCCACAGGATATGGGCAGAGCACATGCCACGGCCCCCCATGTCCACCATAGACATCTGGGTAGCACATCCCCAGCTGCCACAGCCTGGGTAGCACTGATGTGGATGGATCTGGGTGAGATGACTGCCACATGGAGCCATACACCACCTGTCTGGCCATCACATGCCACTGGCCCACCTTGACCCCTCTTTATGATCATCCACTTTTACTTAATGAATAGTACATATATTTTGTCTTTTTTATGATTTGTTTAATAACATTTTCTTTTTTCTAGTTTACTTTCTTGTAAAAATATGGTATATAATATATATATAATGAACACATTATGTATTAATTGGCTGTTTATGTCATTAGTAAGTCTTCCAGTCAATAGTAGGCCATTCATAGTTAAGTTTTAGAGGAGTCAAAAGTTCCACGTGGATTTCTGAGTGTGTGAGAGGTCAGTACCCCTAACTTCTGCATTGTTCAAGTGTCAACTGAACTTGCTGCTTCTTTTTGTTTTTTTTTTAACATTTCCTTCTTCTTGCTTTGTATTTTGTTAATTCAATTTTCTTTGTTCCATTGTGTTTCTCTAGTAGTTTAGAAGTTATACATATTTTATTTTTTAATTATGACTATATCTTATAATTTTGCATGTTTAGTGTATACTATAAGTTTAACCATTCCAATTGTTATGAGGTGAATTATGCCATCACTCAAAATTTTTAATTTGAAGTTCTAACTCCTAATACTTTAGAATTTGAACATATTTGGAGAAAGAGTCTGTAAAGAGGCAATTAAGGTCAAATAGAGTCATTAAGGTCAGTCCTAATCTAGTGACTGGCATTCTTACATTGTTAGTAAGACATTCAGACATAGACACACATCAGATGGAAGATCATGTGAACATCCAGGAAGAAGACAGACAACTTCAAGCCAAGGAGAGAGGCCTCAGAAAAAACAACACAGCTAACACCTTGATTTTGAATGTTTCACCTCCATAACTGGGAGAAAATAAATTTCTGTTGTTTAAGCCACACAGTTTGTGATACTTTGTTATGGCAGCCCTAAAAGACTAATGCACCAAGGATAATTAGTATTTATATTCTCTCCTAATAAAAGGGTATTAGAATAATTCTATTTTCTTCATTACCTGTCCTTTTCTAGATCACTTCAGAAGTAATCACTAGGTTTTAAAAATTTAATATTTAATTAAACTTTAACACATATTGTCTTGATTTATCTCCTTATAACCATCTATTGTTCACTATATCTTCCTTAATCTTGGGTTTGTTTTTTTATTCTTCTACAGTATATGTTCTATTAATGTCTTCAAAGATGTCTGTGAAAAATTTCTACATTTTCACATATTTAAAGATTTATTTATTTTGTTGCCGTGTTAATTAAATATAGATTTTTTTATGGTCAAAATAATTTCAACTTCAGAACTTGATGTTGCTGCTCCTTTGTCTTCTATCATGAAATGCCATCAATGAGATTTTTCATGTCACTGTTTCTCATTCCTTTGTGGGTATATTTTATTTATTATACTTTAATATTTTTACTCTTCCATAGCAGCTTTTAAAATTTCAGTGTTATTCCTGTTTCTCTGAAATTTAACCTAAACATGTTGGAGTATATGTTTTTTTTAACCCCTGCTCGCCTATTTAATAAACATTTCTATCTGAATAACCACATATCCACTAGATAATTTTTTCTATTTTATTATTTACTTTCCTTCATTCTCTGTTTCAATTCTGTATACCCTTTTAGGTGGATTTTTGAACTTCTAATTTTGTCCTTCATGTTGATGACATTTTGTTTTACACTATCAATCTATGCATACGTTTCACCTCACAGTAGGAAAAATCTTCATGTTCATTTCCAGTTAACAACTTATTTTTTTTGGCTATGCCCATTTTTGTGATAAAGAATAACTAACGAGACTTATAAAATTTTGTTTTTAATTTCTTTATCTCTAGTTGTGTTTTTTTTCCCCTTGGATTTAATATCTACTTAAAACCTCATTAGGAGACCTGTTATACTTAATTTAACTTGTTTTTTTGTTTGTTCTTCTCTCTCAACAATATTAGTTCTTTGGTTTATTGAGTTTGTGGCTAGTTTCTTTTCCTGGGACCCAAAAATCTGGTGACATTTTCTCTCTCTGCTCCTCTGAGTGTTTGAGAGCCACTGTTCACAAGATTACAGTTGTCAGTTCTGATTAAAGGATCTTGTCTACAGTGATAGCAGGAAGGGAGTAGGAGGAGGACGCGCTGTCAGGGAGAGTCTGCCAAGCTCGAGTGATCTCTGTTCTCTTTTCATAGTCTGAATATTAGTAGATAAAGAGTGTATTCTCTATTCCTCTCAAGAGAACATACATAAGTAAAATTGAAAGCGTAGTTTGAAAAGAAAGGTAGAAATGTCTTAAATATTAAAGATGTGGGTCTTGTGGATCAATTAAAACAAATTGGCAACTCCTAATATCCTACTTATCTAAACATAACAGATAATATTTGCAAAGCTTTTGGGGAGCCAGTTCATTGTTATTACCCCAAGTTATTCTTACTGAAGTCAAATGTTGCTCCCCCTCAAATAATACATCTTGTAGGGGAATTTATGCAGCAAACAAAAGGCATCTCCATCATAATACATATTATTATTATTATTGACATAATGAATAGCCTATTCTTACAATATTGACAAAAATGCTAATTGTAGGACTTTTGTGTGTGTTAAAAATTAACTTCTGCTATAAAATTGTTTGACTTCTGTCCTTTGTGTTCTTATGTCAATTGTACAATTTTATGATATAACTTTAAGGTTAAGAATATACGTTATTGTTATTGTGGTTTACAAAAGTAACTGGTACACACAGACAATGAAATCATAAACTTGATTATAATTAACCACGTTCATATAATAGAACTAACTTTTAGCTAATATGCAACCATTTAGGTAATATAATGCTGCATGTGCTATGGTCTGAAATTCATGTACTGAAATCCTAACTTCCAAGATAATGGTGTTAGGAGGTGAGACCTTTTAGGAGTTGATTAGGTCATAAAGGCAAAGCCCTCATAATGGAATTAATGCCCCTTTTGATGCAAAGACAAAGTGAAAAATGCCTGTATATCCACCAGAAAGCAGGACCTCACCAGACACTAGATGTGCCAGGACCTTGATATTGTACTTCCTAGTCTCCAGAATTGTTAAAAGTAAATTTCTGTTGTTTATAATCTATCTAGTTTCTGATTTTTTTACAGTAGCCCAAGTGGACTGAGACAACATGATATACTTATTACTTTTGTTATTATGAAGAATCTATGGAAAAATTTAATAGCCACAATGGCTATTATATGGGGCAGCATAGTTCTAGAGGGAGTTGGCAGATGATAACCAATCTATCAGCTAAACATATACTACATTAGTTGGTAAAAAATAAAGATTCTTATGAACAAAATCACAAAGGTGAGGGGACAAAGAGTTATGAGTTGGGAAGTATGCTATTTTAGTTAAGGTCACAGGATAGAACTCTCTGAAAAGGTGACATTTAAGCAGAAAACTGAAATAATAAAAAAATAAATGAACAGAACACAGCATGGAGTAAGTGCCAAACGAATATTAGTGCTTATTATTAGCTAAGAAGGATCTTGTTATTCCCTGTATACTTGACTATATCATAATAGACTTATTTTAGAAGAAAATTTTCCTGTATTTTTAAACAAACAAAACATACTGTTACTTTAAAATATTAAATTCTAGTCATGATTTCATAAAAAGGAATAGTCTCCTTGCAGTATCAACAGAGAGAAAATAGCTAGCTAAGTACTATAATAATAACTCAGTAGAGAACAGAGAACAATTTACTGGTCTCCCAAATTCTTTTTAAATGAAAAACAGTGAAGTTCAACCTTAAGCAAAGTTTTCCTGCCAAGTTGTCAGATGTGTTGCTCAGCAACACAGTAAGACTGAGCTCCCATGATAAGTTCTTACATAATCTCAAATGGTACACTGGATAACGATGCTATTTGGGTAAGTAGAGAACTTGGTTTAACTAACACAGTAAGCAGTTTTGAAATCACTCTTAATTAAAAGTTGAACACTAATTTTCTTACAGTGAAACTTTTATAATTACGCCATGTCCCTACTTGTGCTTTATGATTTAAAGTACAATTTACTTCCTGCTAGGAAAATTCACTGTGACATTTTTGTTGGGAATGTGGCATTCTATTTCGCATGAAGCCTTCTCTTTATGATTCTGTCAGACCCTAGAATACGATGGTATCAGTTAATGACTTTTAACTGGGGTGACCAGCAGACCTTTCCACATCTTTGACTCAAGTCTTTGACTCGCTGCTGGTATATTAGCTCTGCATCTCACTCAATGATTAGTTTTTGTCACCTTTCAAACTTTTTAGAATAGTGTAAATATGCACTGTTTGTTTAGACCTGAAAATGAAATTTTTAAAAAAGGTAAATAAGCCCCCTCTCTGAAGGAATTGAGGGAAGAGCTGCAAGGTCATCATATTTTACATTGTCTCTACCTAACTAAATTCTATCCATACTAAACTCCAATTTAAGTCCTAACTACTCCATATGGCCTTTCCAAGGACCCCAGACAACAAAGCTTTAAGCACGTGTGGCTTTTATGCCTCTATTGTCCTCTTAATCATATAGGGATTTGCACCATTGCTCAATTTTTTCATATACTTGTGTCTTGGGTACCTTGAGGGTAGGAAACACATTCTATACTACCTTTACTTTCCCTGCATCATTTACTGTCATGCTGTGCCCAGAGTATGTAATGAAATAACCAGAATACCTTCAGCTGGAGCGCTCTAAGTTTTAGAATATTTTCAGATATGTTATCTACATGAAAACTGGGGTTTACACATGTTGAATCAGTGCAATTTAATTGTATGTACAAAGGCTTTGATGACTACAAATATCGAATATGATCCTCATGGATGAGAACATTTTACATTTAACATAGTGTAAATGAATCTGAACTTCAGATTAGGCTATTTTGAAGGAAGTTGTAAGTAGTTAGGGGTCCGCGCTCTAAATCTTTTTCTCCTTGTAGTAATCTAAAATTTCTTATTTAATAAATGATTGGATAAATGAAAAAAGAAGTGATGGAATGAAATGATTGAATGACTATCTCTCATTTTTGTCACTAGCTTTCATCCATCACCCACTCCCATTTATCCTTCCACAAATGTCAGACACGATGTTCTCCACTCTTTTTCTGCTGTGTCCCAAGCTCAGTTCTAATCGTGGCTTTACATTCGTGTCAGCCATTTGGTGTCCACCAGCTAGTATGTCACTTTCTTCATTTCTAACTTATCCTCCTTTCAATGTATTCTATTCTTAAAGTAAGAATCATTACCCTCAAATTCTATTTGATCATTCATACCTATGTGCCGGAAATAACAATGGGCTTCCATTGCCTGATATATCTGATACAGATATTTAAGCTTCTTACCCACCTTCTTATTTTATTTTCTTAAGCTATATAGCTACGATAATATCCAATAAAGCAAATCTACTCTGTCTCTTTCTTACTCATTTATTCTTGCTTCTTTGTCTGTCACCTTCTTTCAATTACTACCTTATGCAAATTTCATAGGAAATAATTCTAAGCGCTACTTTGGGGACTCACCAAGAATTTGTTTGCATAGACATTGAAATGTCTTTTATATATGTCCTTGTGTAAATAACCTGGTTTTGATAGTCTGTCCTCTTTCCCTTCTAAATTGTTATGTAAGGGCCAGGCGTGGTGGCTCACGCCTGTAATCCTAGCACTCTGGGAGGCCGAGGTGGGAGGATCACTTGAGGTCAGGAGTTTGAGACCAGCCTGAGCAAGAGTGAGACTCCATTTCTACTAAAAATAGAAAAAATTAGCTGGGCATGGTGGCAAGCACCTGTAGTCCCAGCTACTCAGAAGGCTGGAGCAGGAAGATTGCTTGAGCCTGGCAATTTGAGGTTGCTGTCAGCTAGGCTGACGCCACGGCACTCTAGCCCGGGCAACAGAGTGAGACTCTGTTTCAAATAAATAAATAAAAAGATTTAAAACAATAAAATAAATTGTTATGTAAAGACAAAGGTTATAACCTTATATTTCTTTTATGTCTCCCTTAGCTGCCTGTATAAAGTTACCATCAAAATATCTTGTTAAAAAGTGTTTTCTGACCTTGAATGTTAGTTCTTCATGGGGCTATTTTGGCTTTCGAACAATTGTCTAAGATTTCTTTCAAGGCACATCAAAAGACAAAAAATAATGTTCTATATTTCAAAGACATTATTAAGTTAGCAGGAATAGTATAACTAAGTAAGATATAACCAGAGGAAATCACATATTTGTGTATGTTGTTGATATGTCTAATAAAATGAGAATCTTTTGTACTGCCTCAAGCTTTCTCTCTCTTTTTGTAGAAATGACACATAGGTATATGTAACTTCAGAATAAAACCTGATGCTTACCCTGAGAAGGGCAAAGCTTATACATAATAATTAATGGGGACCAGTCATCTCCTTCAATCATAGCTATAAAATATCTACTGGTTCACTAGAACATCTATAAGCAAAGCAGCAGAAAAGATAGATATTCCAGAGTTCACACAAGCCATTAGGAAAAGAAAAAAAAAATTTAAAGATCTTTGCTGGAAGAAATAATCAGGAGCAAACAAAGCAAAAAATTAGATGCCTTTAGGATGGAGTATAATAACAGTGATTGA
Source organism: Cheirogaleus medius (assembly GCA_008086735.1). Taxonomy (NCBI): domain Eukaryota; kingdom Metazoa; phylum Chordata; class Mammalia; order Primates; family Cheirogaleidae; genus Cheirogaleus; species Cheirogaleus medius. The sequence goes on along the minus strand of VBSM01002616.1, from coordinate 29,408,708 downwards.
ATAAAACTTAGAGAACACATGTAAAATTGCTGAAATGAAGACAGAGAAGCATTTAGTGAGAGGCTTTCATCCATTAGGGTAGATTAGAAAATAGCCCTCATAGGTATGTGGGTCAGTATGGTTGATATGTGAAGTTTCCCTAATGGTTAAGCAAGTTATCTCTCTCCCTCTCTCCTCTCAGAGGGGAGGAGACCCGGGCACTTTGTTAAGCCACTCATCTGGCAGCTTTAACCTCCTCTTTATTTTTTCGTCAAATTCCTTAATTTTAAAGACAGCTTCTCTGATGCTTCTTATTCTCCAATATTTGCAGGTCAAATTAAGTCTCCTGGCTACCATTGCCCCTTTTCTGTCCTGGTTTTACCCATGATACTGCATAAACACTAGAGGCTGCCATATGAGAAGAACCTTAGTTTACTAGATATCCACATTCAAAAATATTTCCTTGTGTTTTCATCTATGTCTCCCTCCTCCCTATCTCAATGGAAGAATATTCGTTCTGTTTTTCTTTTAACAATAATCATTTTAACTCAGGTATGGATCCATCCCTTCCACCCAACCTAAGTTTTGTCATTCATCATCTATCTCTTTTCTGTCTCTACTCTCTTTTTTTTCCTACCGATGACTTTTATATCACACCCCTCCCAATTCAAATAAGAGCAAAACAACAAGCAAACAAACAAAACAAAGAAAACCCAAACCCCTTTCTTCTTCTTTATTCCATGTATCTCTCTAAATTCTTATAGCCAAGTTCAGCCAAGTTACTTAATGATATCTCTAATGCTCCCTGAGTACTTACTATTGCCAAGCCCTGCTCTAAATATTCTATACGTCCACTTAATTCTCTTAAGTAGATACTTACAGTATTACTATTTGCAGATGAGGAAACTGAGGCACAGTGCTTTTATATAAATTGCTCAAAGTCACAGACCAGTTAAGGGCAGAGATGAGATCCAAACCTAGCCAATGTCCCTCCGATGCCCCCACTTCAAGCTCCCTGCACTGTTTCCTGTGTTTGGTAGGCAAGTTTACACTCAGTGTCTCAACTTTGCACTTGACACTCCAGCCCTCTCCAATCTCTGGTGAAATTGCTCTTGCCAACTTCCACTTGAAACTAATGGAAACTTTTTAATGTTATCTTATTTGACCGATGTTTAGCATTTGACACATCACTTTCTCCCAGTTTTTCTTCATTGCTTCCCAGTTGCGTTCATTTCCTCCTCCTCGGATATGAATGTGACTCCTTTTACTTTACATCCTCTCTCTGGAGAATTTCCTTCATTCCCATTACTTTTCCCAACTACAAATATGTTAATGATTGTCAACTTGATCTCTAGCACAGATTTTTCCCCTTAGTTCATATGTCTATCTACTGGGTATCTCTACTTGGTTCTCCACAGCCACTGTGCATTTTATATGTTCACAGTGAAACTCAACATCTTTCCCCAGTACGATAATCCACCTAGTTTCTCAAGCCAGAAAGTTGAGTCATTCTAGATTTCTCACTTTCTTTTCACTTCTCACAACCAATTAATTGGAAAGACATAGGGATTACATCTTATCATTTCTTAAATGTTAGCTTTCCTTTTTGTTTTTCTGTCCAGAACAAAATCCATTCATATTGCCATGACATATTAGGGTCCTGTTGGATCGTACCCTGCTTTTACTGTTACTGGGAGCTCTTCTTGCAATCTATTTTCTATTTATATCAAATATAAATGGTCCCTGACTTACATTTTTTGATATGACTTCAGTAGAAGTCATACTTGAGTACTCACAAAATCATTCTGTTTTTTCCTTTAAGTGTGGCATTTAATAAATTACATGAAATATTCGATACTTTATTATAAAATAGGTTTATGTTAGATGATTTTGCCCAACTGTAAGCTAATGTAAGTGTTCTGAGCACATTTAAGGTAGGCTGGGCTAAGTTATGATATTTGGCAGGTTATGTGTATTAAATGCATTTTCAATGTACATTATTTTCAACTTATGATATTTTCAACTTACAATGGGTTTATCAGGATGTGACCCCATTGTAAGTCGAGGAGTATCTGTAATTCATAGCTTTCTAACCACACTTTGGAATTATACTCTATCATGTCTTTGCATGTGGTGTTCTCTTTGCCTAGAATATTTAGCAGTAAACCAAATGTTCTTTTATTCAATATTTCTATTATAGAGCTTGTATCAAATGTTTCTATAATCTACTGCTATTCTTCCTCAAACTACTTCATACAAACTCAAACATTTAATTAAGGATAATAGTAAGGTCATATTAGTCTAGGTAAGCATTCTTTTTCCCTAACTGTAAAAATTATCTTGAACTATTTTTGAATTTGTGTAGTTCTCTTTCCTTTCCTTTTTTTTTTTTT
>VBSM01002616.1:29380756-29406236 GCA_008086735.1 Cheirogaleus medius | reverse complement strand
AAAAAAAAAAAAACAAAAGAAAAACAAGAGTGATAACCTCTATCATGGCTAGATAGACCATTTGACAGATCATGCTCCTGGAGTCAGATATGCACACAGTGAACAATCAGGTTGAATGATGGATGACACATAATGCAGTGTCCCTTCCATAGTTCCCACCAGGTCCCTTTGATCCACCTACGTCATCCTGTACAGTTAAAGAACTGAACATCAGGGCAATATAATCTCAATCTCTTGCTCCAGTCCTGGGCAGCAAGCCCTAAAAATTACATTTCTTGGATGTATCTAAGAACAGTGGAACACTGGCACACAAAATTGATTTTTTTTCCTCCAAGATGATGTTTTAACACTATGGTGAGAAAAGAGAGGTGAAAAATAAGAATAAGAATGTTATTATTGTTCACAGAAGAATAAGAATGTTTTACAAAATGTTCATTCTGTACACAAGAGTATAAAAGAAACCATAGTATAGAAGTGGATTTTTTCCCCTTTTAGGTAGCCAGTAAAGTATTCCTTTAATCTGGATTGAAAGGAACTAAATTTGGGGCAGTATTCTGGTGATTGCCAATGGGATTCTATTAATTCTTTTCTTCTCTTCTGAATTTGACTCCTAAATTTAAGTTCAGTTTAGTTACCTTCTCCTCCTATCAAGTTAGATACTTGAGTTTGGTATTTTGGAGAATTCCATAATGATACACAAATATATACCACATTTAACCCGGTTAAATTTTCAGGAAATAGATTTTCAAGAAATATTCTGTCCTGTCTTTTTAAGATTAAAAAGTACCCCTTTGTATCCTATGCTGCAACTCTTCTCCTCCCTCCAGAAATTTGTCTAATTCTAAAAATGATCTCTGGCATTGTTTTCCATTCTTTGCTTTGTCTACCTCTTCAACAATGTCATTTGTTATAATTCCTTAGAGGAACTTTAGGCTTCTTAGGGAGAGATATAGTAGAAGGAGAAACAATGTTAGAATGTTCGACCATTATGGAAAGGATAACATCCCTTTATAGTCATTTACATAACCTTCATTTTGAAGGCTCAAAATATTCTTTATTAGGGAAATAATATTTTTTTATCATATGCTTAATTCAAAAAACAGATTTGAATGTTCTTCCTTCCAAATATTAGACTCTAGTTCTAAATTTGCCTAGCTATTATTCTTGTGAGCTCACATTTCCTTCTACCATTTCTCTAACGTTCATAGGACTTTGCATTACATTTTCCCTCTTTTACATAGAAAATGAGGCACTTTGACACTATAAAAAGTGTCAATGCTAATATATTTTCATTAGCATTATTTCCAAGCAAGTTCTCTATAACCTTGGTTTATGGCTACTAAAAATTTCAAATCCTCGCACCTTTTCTTTACCATCAAAATATTTGTGTCACAACCCAAAGGCAAAATGACTCACCTTTCTTATTATGGGGCCAAATCTGGACATAGCTGAAAGAAATAGCAACTGAGAATCCTTTCACCTATTTATTTAGCACTAAAAATGAAGAGCCCAAATTTCTGAAACCTCCAGGCCAATGAGAAATTTTTCAATGGACTAAGCAAGTCCTTATCAGAGATATGACCTGTGACTTCCTCCGTGTTTTCACAGACGATAGGTTTTCAATGTCCAGTCAATTCTCAATTATTCTTTAGTTCCTTTACCATAAAATGAAGGGTTTCTATTTGATTGTCTCCAAATGCTTTTGAGTTTGGAGTTCTAATTTTATAATTCCTGAGTATATTATTTAAAAATATATTTTTTAAATTTCTTACTGACAGTGAATTAGCTTACTTCATTTAGCACTTGGATAAATACAAGCTGTTCTCAAGGTGATATAGTTACTTCTTTGAACTGGCAAAGAAGGAGAAAGAGATCAAGTCTGTTTATACATTGGTCTTTCACTCTCATCTCAAGATAAGACAATAAATTTGGGAAGAAGATAATGGATGCTGTCAAGGCAGGGTAGGACAATGCACTGAGACAGTAAAATATTAAAAGCACGGCTAAAAATTTTCAGATAATTAGAGTTCCAAGCTTGATGCATTTAAACACCATTGAAAAATACACTAACAAACACTTGATAGCCTAATATAAATATTTTAAAATAATTTATCATTTTGTTTTATTCTCACCCATTGGATCTTTTTATTAACAGAACTAGTTAAGAATTATTACAGATATAATCATCTAAAAATGAGTGGTGCTTCTAATATTTACAAATCCATTGGTGAATAAAATGCTCTGAGCTGCAGAAGCATCTTTTGAATAGGTATGTATCTGATTTTATTTTGAAATAAATTTGAAGATTTTATAACATTATTTATGGGATCCCCCAAAACTCTTTTTCTTCTGTTTAGTGAAAGCCTGAGAGTTGCAATAATCAAATATTTTGTAAGTTATATTCATTTATTCATACGCACACTCAAAATATATGTATTGAGTACTCACTAATTACAAAAGTTCTAAAGGTATTTTATTTCCTGTGAAATAACAACATAGTGAAGGCTACCACAATCAACCTTTTCAGTTATGCAATGTCACTCGGTTATGAGATCTCACAAGAGCAGGTTTTCAAATAGGAAGTAGAGAAAGCCTGAAGGCAGGGGAAGGTTAAAGGACGTAATAAGAGGAGATCATAAGTGGCAGAACACAAAATCTAACTACATCACAATTTTTAAGTATAATTTTGCTGAGAAGAGAATGAACATGGTCCGCTAATAAAAAGTGAGAGTTTGTATTGTGGATACTAGTTATTTTATAAGTAGGGCGACACTAACGGCAAAAGCTGTCACATTGGGGGATAAGATTAAGTGAGGCATAAGCAAATCTTTAATGAAACAGACTTTCATTGCAGTCTAATTGAAATTCCAGCATTATATGATGACAGGTATTTAAAAAGAAGCCATACACTGCCATAGACCCACAGCTCCTCTCACTCACACTGACTTTGATTTCTCAAAGACAGAGTTTTTCTTTATATTTTGCTGTTGCAGTTGTTATTGTTTTGGTATAACTAAAAATAAACATGTGATACTAAGATTTCACAATCAATAGAAAACAATAACACAAGTCAGAGTAGTAATGATATGCCTTGGTTTCTAGTTCTTACTATCTTTAGTCTGATTATTTCTAGAATGGATGGAATGCTTGGTGCCTGAAAGTTATTTTCAAAACCTAGTGTATATTTTAAGGTACCTACAGAGCTGTTTGACCATACGTTGGGCTGTTCAAGGCCTTAACAGGAGAACATTTTGGACATGAACAAAGACAACTCAAATGAGGAAAAAAACAGAGGCTATCTATTCAGAGTTTACTATAGCATAGGAGTCGGCCACCACCATTTGAATTTGATGTATACCGAAAGTCAGGCCAGGGAGTGGGGAAGAATTATAGTGGAAAAATAAGGAAGGCTTCATAAATGCCCCGTTTGGAGGTTGTTAACTCGGGGGTGGCAGGCTAACTAGAAGTGAGGCACCCTTGTGATTGGTAAGAGTATATTCTTGTTAGAACAAGCATTTGCCCTTCACAATATATATTTAGTTTTCTTTGGTTGGCTCTGAGCTGGAAGTGGAAATAAAAAGTAAGAGCACTAGCAGTTATTGCCTAAGTCCTGACTGTTTGGGACTGGCTGCTGCAGAGCTTGTAGGTCAGAACTCTATTGTCAGGTAAGCTGGCCATTGTACTTTTGTAGAGTCGGTCTCTCACCATTGAATAGGCTAGATCAATAAATGTATATTTCAATATGTACCATGTATTATCTGAATTTCCATGTTATCAATTTTCTGAAAGAGGAAGGAAAAGAGTGAAATGTCAGTTCAATAAATAACCCTGAAATGGAAGTATACAACATTTATTTTGACAGCAACAATGTTGAATGCATCATAGGGAGACAATTTTAAATTTTTATGCTGGAAAAAGAGGCAAAAAGGTCAGAAGTTCAGGATTTCAAAAACATACTTCAACACTGACACCAAGAGAAGTCTTTGATTTGGGGGCTGGAGACGGAGGACATTTCAAAGACCTAAATCAATAAATGTCAATAGAATGAAGGAATGTGAGGCATGAGGCCGTATATCCCTCTGAGCATGCTGCCGATTATACACACCGGGAATTAAGGGTGCCCATCTGGGCTTCTGAAATGTGCTGTACGAGATCAGGCAGGAATATAGTGCCAATATTGTCAAAGATTCTCTGCTAGGCTTGTCCTGGTCTCCTTATGCCAGCATAAGCAGAAATCTGAAAAATAAAAATAGTTTTTGCTGTAGTTTTGTTTTTGTAAGTGAAATCTACTCGCGCCCCTGTACACACCACCGAACATATATATAGCCAAGTGCTTGCCACTAACAGAGAAAACAGAGGTGGAATTGTGCCTCTGGTTCCTGAGTACTGGTCTACCTGCTTTGAGCTCTTCTAGGCACAGTGACTATTTCTGAGTTTGCTTCTGGAGAGCCAGGATGACCTCAGATGCTCCCGACCCGACACTGGCCGTTGTTTCTAATTATTGCAACATAGGAAGCCATGAATAAACTATTCTACAAGCAAATGTTTCACAAAATGATAAGCTAAAAAAAGAGTTGTTTGATTCAGGCATGAAAATACAGTGGTGCTGTTGGGAAGGACCTATTTGTTTTTTTCTTTTGGAAATCTTTTCATTTTTAATATACAGGCAGTTCTCCAAAATTCACACAATAGGAAGGAGAGGGTGAATAAATAGTGCAGTATAGTATAAAATCCAAAAGGCATTTGTGGTTAGCTTTGGAATGGGTTATGTAATTTTCAGAGCTTAGTTAACTTTCTGGTGTTTTGTATATCCTGATACACAAATTAGTTTAAATTTCTTGGTTATATTCCAAGGACAATAGAGAGAGAAGAAGCTGAAGATGTCGGGTGGTTTATAGAGATAATCCTAAAGGAGATAAATATGTACACCAACCTCTTTATATCTTTCTTCTGTTACTCTCCACAAAAATGTTCTCTCTGTTGTATTCAAATTGCCCTTCAAACATGTCTGCCTTCTCCTAACCTTAGCACATGCCTTTGCTATGCTTTTCCTCTTTCCAGGTTCAACTCAAAACCCTTCTCTTCTGTGAAATACTCTCTTACAGCCACAGACTTTACTGAGCTTCTTTCTCACCTCGGTTGAAAACAGATCTTTTAAAATAGACATAGCTCTATTTTTCTAATGTGTTTTTTAAATTATTTAACTACAGGAATCGTTTCCACATGAAGGATTTTATTCTCAGTGCTTTACACATTACTCCAAAAATGATTTTTTAAATTTGTTGATTGATATTCTCCTTTTGGAAAAACAATATTTGGTAGCGTTTAAATATTTGCCGCTAAAAACAGTTTAGATATAAATAGAGGAAGCCTCAAACTTTTGTTAAATGCCAAGTTGTAGAAAATACTTTGCTGGGCTCCAAGTAAATGAAATTTCACATAAATTCTAGAAACTTTATACGGTTCTCTTTTTTAAACATCACACTCTTTGGACATTTCTTAAATTTTTTTTTAATTTTTAACATGGAGCTTATTATTCTGTTTTCCCATTCAAATAGTATTAATTTTAAGAACCAGATGAACCTAAGTTCAAATCTTGACTCTATCCCTTGCTGGTGTAGCAATATGTCTGTATAATTTATTTTCTTCTTCAGTAAAAGAGAATTAATAATGCCTGTCTCATAGGGTTAGTATTAATATAAAACATCTACTGGTGGGACTGAGGGTGAAATAAAATTATAAAATGACACTCAAAAATGTCTGCTATTGTTATTACTACTAGCATTTGTACAAAGCTTTTTTAAAAAATCTCCAAATTACCTTACTGACATCTGCTTATTGAAGCCCTTTACTGAAAAGTTATACAGACTAAAGAATGAAATTATTAAATCCTTACTCCCCATCCTAAGGATGAGGGCCACTCTTGGAGGTAACATGGATCTAAAACAGTACATGTTAGGTAACATGTATCTGAAACACAGTACTACTCATAGGATTCCTCCAATTATCTCTTCCAAACACCTTGTCTCAAATTTTCTCCGAAGCTTTAACAATCTTATCACTAGAAAGATCCCTTCTCCAACCTATTTCAATCCCACTCTTCAAACAATGTCAGAATAAAGGAAGATCTCTTTAAGAGTAGGATCCATCCAGATTTTATGCGTCTTTGTATTTCTTATCCCAAAGAGAAGAACATGATAGGCATATATTTCCTTCAGAAAGAACTTCTAGATTGCTTAATACAGTGTTTTCCCACCTCTTCTTTGTACTTTTAAGACAACTATTAATGTAGAAAATATTAAAATTGCTAAAATCATCAATGAGCCTAATATAATTATGCTTTATTAATTATTATTATCACCCCCACCCCAAACCCTTTACACCTGCAGGAGCAAACACCCTGGAGAACCAGTGGACAGACTGTTTTTTGAAGATGGAAAAATCTGTTACGGAAAGCTCAGCACTTGTCCTCGAGGTCTCATCAGAAGAATGAGAACAAGTGGTTCTAGGAGAAAGAAAGAGAAGTTTATTAATTTGCCAGCAAATGGGGAGGATGGAGACTACTATCTTTAAATGCCATCATTCTACTACTAATAAGCAAAAATATAGAGCTTTTAAATGGGTGCCATTTAGCTTCAGGCAATTGCTGTTCGACTACAGTTGAGTCCCATCTCCATCCTATCTTGCTGAAGACAATCCCATCACCCCCACCCAGGACCTCCCCCACCAGGTCTGCGCTGAGCCATCTCCTGTAGCACAAAGAACAAAAGACATTACGCTGATCCTCCCAACCACTGGCCTGAGACAGTGATGCAGATTTTAGTTCTCAAAAAGGAGTGGAGGATGTTTTAAAGAGACAGAAAATATTTTTGCCATTTTTTGTTTTTGAGGCCATTCCTTCCGTTACAGATCCAAAGAGGATAATGGAGGGTAGAACTAATCCAAACATGCCTATTCATTCTTGCCAAACTTACCAATATAAATCATTTTATCTTTTTAGGAGCAGAGTGGGTAGAGGAGAAAACAGAATCAGTGTTGCTCATAGAGAAAATCTCTCCTCATGTAGGCCAAGAGTGAGGAAAAGGTCCCCTCTAACAGTCTTTTGATATCTTTCTGTAACATTTTAATATTTTAGCATGTGCTGATTTTACTCTTACAATAAAGGCAGTTGAATATTATCTAAAGTCTATTCTTACTTTAGATATAGTAATATCTAAATGTTATATGTTGTAACCTTAAATAACAATTAGAAGTGTCTGGAAATGAAAAAGTCATTTACATCTCTTTATAATTCATTTTTTAATTTAACTGCTATAGGCCAGAAACTACTTCAGTTATTAAAGACACAGGGCTTGCTGGCTGCTCTAAACAGACTAGATTGTAGGAGGAGAATGAAAGCAGAGAAGCAACGATTGTGTTTCCCATCACTGGAGCTAATATATTATAAAACTAGAGGTCTAATGATCCATAAATAGAAGATATGGTAAGAGTAGGATATCTGACCTGAAAATTATTTGCAATCTGAGGCCTAGAGGAAAGGGAAGCTCAAATGGAACACGTAGTCTGAGTTGGGAGGCAGAGGGTGGTAGGACACGGGCTAAGAACACTGAAGAAATAGAGGCAGTGCACTCTGTGCAGCAGTTATTCCTACTGGGAGTGTAGTTGCAGAATCATATTGACAGAAAAATATACTTCTATGGTAATTAAACGTGTATATAAAGCTGATTTATATTAAAAATATTAATGAATTGAGTTAATTTTTTTAACAACAACTATATACATAGCATTAATGAATTCTGTTTAATTAAGGGTAGAAATGGAGGAGCCCTGCAGATCCTCAATGCTCATTGAATATCTGCCATTGGCCAGAGACTATACTATACACTCTCAGATATAAAATGAACAGGCAGTTTGTAACCTTAACAATATTTGTACCCCCATAATATGATGAAATAAAAAGAAAAAAAATGAACAGGCAGAACCTCTTCTCTCAGGAGCACATAATGTCTCAAGAGAAATAATATAGTTCATTGAATAACCATAATACAATGATGTTTTTAATAACTGCATTTAAATTGTATTGTAAGTACTTGTTTTCATATTGGTGTTTCCTAATAAAGTAAGACATCTTTGAGGGAGGGTCTGTATTATCTTTCTCTTTCTACTCCCAGAGCTTGGCAAATGTTTGGCAGGTTGGAAGTGGTCAGTGTTTATTGAATATCATCCCATAATTAGCAGAGACCCAAACAAGGAGCATAATTCAGAAAACAGGAAGACTATGTAGGACAGCATAGAAGAGCAAAGGCTTAAATTAGTTGAGGGCCTTGATCTAGCTCTTGGAAAAATGATGAGTTTTTTGACAGATAGAAATTTATATGAAAATGAAATGCAATCAGAACATTTGTGAGTATTGGACCCGACCTCTTTCAGTTCTATAGTTCACTATTAATAATGCTGAAATGACAGCAAGGGAGATGGCAAACACAATGAAAAGGACAGAAAATATCAATGACAAACCTGCTCTCACCCTTCCTACAGAGAGTGTGAGCAAAACATGTTTAAGCAGATTCATAGCGTGAAAGTACAATATGAGGTTATACATTTTAAAAGTTTGTGCAATTTCCAAATAAAAAGTGAATTAAAAAGTTATATTTTATGTAAATAAAAATAGTGTTCTTCTAATTAATAATTTCAAATAAAAGTTAAAAAGATAATAAGGTACAAATGATGACTATGTAAGCATTGCAGTCATAAATATCTGATCTAGAAAATGTCCCCTTGTGGGTTAAATTTGTGATTTGGAGTACTAGAAAAAGTAAAGCCTGCATACTACCAAGGGAATATCTGATGATAGCAAGAAGAAATATTAAGTGGGAGGTAGCTTCTTATGGAAGAGTGAAGATTATGAGTCCTAGATGTTTACTGTATCATTTTCATGGGCCAAGAATAAGGGATCTTTGTGCCTGACTTGGAAAATGACACTTTCTCCCCTTCTGTTTCTGAGAAAGAAATAAAGGAAATTACATGAAGAGAAAAAAATTCAGTATTTGGTCTATTCATTTATTTAGATTTTAAGATAAATCTGGCCTACAGTAGAAAAAATGCCCAAATATCTAAGGAAATTGTATCCTCCTGAGTCAATCGGTGTTCATTGGGTCAATTTATTCAAAATACTCTGGTTTCTGCCTTTTTACCTTCTAGAATTCCAGTCATTTTTTATGTCTCTTTTATTTCAGCTGCCCAATTCTATGAATGTATCATTGAGTGTCACTTTTAAAATCTTAAACTATAATTCAGATTATGGCTGCCAACTTCTCTTTCCCTGGATCTGTCTCTTCTTCCCTCTGGCTGTACCTGCTCCTCTACCTCATAACTGTTAGTCACCCAATTATCTTCTTGTCTACTTTTTCTTCATGTCTTGACTTCTGTTACATTCCTATTCATCTAAGATAGAGCAGGTCATAGGGAGCTCCTCTGGGTTTGAATACTGGCAAAAATGACAACTCGTCTTTGGTCCAAGATTGCATTCACTTCAATTTAATACCAAGTAGACCAAAAACAACAGACTATTCACCAGGTAAGACTATAAGGTGACTGAATGGCCACAGCTTCCTGGAACATCTCTGGGTCCTCTTGAGTTGCATATGAAGTAAAGCATTTTCTTAGAATTGAAGAACTCTTATCAGGGAAAAAGGAATCCAAAGGTTTTTCTGACTTTTATTCTGTTATGCCAGAGGTGGAGCCATTTTGGCATCCAAGGTTCTACTTAATACAAATATGTTTGCTACTGATGCTTTACTTTACTTTGTTTTCCTATTTGTTATCCTATCAGGCCTGCCATTGGAATAGGTGCAACCCATCAACCATTATAGATAAAATATGTTATATCTTTCATTCTTTCGCAAATTGTAAGTGCCTTCTACTACTTGTCTTTTGTGCAGGCCCATTCATTAAACATTTATAGTGGTACAACCACTAGCATATGTTTTCTAAAATCAATTGAACCACAGTGCCATTTGTCAATTTTTAAATAGATCCTGGTCCTCTCCTTGCATTCTCAACAATGGCTCTTCCAAATTTTAACAACCCATTAAAGCTCCCCATCCTATCCTCATCCCTCTCTTTCTTAGCAAATGACTTTATTTCCTGGTCCTTCAGGAAAATCAATACTATCAGGTATCCATTGAAATTCCTAGCCATACACTTAATAAAGGATCTGTATCAAAGGGAAATATGTCCCCTTTCTTGTTTGCTAAAAATTATGCTCTGAGTCCAACTTGCTTGCTTTATGTTCTTTCTCAATCCACTATTTTCTTGCCTGTATGTTTAAGCTTTCTCTCCATGGTTTCTTCCTTACAGTCAATAACATGTTCAAGCCCCTTTCTGATTAGCACTCTATCTTTCTCTCTCATAGTCAAACTTAAAAGAATCATTTCTATGAGTTATCTCCACTTCTGTAATGCCCATTTACTCATTAAATCCCATTCATTTGGGCTTTTGTATCGTGACTGTATGGAAGCTCTTCTGGCAAGAGTTAGTCCTCCTTTTATTTGACCTCTCTGCAGCATTTAACACCAGTAAACACCTTCTTTTGCTGGAAATTCTCTCTTCACTATGATTTCCCATTCCTACTTTTAAAAATCTGTCTCTATCTCTAATGCCATTCCTTTTAGTTTTCTTGTTATTTTTCTTCTCTCTACTCAATAAATTGTGGCATTTCCCATGGTTTCCTCCTTGGTCCCCTGAGTTCCAAGAGTTTGGGCAGCCTGTGAGGGGCTCCCCCTGGGACAGTGCCATGAGAGGCCAAAGTGTCAGCTTTCTCCCATCCAGACACCTCTTCCCCTGCACTTCCACTGCCCACTGCAACCGAGAAAGTTTGAGCTTGGGCTGCCTGGGAGCTGCGGCCTCTCCCTGACTCTGTTATAACTGAGAGTGTAGTTTGAGCTGAGAAGTTTTCAAATGGCTGCTTCTCTCTAGTGGGTGTGAGTCTGAGGATGAGATCAGACCCAAATATTAGGTCTTATTAGGCCCACCTCCAACATTTGGGATCAAATTTCAACAAACATCCAAACCACAGCAAGGTTGTTCACATTATTTAGAGATTACACACATTGCATCAACAAAAAATCTTGCACATATGTACTTGTGTAATATTGGAGGTAAATTCTTAAAAATATGCCCACTATGTCTAAAGTTAATTGCATACATAACTGTGTTTGGTGTTGTCAAACTTCCCTTTAGAAGGTTTTTACCAGTTTGCCTTCTCACTAGCAATGTATGAGAGTGCCTGTTTCTCTAGGTCTAAACAACAATATGTTGCCATTACATACATTTTAATTCCACCAAACTTATATATGTGAAATGTGGCATTTCATTGCTGTTTCATTTGTATTTTTTAATTTTAAGTGAATTTGAACATATATAATATGTTTAAGGGCCATTTTTTATATTTTTAAATAACTATCTGTACATGCCATCCTCCCTTTTTCTATTAAGCTTTTGATCTTCTCAATTTTTATAAGTTCTTTATATACTAAAAATACTTGCAATTTTCTATAATATATGTTGCAAGAATTTTCTCTGAGTTTTTCAGTTGTCTTTTGACTCTCTTATGGTGTTTTTTGGCAAGCAATTTTGAAAATTTTTTTATAGTCAAGTTTATCATTCTTTTCCTTTATTGTCCCGGGTCTTGTATTACAGTTAGAGAGGTTTGTCCTAAACTAACATAAAGAATACCTCATCTATGTTTTCTCCTAGTACTAAATGACTTTATATTTTACATTTGTGTCTCTGATCCATTAGGAGTTTATTCTTATGTGTGGTATGAGGTGCATAGAATCTAATTTTATCTTTTTCCAAATGGGTACTCAGTTGTCTCAGCATCATTTATTTAAAAGTCTCTTTTGTCCTAGTGATTTGAGAGAAAAACATTTTATTTTTGGATAAAAAATAATTAAGGTTGTCTTGATGAATATAAGGTTGAATCATTCAGAAAAAAATAAAAACATTGTAATAATTATTATTACTTATTGTATATTTACTATATAGCAGGTACTATTTAGTGCATTTATATACATTATTTATTTAATCTTTACACCAGTCATAATTGTAGTACATTTTACTGATGAACACAATGAGGCACAGAATAATTAAATAATTTTCCCATGTCATGAAATAAATATGTGGCGAAGACAGAACTTGGAGTATGTTGATTTAGATTCACATCTGCTTGCCACCACTATAGTATATTTCTTGGAGGCACAGAAGTATAGCATAAATTGATGCTTATTAAATCTTAATATGCAAATAAATTCTCTAAGATCATGTAAAAATACAGATTCTGATTCAATACATCTGTTACAGAACCTGAAATTCTGTATTTCTAATCAACTCCCAGATTATTCTTATTTTGGGCTACAATATTAATGACAAGCTACATTGTCCAAGTAGATAAAGGAAGCTAATGAAATGACAAAAAAGAGGTTAATTAACCCCCAAAGTGTTTAAAAATAAAATAAGATTAAGAATCTGGATATTATATGTAAATTAATTCTAAAATCTACACATACCAAATACAAGAATTGTGTGTCTTAAACCTTTAGTAAAATGTTTTCGCCACTGCAGGTAGATTGGAGGAGTGAAAAGGAATGGGATTTCATTATTATGTATAAATAGATAAATAGATATTTTGTTGGCTTTAAGGGTAAGTTTTTACTTTTAATTTTATGTTTTTCAAATAATTTAGTATTGTTATTTCTTATTAGAAGCTTGCAGTCAGTCACAATGGATATAAACATGTGCGGGACACTAAGCATCTGGAAGGCAAGAGAGCATGGCTAGAAAACAAGATCTCAGGGTCTAAGATCTTAAAAATAGCATGTGGCTGATTTCAAAGTACAGCAATGCATTGATATGGCATGGAGAACAAATTCCTAAAATTGTAAAACTCAAGAAATTTCGAGACCTAGGAGCTGTCAAGTCTTCAGCACAAATGTTAAGTCACCAATAATTAACACAGTAGAATAAAGAAAAGAATTGTGAGCCATATGTCAGAGGCTCAGAGAAAGGTGGAGGAATGTCATTTTTAAAATAGGTAGAAGTGGAGGACAACAGACTGTATAATGAAAAGGAAAACATGTATCATGTTTGTGATTTCTCTTTTATGCATTTAAAAAGTAAAAATATTAAATAATATCAAATATAAAATACAAAAGCTTAACAAATGACAACATTTTATAAAAATAACCCATTGTTTTTAGGACATATCTGCCTAGTCTTTCTTTAAAATTTCACTTTTCATGGCATCTCAGTGGTGGTAAATTCCATTAAGATGAATATTTTAGAAATTAAGAGACAAGTATCTAATCTAACTATTCAAGTATTGGTTGTCTTGCATGAAATACTAATAGAGAAATATTATTTCTCCTAGCCAAAGTATTTTTCATACAAGTATTTATAAATATCCTTTATTATTTATGCTAATTATAAAACCACCAAAATCACCAATTTACTGTAATAATTGCATCCATTTCACAGGCATGTATATCTAATACCTGATAGGTTTTATAATTATGCACTTAAGTTTTTTGTTTTCTCTACAATCATATGATCATTGAAACCAGTATCTATGACCCTTTAGAATGTCTGCACAACCATAAGAGACAGAAGTCTCTGTTTAGTTACATGCAGCCACTCTAAATCATCTATGATGACTGAGGGACAGTTGTATAGAAAAGGGAAATCATTTTTGTTAACCCTATTAGCTGAGATGTTAGTAGGTAGCCAACAGGTGCGTTTGAATTTCATCTCCTTAATTATTCCATTTGCAGACACTTGCTACGGAATAAATGCTAATGATCAGGGAAGCAGCCAAAAGGCCAGAAGCAAAAGGGAAGAAACAGAGAGGCAATGGGAGTGGCTAGCCCCTAAACTAGAAAATTAGTTGTAGAATAATCACAGGTTGCTATGGTCCCATTGCTGTAAGAAATAAATGACCATTACATCCTCATACTAGGAAGAAATGGATGTCTTGTTTTTCAAATATGTAAATATGCTGAAGGAAATGTCCAGTTCAATTATTTTGCTTTCATTTTTAGGCTGTAATGAAATACATGTTCTACTTCTAAAAATTTTTTATTTTTCTCCAAGACTGTATACATTGTCTTTTTTCTGAGCATTTCTCCCCATTTCTTTGCTTTTATTAGGTTGATTATGATGGGCACATCCAATTTGTTCCAGTCCTGCCAAACCTGTTTACTGCCCAGAAAAAGGTGAACTATTTAAATGTGCCTTCTCTGATTATTAAGCTTAAGGAAAAATATGTCACTATAGGTTCTTTTTGTCCCCTGGCCAAATTTCCTGAGTACAACATGCTGGTGTTTATGTTGAAGGTCCCATTAATCCTCTTTAGTGCCTATAATAAGATAACAATATGTAATAAAAGCCCCCTACTGCACACAAAATTTTGTTGTAGGAATTAATAACCATAATTTTGTTATTAATAAACTAGTTTCTAACTAGGAAGATGAACTTTGTTATGCAAGATGGCTATTTATTGTAAGGCATTGACAGATACTTGATCTCAATGTAATCTTTGTTAACCAAAAATTTAATAGACTACATTATACTTATATTTAGGGAACATTCCTATCCCTCAGTACATATATATCACTTTCCTGCTTTCTCAAGTTTCATTCTTGTAACTAAATGTAATTCTGATTCCATTTTTTTGATGTTTGACTACTGACAACTTTTAAGTCTCACTCCTCCCTCTTCTCCTGTCCCACATCTTGCAAAGCCCGAGGGCTCCCTCCTTTGGTGTTGACAGGCAATTCAAACCATGCACAGGAACCCTCACTTTAGCCCCGCCTCCTAACTATTAATGCATGAAAACCCTATGCCAGTCTTCTTTCCTTGTTCTCTGAAGACATATTTGGAATAGCTTAGGAGGCATGACCTGATCTACCCAGAAAACCTTATTGTGTGAGTAATAAATCTTTGCAGACCTTCATGGTATGAGTATAACATCATCAGTCTTGATATCTGAACCAAATTTGGGTGTAGAGATCCATCCCGTTTCTTTAGAGTGTTCACAAAAACAAGAAAATAAACCCTGGTGGTCATAGCTTCTTCATGCTTTCATTCATCATTCGTGTGTTAATTTATTTACTCGACAAATATTTAAAGTCTCTAAATAAAACACTACTCCAGGAAATGGGACATAAAGATGCAAAATATTTAGTTTCAGCCACTAGGAGGCCAAACATATATACAAATTGAACCTAAACCTGGAGATAGTTGTTAACAACTGGGTTTACGATAGCATTCTGACAATCATGCTATTACAGACCCCACATATTAGTGCGACTTAGACTCTGACATGTTTTACTACTTCTATTCAGTAGTAAACTGCAAAATTGGGAAGGAAATGGTAAAGTGGAAAAAAGACTCAATATTTTTAAAAGCCTGGAAATCGAAGGTTAAAGCAAGAAGACAGCCCTGAGCATTACTCATCTCCACCTTTACAGCCATTACATTGCCAGACAACTATCATCTAGCAGCTTCCTATCTGGTTTCTCTCTTCCATTGTTTTCTCCTCTTATGCATCCCACATATAGCATAAGCATCTCTTAAATTGTAAATCAGAGGACTAGACTCCTCAATTAAAGCCTTCAGTGGCTTTCTTATTGCTCTTCGAACATTATAATCTGTTCCTGCCTGCCCGTCCAACCACATCTCCTGCATTTGTCCCCTCTCCCACATATTCTGATCATACTGGCCGTTTTCACAATCTCTGAATTCTCTGAAGTCTGGAACTTCAAATATGGTGTTCCAGAATGCTCTCTTCACAACTCTGCCTGCCTACTTTCTTTTCATATAGCAAGTTAAAAGTCCCTTTCTCAGATAAGCCTTTTTTGCGCCCACTCAATTTAATTCATGCTTCTGTATTTCTAATGGCATACTGCTTTTTGTTTCTCTCAGTTATTAGCACAATTTATAATTAGAGTTGTCCCTTGGTATCTGAGGGACACTGGTTCCAGGACCTCCTGAGTATACCCAAATCAGAGGTTTCTCAAGTCCCTGATATAAAATGAGATAGTATTTGCATAGAACCTATGCATATCCTTCCATATACTTTAAGTCCCCTAGATTACCTATAATACCTAATGCAGCATAAATGTTATATAAATAGTTGCTAATACTGTATTGTGTAGGGAATAATGACAAGAACAAAAAAGTGTGTACATCATCAGTACAGATGCAATTTTTTTCCAAATATTTTTGATCCATGGTTGGTTGAATTCATGGATATAAAACCCACGGATATGGAAGGCTGATTGTATATATTTAACTTTGTATTTGTTTACAAAACCAGGCAGAAAAAAATTGATAAGGGCAAGGATCATATCTTTTTTGGTCACTCTTGGGAAACAAGTTTCTATGAGTGTCTCAGGTTTCTACATATCTTGATAGCCGAAATGTGGACTGCTTTTTTTCCTGACTATCTCAAGCATGTTTGTATAGCAAACAGCCTTAAAAGATAGAGATAGTATCTCCCAGGTAGACATTCTTACCATGCAGTATAATACACACGATGCAAAGGCCAGGCATGCTTACTGCCCATTATAAAAGATTTGAGTTTCCTAAGCTCAGGATTCCTCTCCTATAATAAATACACTCAACTGTGTATACAAGTGTCATCTGGCACTCTTTACAGCACTCAGGGGAAATTTGGGTCTGGAGAACTGCTACAAATGCTTATACCTTAGCTAATGTTATTGTTGTGAATAATAAACTGTCTTTTGTCTCTGATCCAAGATTCTCATGCTTTCTGCCAGTATTCACAAATCTGTGGCAGGTTAACTTATAAGTTTGTGAGTAGAGTAAAATCTCAGACTCTTTGTGTTTCTTAAAAGTCACCACCATAAACCAAGAATAAGCACAGCTCTTGGCCCGCATTAGGTGTCTAAGAAAAATATGTTGATTCAGTGAATAAAGAGTTGTGTCTTTTTGAGAATCTCACTAAATTTGGCTCCTCACTTTTAAAAAACTGCAGGTATGTAAAAATACACACACAAATTTCCCCATACCAGGAGGATTGCAAACCTACTAGAGCCCTTCTATAGACAAATAGGTCTCCATGAATCTCAATTTAAGAATGGTCTAGTTGAATTCTAATTTTTATATACATAATGGGACTAAGACCTAGAGAGAAACAATATGTGTTAGTCAAATTGGACTAACCAATATACCTTACTACCAAAATACCTTAGACTGAGTAATTTTTAAACAATAGAAATGGACTGCTTACAATTTTGGAGGCTGGGAAGTCCAAGATCAAGGTGCCGGAAGATTTGGTATCTGATGAGGGCTTTCTCTGATTCAAAGATGGTTCCTTCTTGCAGTGTCCTCATGTGGTAGAGGGGCGAACAGGCTCCCTCAGGCCCTTGTACAGGGGCACTAACTGATGCCATTCATGAGGGTGGAGTCCTCATTTTCTAATCACCTCTCAAAGATTCTATGTCTTAATACCATTACCTTGGGGTATAGGTGTCAATATATGAATTTTGAAGGGACACAGGCATTTAGATCATAACATCATAGCTCCTGAATGTCATAATTTTCTTCTTGTCCTACTTGCCACCTCTACCTCCATTCCAGCCCCCTGAAATAATTTTTAGAACCAAAGATAAAAGCACTTCTTTTCATACTTGCAATGAAATTCTGAAATGTGCTACCATTCAGAACATATGCAAAATAAAGCTAGGTTCAAGAATAGTTAGATGAACCTATGGCCAGAACCATAAAGGTGATTGAAGATGAGTTCTGAGTGAGTAGATATTTTCCTACTACATAATGAAAATGGTTTCAGAAAATGCAAGACAATTGCTATGCTCTTCCAAAAGCTCACTCCTGATGCTATTGGCAATTACCGAACCTGCTACTGGGCTGGAATAAATCACGGTTCCCATCCAATATCCAGATGGCTTAATGAAAAGGGCCTGAATTACTGGCAAATCTCTGACCCTGGGAGGTTACCTTTTGAGTCTAAGTCTCATCACCTATAAAATGGGATACTTTTATTTAAATGATACGCTTGTTTTAAAGATAAAATAAGATTTTGTGGAAAGAAACAGAATGGGGAAGTCCAGAGGCAACGATAACACAAAATCTTTACCAGCAACCACTGCATCTGTCTGTGGTACCTTGCTTAGTCTTTTTCCTTTGTTTTTAAATTACAAACTTCCATAATTGGTATACCCTGACATAAGAAATTCCCATTCATACAGGTTCCCCTGTGTTTCTAGAAAGCTTTATTTGGTGGAAATATAGTCCTATTACTTGACTTCAGAGACTGTCAGCTTTGATTTATTATGGCCTTGGAACTCAGATACAATGGGCTCAATCTTTGTATACACAATAGGCCAAAGTAGAACTATTTAAATTCTTTGCACCAGGAGTTACAAAGCCCAAATATACAAAATAAACTAGAACACAATTGTGAGGGCACTGTAGATAGAAACCAATTTCAATGCTTATTTGCTCATTGACTTATGGCAAGCTCTTTATTGCCTCTGAATTGTGTTTCCTTCTTCATAAAATGGGATATAACAACAGTAGTTAACTCCACGGCTGTTGTGATCATCAAATAATATTTTGTGTGAAGGACTCAACAATTCTTAAAGCTATTACTATACACACACACACACACACACACACGCACATGTACAAACCTGGAAAATATGTACTGGATTAATTTTTCAGAATGAGAAACTGACCCAGAGAGACCAGGCAGTTTCTCCAAGATAATACAGCTAGTGAGATGTTGAATTAAGATAAAAACTGAAGTCTGTCCAGTTACAAAATCCATTTTAATTTCATTCTATTGTGCTTTCAGAGGTTGTCCACATACAGAAGAGTTGCAAGTGATTGGAACCATTTGAGCAATTTTCTATTTGCCCTGACTTTAAAAATATTATTTTGGATCTGAGACTCTGTAGATTTGTGAAACTTTCCCAACTATCCTAAAAATAAGAAATTCCTGATAGAACCAGCAATGCCTCTCCCTCACAAAAACTGACATTAAAGCACTTATGAATTAACAGAATATGTGCTCACTTAACCAAAGACTGGTTTAAAATTGAGCAGATGAACAACTTAGCAAGCACCTCATAGTAAAAGGCAAAGTACATGTCTTTCATTACAGTCTTGAACTTTTAACAAATCTTTGTGGGAAAGGTTAAATAAGTACTAATAGATACCTCCAAAGCCACTGTGTAAGGCTATAGTGTCCAAGATATTTTATTTTTTGTCAGGATTTGTAAGCATGCTGCAAAATCTCTAGGTTTAAATGCAATTGGTTAAATAGTGATTACGGTATGGTAGTGACAAATTTTCTTTAAGGGTATGGATGGCTGAATGAATTAACCAGTGTAAGTGCCAGGTTTAAATGACAGGTATATCCACGCTCGATGGTAAAAATATTTTGTTCTTCAGGTTTCCTCTGTGAATTCAAATCCCTGGACAGTGTGGTGTGGCTGTCCTTTGCCATGTCATATAGAAATCTGAGATTACCTTCATATTCCACATGATTTCACACTAATTTATGTTAGTAAATTTGTTGAGATATGTTTCCTTCTATCCCCCATGGTGAATAATTCATGATGAAGGGCAAATGCTTGTTCTAACAAGAATATACATAGATGGCTTCCAAAAGTAGGTTTAAGAGCTTAAAATAACCCTGAAACTGAAGACATTTTTGTGATGCCTCACTGCACCCATGTGATGTTGAGCCAAGAAGGCAGTGCTACCCAGAGCATGTGACCCGAAAGTGCATAAAGCAAAGTAGAAAGAGTCTAAGGAAAGTATGTGAATTGTAGATGATTCTGCAAAGCTCTGATGTAATTTCTTGAATGAGAATTAAATTTTTAAAATTTCAATAATTTGGTACTTTGTACTTTTTGAGTCACATTTCTAGTAAGATGTGTTTCGTGTCCAGTTCTTATAGGTTGTTACCAAATTAAAATATTGATAGACTCTATGTAAACTTAATTAATAACCCAAGAAAATGTGTTGATTTTTAAAAGGATTGCTTTAGGGATAATTAATTATAAATGGCTCATTTTAGTATTGGCAACTCAGTACATCAATTTGGCAGCTGTCTCAAGAATCTTGGCTAAATAATTAATGCAATGCTGTTTGTCTGATAATGAAAAATGTACCGTATGCCTTCACAGAACTCACTGAATCAGGTCTATTATTTCTTCCCTTTTAAATAGTCTCTGTATACAGCTCTCCCTGGCTGGTGTTCCCTGTGCCATGACTAGAAGTTTCAATATTGTGTAATGCACCATTTACAGCTATTAGATTTATAAAGAACAATATTACTTACTAGAGAGCTACTGAGTATACAAAACTGATAAAGAACTGATTATTAGCAAGATATTCTAACTAGTGTTTTAGCACTACACACAACTGTCCACTCAGGGGAATGTAAGATTTTTTCACTTGACCTCTGTACCATCTGTGCAAATTGGCCTGCTTCATGCTTTTCACACCTGCTTTGCTTCGGAAGTTGATGTGCAGGCAAGAAAGATTTCTCAAGAGCAAGAAGAGTATTTTCCAGGTTGCTTTGAGATGTTTGTCAAAATAGTATTGAAATGAACCCAATGACAGGAAAAAGTATTGTGCTATTTCAACTCAGAGGTCTCATGGTAAAATGCAGTGTTTTAAAAAATTTAGATCTGGGACATGACCTTAGGAGTCTGAAGGTTATATATGAGAATTTTTTCTTTCATTTTGATGACAATCTAAAAAAATATGTAGGATGGTAAAACAAGCACGTGATGTAATCCCTCTTTCTACATAAAAGATCAGAGTAGTTGAGCTCTGAGGAAGATTTGGTAGAACTTGAAGCTGCAGAATTCCTGAAGTACTGAAAGCAGATATTATTAGATTAAAGAAAAAAAATACCAGAATATGCAGGGGAAAAAAATCACCACAGAAGGTGTGGAAGCAAGAAGCAGGAGAAAGCCCTGGGGAACTCAAAATGAATTCATGAGTATTCTGCCATGGAAACACCCAAGGCTTTCAAATGCTATGCATCAAATGCTACACACCCCGCCCCATATTCCAAGTGGACCGGGTAGTAATGGTTTGTCTACACACATGGGCAATAAATGTGGAAACTGAGGGATGAATGACAGAGCAGGGATCCAGGTGGCTGATGAAATCGAGGAAGAACATAAAGAACCAACAGTCAGAAGATGAGCCATGGAAATCAACCACCAGCAATAATTCATGCTCATTATACACTATCTTGAAATAATGTGTAGTACAAGCTGGGCAAGAGCTCCTGCTCCCTTACAAAGCAAGCTACATAAACACAGCAACAGATAGCCTATAACATAACACCAACTAAAATGATGAGCATATCACCAAAATGAGGAGCACTAACGTATTGAGTAAAAGAGACTTCGAACTCACCTAATAAGAACTGATACCTGAGAATACAGAGTTAATTAAACAATCAGTACAGAATTTATACCTCATATAATTTTTAGAAAGAACAGGAAGAATATGACATTCATGACAAAAGAGCTGTTACATATGAAATGAACCAATTAAAGATTGGGACTTTATACATTTTCATGATTGAATAGCAAAATTGACACAGCTGAATAGCAAATTATTGAGCTAAAATAAAGGAAATACGTAAAAAAAAATGCATGGAAGACATATGGAAATTGTAGAATTCATTTACTAGATGTTACAGATGAAGAAAATGGAAAAAATAAAAGGGAATCATTACTTTAAAAAGATGGCAAATAATTTCCCTGTGGTGAAGAAAGATAAAAGTACTGGCTCCTGTGTCTACCAAGGAACTGACTGGGCTCTCGCTTTTTGTTCTTAGATGCGTGCACTCCACAGAAGGATGTTATTATCAAGTCAAATGCTTCTGACACCCTAAAATTGGAGAAACATGCAGAATATATTACATTCTATGGCTTTAAGAAAGATGATTATGAATATCGTATGTCTGAGTATTTGAGAATAAGTGGCATCTTTGGAGGTCTGACAGTAATGGATCTCATGGGACAACTTCATTGCATGAATATTCTGACATTTAAGTCATGCTAACACTAATGTGGTGGAATGAGTGCTAGTATTAGAAATGATCCTTATCTTTTATATGCCCAGTGCTGCCCAGATTCTTACTCTGTATGATAGTATTAATATTATTGATGTTAATAAAGTTGTGGGATATGTTCAAGGCCTAAAATGAAAAATGTTAAAATTTTCTAAAACATTTAAAAAGATAAAAATACATACATTTGAAGACCTATTCAGTGCAAAAGGGATAAATTAGAAAGCAAACAGAACCAAAACAACATGTAAACAAATCTCATCTTTTGGCAGATCATAGTAAAGTTTCAAAATATCAATGATAGAAAATCTTTAAAAATACCAAAAGAAAGGGGAGCACTACTTGTAAAGGAACAAGAGTCAGATTATCATCAGATTTCTCATCAGCCACATGAGAGGCAAAAATACTATGAAGAAATATCTTCCATGACTTAGTATTGAGAGTTTTTTATTCAGTTAAACTATCATTCAAATATGTGAAGACAGTCAAAGACATGTTCAGATATACAAGGGCTCATAAATTGTGCTTCTCTAGATGATCTCTCAGAGGATGGGCTCTCCTTAGAACAAAAAACAATTTAGGAAGAGACAGTGGAGTGCAAGAGGCAAGAACTTAGAGAAATTTATTATTAACTCTAAATAAGTATTGACTATGAAACAAGCCATGACATGAGAAATAAACATGATAAATTGGTTTTTATCACACAACATAATTTTGAAATACATATAGCAAAAACAAATATGATTTTTTTAAAAATGTAAAAGTTCATACTAATTATGGAAATATTTTACAAATCTTTTTCAGACAAGAGCAGAACATGAAGATAAAAAAGCAAAACTTCAAAAATCACATAATTAATAATCCTAACGGGAGATCCAATAGAGAGAAAGAACTGAAATTAAAAAAACTACACTGTATTTTCAAACAGACATAACACTTTTATAAAAATGGTTAACATATTAGGCTACAGAAGAAGTTCCAATTAAATCTGAGAAACAATGGAGGAATGGGATTTACTGATGGTTTAAACAGGCCATATTTATTGATTACAATGCATTGTATTGAGAAATAAACATACCAATAAAATCAAAAATTTTGCATTTGTAAATATTTTAAAAGAAGATATAATTTTAAGTGACTGAGGTTATAGAGAAAATCAACAGAAATTACAAAGAAGGAATTGATCACAAATGTATTTTATAAAAAAACCTCTGGGATTGCACCAAAGAACTAATCACTAGGAAATTTATAGCTATATAAATGCATTTATTTTAAATTCAAGCAAATTGAAAATTCATGAAATAATCTTTTTTTACTTTTTTATTTTACTTATTATGAGTCATAATAGTTGCATATATTTATAGGGTACATGTGATGTTTTGATATAGGCATACAATGTATATTAATCAAATCAGGGTAACTGGGGTATCCATCACCTCAAGCCTTCCAATTCCACCCTTTTAGTTATTTTAATGTATACTATAAGAAAAGGACAATTAGCTCCAAGAAAGTAGAATGGCATTAATAAAGATAAAAGAAAAAATTAACAAAATATTTTTTAAATTGCAAAAACTGACATTGCTCAATAGAGACAACAATGAATTTCTTGAAAACAAAACAAAACAAAAACCTAATACAATAGAAGTCTTTAGCTGGTATTACTAAAAAAAAATGTTAAACAAGGAAGTACAAATATCATCAAGAGTGAAAAAAGAGAAATACAGATCAGAGAAGATCAGAAATGCAAATAAGTGGAAACACAGAGCAAAGAGTAACAAAACTAATATAACATGATATAGATCATTACCCCAAGAAAAAAATCTGCATAAAATTAACATTGCTATAGCAAAGCATATACTATTCAAATTGACTTATGAAAAAATAAAATGCCTGAATATACCAAAACTACAAAAAAAATAAGTTATTGTCAAATATTTACTCTCTCAAAAAGGCCCAGGCACAGACAGGTTTTTGAGCAAGGTAGCGAAACTGTATTAAAAAATTTCATTTTCATATTATAAAAAGTTACTTTTCAATTCTAACCTACTTGCAACATCAATGCTGGATCAAACGTACAAGAAATGTAGAGAAAGTCTCATTTATGAACATAGATGACACTAGATAAAATGTAAAATTATCAAGTTTGTTTGACTCCAGTAATGGGAATAATTATGGGATAACTAATGGAGCATGATTGCATAGCTAATAGGAGGGCATAGAGTGAATAGTTCCAAGAGAGAAGTCAGTTTTAGGAAAGACCATAGGTCAGGTGATTAGAAGGAAATAGGGAAAAAAAAAAAAAAAGTGAAAGTAGAAATGGATCTGCCAAAAATGAGGACCATGAAATTAGAGACTAAAAGACAATAGAAAAGGTGGAAATTTTATTTAAAAAACCAAAACAGAACTGATGAGAGAATTGACCAAGAATGAAATTTCTAAGCATTCCTGAGGACCTGGCTAAAACTCTCCTTTCATTTATTAATTCACATGCATTCCCCACTCAGCTAATGACTGGACATTAAAAAAAGAGTTTATAAGGTAAGTCTCTCCCCTGAAGGAACATAGAATTTAATGGAGCCCGATAAGTAGACAATCAATATATAATTAATAACGGTCCAAGCAAAAAGGGCTGTGGAGGCCTAGGAAAGTTGTGTTTGGCCCAGCTGGGAGTGTTAGAGAAGACTTTGACATAGATTTTTGTGAAGTTTGTGTTCTGAGGTTAGGTAGTGGGCTGGATAGTGGAGAACCAGGGCAAGTTTTTAAAACTTGTTTGATAACATGGTCATTCCTTCTGATAAAAACAACACGCAAGGAAGCAAAAATTCCTTGCATAGATGATTTTCTACAGCAGCATCTTCTTTTAGTGACAGTGTTGTAGCCATTTCCTCTACACCTATCTCGATCCAATGTAAAGCAGCTGGTCTCCACAGCACAGCTTCTATTTACTGATTGATATTTGGAATTCTAGGGAAAATATTACGCATTATAGTCACTTCTAAATTACTTGAACAAATAGAGAGCTAATATAAGGACAATACACAATGATGGTCACTCCAAATACTAATTTGTATTTTACTTCAGGTGTTTTTATACTTAATCCTAAGAATATATCATTTTAAGTCCAATAAAATCAAAGCCTAAAATATCACAGTGAAAACTTTTTAAGAGAATTGGGTACTCAACTATTATTTTATTCTCCCAGCTGCTGAATTATACCAGGGGCAGAAACACCCAACTCAGACTAAATCCAAGCACAGCAATCTTTAAAAAAATATTTTCTAAAACCAAACAACCCTATCAAAAAGTGGGCAAAGGACATGAACAGAAATTTTT
>VBSM01002616.1:29357993-29373508 GCA_008086735.1 Cheirogaleus medius | reverse complement strand
AAAAAAAAAAAAATGGCCAATGCTTAAGGACTAATAAGAACTAACATTTCTCAGTGGTTCAAACAGTCTAAGGGGGTAATTTGACACTCTACATGAAATACTCAGAATACCCTCTGAGCTCCTTCTCCACTCTTCCAAGGACTTCCTTAACAAGAACCCAGGTGATCTTGTGTGCAAGGTGATTTTTGCTCACTTTGACACACAGAAAATGAATTTCTCTGATTTATAAAAAAATGTTAGAGAAATAAAATGCTTAAGATACTAAGGATTTATGACTAAATAAGCTAAATGTTAATATAAGATCTTTGTTAAACTAGAATTTTCTTATGTCACTTATCTTTCAGATATGATTGGAGCTCATAAAGATTCTCATAAAAAGAATTTGTTATCAGAGACAGGATATTGTAGAGGTACTTGACTGAGTTTTTAAAACCCCGGGTTCTAATACCAGATCTTCTATGACTTGTATGTGATCCTATGTTGATGTTAGCATTCAAGGATGTCAGTTTTCTCATTTGTAACATGAGAACACCCCATATCTCTCTACAATTTTGTGATATTAAGGTGTAATATGTAAGTTGACAGAGTATATAACAAAAATTCTCTGCAATAACCTTAACACAGGCCTTATCTAACCTTTTTCGTTGTTGTTCAGGCAGTTGAGACATTTATTAATTTAACAATTATTCTTTGAATGAAAGAGACATTAAAACTAGAGATATACTGTAATTTTTAAAAACCTGCTTCTTTCATGAATGAATTAAAGTTTGAGAAGACTTCGGACATGATATAGAACTAGTATTAGGTCTCAAATTTCTCATGTATTAGCCATGGGATTTTTGTTAAACTATTAGCAGTTAAGATCCTTAGTTTTATAATTTTTAAAAGTAATAGTTAACTGGTATGATGGGATTGCTGTAATAATTACATAGTTTTTAATCTACACCATAAACGGTAAGCATCATTGCTATCAATCATCTCTTTTCTTTATCCCTCAAATCTACAGGTTCTTCCTTGACTACCTGTAAAAGCTTGAAGCCACCTTACTTACAGGCATGCAATTTAACCTTCATGACAATCCTGAGCCAATGCAAACTGCCCACTGGCAATGTAGTGGCTCTACCATTTCCCCAAATTCCTCATGGGTAGTAAGTCTGAACCAACATTATAACACTTAGTTTTTGTATAGGGACCTGAAAGGTTGCATGAAGCCATCAGCAAAACCAAGATAGAGTTGAGTTGAGGGATGAAAACATATGCCCACATGGAGACTTGCATGGCAATATTCATAATAATGATTCAAATGTTTATCCACTGGTGAATAGATAAGCAAAATATGGTATAACTGTAAAATAAATGAATATGATTTAGAAATAAAAAGTAACAACTGATACATGCTATAACATGGATGAATCTAAAGATATTTTGCTACATGAAAGAAGCCAGATACAAAAAACTACATAGTATACAATTCCACTTATATGAAATACCTAGAGAAGGCAAATTTATAAACTCCTACAGCAGATCAGAAGTTGTCTAGGGTTATAGTGATAAGAGGGGAGATTGACTACAAATGGGCTTAAAAGAACTTTTGGGGGTGATGGAAAATTCTAAGACTGGATTATGATGATGATTAAAACCACTTACAATTGGTGAATTTTGCAGCATCTATATTACTACTTAAAGGTGCTAAAAATTTCATATGCTCAGGCCCAAGAATTTTATCTATATTTACACAAGTGCAAAGTGACACATTAGAAGGAAATTTCTTTCTGAATTGTTTGTAATAGAAAAATATTTGAAACCACCTAAATATTCAACAAGGGCATCTGGTTAAATGAACTAAATTTCATATATATATCAAGAGATACTATGTTGCTCTTAAAAACAATGAAGCATTGGAATGAAAAATTCTGCAAGATGTGTTGTTCAGTAAAGAAGGCAAAATATGGAACATGGTATGGATGATGTATAAAAAAAGAGAGTGTATACACACACATATATATACATGTATGCATGGTACATGTCAGTATATCATTAAGGCATCTCTAGAATGTGTAGGAAGTCAATAGCAGTATTGTTTCATGGGAAGGAAACTGGCTTGTGGATTTTCATAGATTTTTTCCAATGAATATCCTTCTATATTTTTGGATTTTATATAACATGTATTTAACACATTATTCTCCTCAATAATAAATTTGAAATAAAAAAACAATATTGACTTCCTCTTCTGTATAGTGGTAGTCATGAAAGTAGTAGGTCATAAAAGATCAACACTCCTCCTGAAAACAGCTAGAAAAACTAAATGTGTTATAAAAATCACATTTTTAAAAAGCACTAGAGAGCTGTGACCTCAACAAAGCTTGATGGAGTAAAATCTCAGAGGGAATAACCATTAAGAGTGAGTTGAAGATGCAGGGTAGCTCTTTTATTTCCTGGGGATTTTTGCCAATTCTGGGAGTGGACTTAGATGTGACCCTAGCAGAAGGAAGCTTTTGGAGGTAAAAGAAATGAATACAACTTTAAGCAATTATACATGACTAGAATGAGAAAATCAGAGAGTTGAAGAGCTTCAAACATGTGTTGGCTTCTCCCTAATGATTTTGCTGAATTCTGAGTTGTACAAAGAGTAAAGGGCTAGACCAAAATCTGAAAGGCAGAATAATATTTCATGCTCTCTCACTGAAAAAAAAAAAAAAACTGCTGGGAGAAGGAGACTGAAAACAAATCAGGAAAGCCATGGAAACCTTTTGCAATGATTCACAAAGTATGGTTACAGACCAGCTGCATCAACATCACCTAATAACTTGCTAGAAATTTGAATGTATGGGTCTCATCCTCAATCTACTGAATCAGAAACTTTGAGAAACTCTAAGGTACATTAGAGTCATCTGCAGGGCTTATTACAACACAGATTGCTGAGCCCCAAACTTAGAGTCTCTGATTCGGTAGCTCTGGGATATGTCCTGAGAATTTGGATTTCTAGCAAATCCCCGGGTGATCCTGTGGCTCTTGTCTGGGGACAACATTTTGAGAATTTCTATGCTAAAAGGAATGGAAAATTGTGGCTGAGGATCAACAGTCATTTTCACCTAGGGACACTTATCAATTCTCAACATTGCTGGAGTCTTAAAGTCTAGGCCTAGTAGACAGCAGAAGGCATTTGAAAAACCAAAAGAGATATGTTATTAATATTTGTGCAGGGCTAGAGTGACAATATTGGAAACGTAGGATTTAAAAAATATAGTTGATCTTTCTATCAACATATTTGCAAAATATTGAAGCTGCAGGGAGAATAAAGCTACCAAACATCTGAAAAGCAGAGTTGCATATCTGAAGTTTGAGGAGATAGAAAATTCTAGGCTCCCAATTAAAGTTCTGGAGCACTATGGCCTATGAACAGAAGAAATCCTGAGGAAAGCAGAATCTTACCAAAATTTCAACTCGACCTCTATTCTTGATTACATTTATTTGATCAACCACTTTCCCATATCTGCCTAAGAGAGAAAATGGGAGATGCTTTCAGGTGGAAGATGTTACCTGGAGCTTCTACATTTCTTTTGTACACAATGACTGGCACAAAATAAAAAATTATAAGACATGAGAAGAGGTAAGATAATATCATCAATATCCTAAAGAAAACATACAAACAATAGATTCAGACTAACTCATTTGAAATAAGTATAATTAAATTTATAGTGAGGAGGAAGGAGAGGGAGATGCGTGTGGGTATAAAAGGCAACACAAGGGATCATTGTAGTGATGGAACTATTTAGTATCTTGACTTTGGTGGTAAATACATGAACATACACAGGCGCTAAAATTGTATAGAACTTAATACACCCCACACACATACACACACACAAATGAGTACAAGTAAAAGTGGAGAAATTTGAATAAGATCAATTTATTATATTAATTTGGTACATAGTATCAATATCAATATCCTACTCATGATATTATATTATTCATAATATATAAGATATTACAATTGGTGAGAACTGAGAAAAGTGTACAAGGGATTGCTCTGTATTAGTTCTCACAACTACATACGAATCTACAATTATCTCCACAAAAATTTCAATTAATAAAAAAACATTCTCTTGGGCTGGGTGTGGTGGCTCACGCCTGTAATCCTAGCACTCTGGGATCCCGAGGTGGGTGACTTGCTTGAGGTCAGGAGTTCAAGACCAGCTTGAGCAAGAGTAAGACCCATCTCTACTAAAAATAGAAAAAATTAGCTGGGCATGGTGGCGCATGCCTGTAGTCCCAGCTACTCAGGAGGCGGAGGCAGGAGGATTGCTTGAGCCCAGGAGTTTGAGGTTGCTGTGAGCTAGCCTGACAACAGGGCACTCGGGCAACAGCACGAGACTCTGTCTCAAAAAAATAAAAGCATTCTCTTGTCTTCATGGCACTGGATTAGGCAAAACACTTTTTATGTAGAGAATAAACAATATCAACCAGAAAAATTGATGTGCTATAGCTAAATTTAGATGTGCTATAGCTAGAATTTAGAAAAATTAAGATAGAAAGGCATAGTAGAAGATATTTGCAATACTTGACAAAGAGCTCATATCCAGATTTAAATAAACTCTTACATTTCAATAACAAAAGGCAAGTAAACAATAGAAAAAATAGGCAAAAAAACCTGAACATTATTAAAAATAGTACCCAAAAGGACAAAAAAATTTAAAAATTGCTCAATATCATTAGTCATTAGGAAATTACAAATGAAACTACAATGTGATAGCACAAAATATCCACTAGAAGGCTAAAATGAAAAAATAATAGAAAACGCCTAATGTTGATGAAGACAGGGAACAATGACACTCATGCTTTGCTCATGATAATGTAAATTGGTATATACACTTTGAAAAACTGTTTATTAGTATTTATTAAAGCTGAAAATGTACATATTTTGTGACACAGAAATCCCTCACCTAGGTGTATTCTAACACATATTTGTACATACGGGCACTAAAAGATATGTACAAAAATATTCATGGCAGTACTTTTTATATAAGCCCCAAACTGCAAATGATTTAAGAGTCTATTGGTAGAATGGATAAATATGGAATACTCTACAAGGACAAAAAATTAGCTACAAATTCACATGTTTGAATCTCAAATATAATGTTGAAAAAAGTAGATAGACACAAAATAGTACATACTGTAGGATTATATTTATATAAAGTTTAAAAATAAGCCAAACAAAACAAAACAGAACAAAACAAAAACTTTACTATGGTGTTAGAGGTCAGTCTTGGGGGATAATGACCTGAAGCAGGTAAGAAGAAATTTCTGTGGTTCTGATACTGTTCTATTTCTTGATTTGATTGCTGATTTCTTTGTAAAAATTCGTTGAGAGATATACTTATGAGTTTTTATATATATCTTATACTTCAATAAAAGTTGACATTAAAATTAAATACATATATACATATATTTCAAAGAAATAGAGAAAAAGAGGAAAAAACAATAGAACATTTCACCAGAGAATTTTAATCTATGGAAAGAATCAAATGGATATTCTAGCAAGGAAAATATAATATCTGAAATTAAAAACTAAGTGAATTAGTTTGATAGCCTTGGTATTGAAGAAGATATGACTAGTTACATATCAGTGGAAAGTAGACCAAAACACATAATGTAAACTGAATGGAAAGACATAAAAGCGTAGGCGACATGTGAAAATCCTCCTAAGGCCTTATAGACATATAACTGGAGTCACAGAAGAGCAGAAGAGAGGAAGAGACTAAGGTAGAAGTTTTATTAAAATAAATAATGGCTGAGAATTTTTACACTCATAAGACTTCTTAGGCTCATCAAGCATAGATAATCCCTATTATAATAAAGACAGAAAAATCACACCTAGGTCACTGTCAAACTTTTGAAAATCAAAGACAAGTAGAAAATCTTTAAAACAAAGGAATAAAAGAAGCATTACCCTCAAAGAAGTAACAACATTACTGACACTTGACTTTGCAACAAGTAACAGTGGACTCAGAAGAAAGTAGAATGACTTCTTTAAAGTGCTGAAAGAAACTAAATGGCAATTTAGAAATCTATACACAGTGAAAGTATTCTTAAAAATTAAAATAAAACAAAGGTGTTTTCACACAAAAGAAAAACAAAAGAGCGTATCCAAATGATCAATAACCATATGAATATGGGCTTAACATCATTAGCTACATCAGTCTTAAATGAGACACCATTACATACCCAGTAGAATGGATTACATAAAAACTGTAGAAAATCCCACGTGTTACAAGAATATGGAGAAATTGGAATTCAGTCACACTGTTTAGGAGAATATAAATTGACCAAAAAACTTGGAAAACTATTTGGAAGTTTCCATTAAAGCTCTAAATTCACATACTCTATGAACCATCAATTCCACTTCTAAGTGTATATCTAACAGAAATGATCATACCAGCACTATATACCTGAACTGGAAACTACCTAATTGTCCATAAATAGTAAAATGAATAATCAAATGCTACATACAGTTATGCATTGTTTAACAATGGGGATACTTTCTAAGAGATGAATTGTTAGGCAATTCATTGTTGTGCATACATGATAGACATGATAGAGTGTACTTAGACCAACCTAGATGATATATCCTACCACACACCTAGGCTATATGGTATAGCCTGTTGCTCCTAGGCTACAAACCTGCACAGCATGTTACTGAATTGAACACTCTGGACAATTGTAACACAATGACAAGTATTTGTGTATCTAAACATATTTAAATATAAAAAGGTACAGTAAAAATATGGTATTATAATGTATGGGACCACCCTTGTATATGTGGTCCATTGTTGACCAAGATATCATTGTGTGGTACATGACTATTTACCTAAAAGAATACTATATAGCTACATTAATGAACAAACTGTTATTATAACTATGTATAAGATGAAGCTCACAAATGTAATATTGAGAAAAAGAAGCCAGACATAAGAGTACCTGTTGTCCGATTCTATTTATGCAATGTACACATACATGTAAAACTCATCTATCTTATTTGAAGTCAGGATGGAGATTATACCTGGAAGTGGGTGACAGGAAGGCTCTTTTGCTGATGTGGTAATACCTTGTTTCTTGATCTGAGTGCTGACAACATGGATATGTTTAGTTTCTTAAAATGTATTGAGCTATATAATTATAATGTGAGCCTTTTGAAATGTATATAATACTTCAATGCAGTAAAGAATGGAAATTTGATGTAAAAATAAATAGCTTTAGGTATTTACAACTATTAATAAATAATCAAAAAGTATACAGAAACCCTATGAAAACAAAAATGTCCAAAAATAACAAAACAACAAAAATTAAACTAAAAAGGAGCAACTAAAGTTCCTGATCAAGTTTTTTATTTAGTCCTAGTAATTCTCAATATGAAGCATATCAGAGATAATTTCAGCCTGGGATTTTTTTCTTTAGCTAGTTGTTAATTCAAATTCATATATATTAGATTATATGTGCATGTCAATTTGAAGCTTTGCTATATATTGTGGCTGGAAATTACAAAATTGATGGATCTTCATGGAGGAGAGATCTGCAGAGTTACGCTATTATTTAAAGAATTGTGACCTATCCAGATTCCTTAAATGGGCCATGAACATGGTGTATTAGGCCCTTATATAAAGAAGGAAAATGATAAAAAAAAAATAGCCATATGAAATTGCCAATATTTTACTATTTTTGATCTAAAGGAGTGATATATGAATCAATATAATAGTAGCCAAACCCTATATATTGGTTCTGTACATACTTTACAGGGCTCAATCTTCTCATGTTCCAGTTACATTTGAGATGAGAAAAGACAAGTAAAAAGTCTTTCTAAAATTGGATTCATACGGTCCAATTATTTCTTTTTGAGAGACTGAAGTTTATTGTCAGAAAATGAAAAAGTTACTCTCTTGTTGGAAGAGTCTAAGATATAATCAAGTCTTAGTTGACTAATGTGGTTCTTTTTTATATTGTGGTTACTAACTGATATAGAGCCATATCTTTACTTATTTTCTCTAAAACCTATATGTCACAATCCCAGCCCTAGAAATCTTCTCCTTTGCTCTTATTAAGAAAAATAAATTGAGACAACCTAGACCTCAAACTAAGCCTCTGGTTCTACCTAGCGGAACATGATTGCAGACAAGTGCAAAAGGGATTTCAATAACTTGGTGACTTATGGTCTGCTGCACCTTGGTGTCTTGTTGGAAGTGTTGAAATATTTATGATTAGCTACCACATTTAGATCCAAAGATGTGGTAGGGTATGAAAAGTTGTATAATTTAAAATTATTGATTTCAGACCATTCATTTTGTTTTGAAGAGATCAAATTGTTTGAGCCAAGGGAAATAAAATCCTTCCAGTAATTCAGCTGAACTGTCACTGGAGCTGAACTTGTTATCCTGAGGGGAAATTTGGTCTCTGGTTCTTCTGAATTACCTGGTTTTTTTTCCCCCTGTAATTTTACCATCTTTTCCTTAAGGGCTGGTTTATGTGTCAAGGGTGCCACTAGGAATAGAATAGAGAAATCTTGCACAGGGCCCTGGGAGAGCCATTACAGTGTAGGGAAAAATGTATGCAACTCGTAGGGATTAATGAATAAGCTGTCTGTATATACATCTCCTTTGTTCATGAGTTTACTTCTGCAAATTTAAAATAAGAAGTAAAAGAGGCAATATTGTAGTTACTTTCAAAGATGAGCTACAAGAAGATGGTAAAATAAGGAATGAAAAGTGAATTCCAATTCCAGTGGTAAAGACTCCTACATGGAGATAAGTGAGGAACAGCAGATGTAGCAGCAAATGATTTGCAGGTGCTCTGCACAGCTGTCCTCTCAGCTCTGGGGTTCACAGCAGGGGAGTCCCAAAGGGCTGGGAATTGAGTCTCCTGATCAAATGACCACAGCAAGAACCATAGACAAAGAACCCTTTGGGGGAAATGCCTCTGGACTGCATTGGAATAATTAATAATGCTTGATGGAGATATTTCAATCAAGCTTAAGGAGATACAGCTGGGCTCCCTTGTCTCTCAGTGACACAACCAATATGCCCAAAAGAAGCTGTCAATGACGTTTCAGATTAGCCACTGGCATGGTCTATTCGTATACTAACTGCTTCAATTAGAGTGGCTAGTTTAGGGTTTATTATTTTGTAAATCAATGTAGGTCATGGTTACAGTTTTTAAAAATGTGGATGAGAAAATAATCACTTTATTTTCAGAAATATCATTTCCGGTTTTATATCTAAAACATACAGATATCTATCCCTTTTTCTAGAAATAACATCAAGTGGCCACAACCTCAGGCAATAAAAACATTTTACATGCTAAATAATCCAACTTCTTTTCTACCCAGGACTAACCTTGAACCTTCTCATTGCAAAGCAAGTTTCAATTTATTTCTTCGATAGAAAAAGGGAATTTCTGGTCACCATAGTCACAACTATTCCTTATACACAGAGCCAGAGAAATTTGAGACAGGAGAGAACATTATTTGAAGATATTAAGCATCCTTTTGTTATTTTATTTAGAGCAAGAGAGAAGTTTTATCTGCCTTCATTTCTGAGCATAGACTAGTAGTTGTTGAAGAGACAAGCTAACCAACTGAAAAAGTGGTCTGAATATCTGTAGCAAATCTACCCCTGCCTATAGATTATTTATAAAAAGTAGCTCTTTTCTACATTGTTACATATACCTGTTTGCTCTTCTCTTGAAGTATTGCCTCAATTCAATACATAAAGCTTAGAATATTTCCTATTTTATCTATTCACAGTCATTTTTCTACCAGTTATCATTGTGACTTGGAATAGTTTCATAGGGCTGCTGCAACAATTTACCACAAACTGGGTGGCTTATAACAAAAGAAATTTATTCTCTCACAATTCTGGAGGCCAGAAGTGTGGAATCAAGGTGTGCATAGAGCCAAACTGCCCCCTATGGCTCTAGAGGAGAATCCTCTTTGCCTCTTCCAGCTTCTGGTGTCTCTGAGCGTTCCTTGGCTTGTGATAGCACAAATCTAATCTTCACATAGATTCTCCTTTGTGTCTGTCTTCTCCTCTGCTGTCTATTATAAAGGATTTAGAGCCCACCCAAATAATACAAGATGATCTAATCTGAAGGTCATTAGCTTAATTATATTTGCAATGAGCCTTTGCCCATGTAAGATAACATTCATAGGCTCTGGGTATTGCAGTGTGGACACAAGCCTTGGAGGGGCTACCATTCAACCCACTATATGGTAATATGACTGGTGTTATTTAGTGGTACCTGAGTGTGAGTGTGTGTATGTATGTGTATACATATATATGTGTATATATGAGGAGGATATGACAGAACTGATTAGGTAGCACAGATCCAATGGTAAGCGACATTGATTAGGAATGTAGGACATGCACGGCTATAAATTAGGTGCTATAAATTTAGTAGATCAGCATAGTTCTTGCTCTCAGAAAGCTGATAGCCTAAGTGGCAGAATCTCAGATTGCCATGATTTACTCAAAGTATAACCTCCAAAGTTTATTCTTTTTTGTCTCAGTTTTCCTCTTTTGCAATTATGAATGTCAGTTATTTCTAACTCAGAAAACTACTAAGATTAATTAAACTAGTGGGCAACCATGTGACCTCAAATTTATCCTCTCTTCATTTGAAGGTCTCCTTTACATAAATACACCAAAGGTCTGAGAGTCCTTGCAGTCATCTTATATAAATAATAGAAGCCAAAATGATTAATCCCGGACTTTTCAGTCAACAACTTTAATATTTCGATCTAAATCATCTTGAAGATAAATTACCGATAGTAATATTAATTATAATACAATTTTTTGAGAGTGCAAATCAAGTGCTTCATAAAATCATTCAGGTTCATTAATTTCAAAGTCTACACAATGCAAAATTTTATGGAAATGCAACATGCTCTAACTGATCCTTGTTTCAAAAAACAAATAAGATGTCTGTACTAGAGGAATACATTCACATAATATTTACAAGTAAAAGAAATTCAGTGGCAAAGAGTAGAGAGCATACAGAGAGAATTACAGAACCTATGGATATATTTACTAAAATCATTTTTAAAACTAATTAATACTTGCCTTACTTCTCTCCTGGGGCTATTATGTGACAGAAGACAATGCATGAAAAAGCTTGTTTTCAATTAGATAATGCTAAATGTGCCAAATTTATAGCATTTTTATTATTACTAGAAAAATTATGAATGTTTTTATGAATATTTGATCTTTAAAGGTATATTGATTTTTTAAAATTGATAACAGCTCCTGGAGAAAGGATTATATGCGTTGCTCTATTTCTGTGAGCAGGTATTTCTCACCGTTTTCCCATGTTATTCAACATTCATACACCTAAACCCACACATACATAATTTCCATGCTGATTTTAAGGAGGTAATGTTTCTGACAGCTATTCTTAGAATAAAAAGAAGAAAGAATGGGGAAAGAGTTATTATTGGAAAGAGGCAGTAATGGAGTTAATCAGTATGTGATAAAAACACTGAGAGCATTAAGTATATATCAGTTGCTAGTCAACCAAAATGGAAAGCAACAGATAACTTGCTTAAAGTAATATATAAGAAAGTAGTCAATTTTAGAGACTTTTAGAGAATCTAATACATATGGTCAATTCAAATGCTGAATAAGCCTGGGACAGATCCCAAGAGTTTTCTAGTGCCTGTACTTTATAAATAAGCATCATTGCAAAAATAACTAGTTAAAAAAATAAAAAATAGGAAGTCATCCTGAGCATTACCATAGCAAAAATTTTTTTTGATTTAATTTTACTCCTTTTCAATT
Source organism: Cheirogaleus medius (assembly GCA_008086735.1). Lineage (NCBI taxonomy): Eukaryota > Metazoa > Chordata > Mammalia > Primates > Cheirogaleidae > Cheirogaleus > Cheirogaleus medius. The sequence continues at coordinate 29,361,689 of VBSM01002616.1, read as the reverse complement.
CTATAATTTTATGGGATAGGCAATTTTTTTTACTATAAAGTTATTTCATTTAACAATATAGTATGTATGTATTTTCATTTGGCTGCATAAGGCCTTATCTTAACACTTTAAAAACATCAGAATATTTAATTGAATTGATGATGTAAAATTTAATTGACCATATTTGAATAGAAATATTAAGTAGCTTCCAGTCAGTCAGTGAATCATAAACCAATGTATTCGTTTGAAAGGAACTTTTAGAGGCCAGCGTCCCTAAACGTTATTATTTCTTTTTAAACTTAGATCTCAGGTTGTCTGTAGCTATTGTGTCCCTTTTTCATGTAATTTTTCTCTTGAGCACATTATGTATTCATTTGTCATTTGTTCATTTCTTCAATACATTTTAGACTCTACCCGAGGTATAACTAATTGGAGACACTGATGAAAAAATTAAAAACTCATGGCAATCAGGCATCAAATTTTCAAGTGAGCAGCAAGAGAGGATAAGAGTAAGGAGATATCATTGTAATTTTGGATAGACCTAAGCATTTTGAAGAAAATAAAATATAAACATATGGCCAAGAGTGATAGAATGCTATGGATGAACTTTAGATAAGTATTGATAAGGAGACACTTAAGGTTTTCCTTCTTCTAGGAGTAATCTACCTCCCACATCAATTTAAAAACTATATATATATATATATATATATATATATATATCAGCAGTTGTTTTTTTTTTCCTGTAGGCTGTACAGAAGAACAGAAGATAATAAATAGCCCAAGCAGAACTATTCATTCAGAATTAGGAAGTGAATCAATGTTGATGACTATAGTGTCTTGGAAAAATATTTTAAGAATAAGAAGCCAGTAATTCCAAAGTACCAATGGTGACTAAGAGGAAAGGTTTTCTCCTTTCTCATCTCTTACATTTTATTAGAATCTGTTCCCTCAGAGCCGCCAGCTACAGATGGGATGAGCCCAGAACGACTTATTCTTTGAATATATCATGCCATTATCAAAGCACCATGCCTGTCTGAATCTAAAATTGCTTGAGGTACAGGGTAAGCAGTAACTCTTCTTCACATTTAAGTGATGAGATTATTAAGGAGTGCCCTATCTAAATGGATCTTAGTGTCAAAATTGGAATTAAGTATTCCAGTCTTTTATGTCTTATAATAAGTGCCTGTTCCCATCATGACTTTTCAAATCGAAGTAATTTCATTTTCTATCTTGATAGTATCATTACTGTAAAATTAAATTGCATTAGATTTTTAACTCCCTGGGACCAACTTTCAGGTTGCATCCTATAACCTAGTACTAGCTTTTACTCTTAGTGCCACTGTGGACTTCAGGTTGTTTTGATTTATGCCTTTTTCTTTTTAATTTAAGTCAACCATCTAACCTCTATTTGGAAATGAAAACTAAGGACGGGTTGTTGTTTTCTTTGCTTACTTGATCTCCACTTTTCTATTTGGAAAGTTACTCTGGTATTTTGACCATAAGTGGGAATTGTGCAATTAAAGCAAATAATTTCACAGAATGAAAGGAAGAGAAGAGAGCTTGTTCTACCTACTCTCAGTCAGTTCTTGTGGGTTAATGTCCTTATCTGAGACTCCCAACTGATGGAGAATACAGAACATGTTATTACTTACATAGGCACACTTGGAAATTCTCAGGAATATTGGAAGCAAAAAATTACAAAAAAATATTGATGTTTTCTGCTTACCAGGTTGAGTAAGAGCTCAGAGCAGTGAGGTTTGGAGTCAAGATATGCTGTCTTCCATAAAGACATAATTTTTCTTTATTGATTTTTGAGGCTAGGCACACTATAAACTCAGATTGCACATGGGTAACATTACAAAGACTTTTCCATCTATCATTACCTTTCTCTGACAACTCTGTAAACTGAGCATGCTGATATTTTTATCCTCTTTTAATGATGGAGGTTCAGAGAGGTTGAGTGAGGCTGTCTCTGAGGTGATATCCCAGAAACTTACTGTTTTAATTGCATATACTCTGAATTTTCTGCTTAATTTTGGTATTTTCTGTTTGTTCATTTATCCAGATTCTTGACACTCATATGAATTTATATTGTCTGCCTTATATAAGTACAAACTTTTTTTTTTTTTTTTTTTGAGACAGAGTCTCACTCTGTTGCCCAGGCTAGAGTGAGTGCCGTGGCGTCAGCCTAGCTCACAGCAACCTCAAACTCCTGGGCTCAAGCAATCCTTCTGCCTCAGCCTCCCGAGTAGCTGGGACTACAGGCATGTGCCACCATGCCCGGCTAATTTTTTCTATATATTTTTTAGTTGGCCAATTAATTTCTTTCTATTTTTAGTAGAGACGGGGTCTCACTCTTGATAAGGCTGGTTTTGAACTCCTGCCCTTGAGCGATCCGCCCGCCTCGGCCTCCCAGAGTGCTAGGATTACAGGCGTGAGCCACCGCGCCCGGCCTAAATTTGAAATGAATCTTAGGGGTCATCTTTCCTAACCTCTCTGCCAATGAGAAATCTTTCTAGTGAAAACAAAGCAAGAGTTTAGCATTTAATTCAACCAGTTTTGAATGATGCTGTGCCTACAGACTAGAAATTGTATCCATTTCAAAGGATTTCTAAAAAGTCATCAGGGCAGTACTAAAAAGCTCCCCTTATTTCCACAGGATGAGAGATGAACAAAATACCTTTATAGTTTTCACAGGAAGGAAAAACTAATTAGAATGTTACCTGAGGGGGGCCCAAAAGTAGGAGCCTAACAAATACCGAATATTTAGCAAGAAAGAATTCATTTAAATGAAAACTCCTCTGATCAGTTTTACATTATGTATGGAGTTGCTTGTCATTTATCTGAGTGTGATATTAGATGTCTGCAGACCACCCTTTCATCCCTTGGCCAGTAAGCTGAGGGCTGTGTTTAAGTCCCTTGCAGCAGCTCTTAAATATCAAAGTGTTCTCCGGCCTTTTGAGACAGTAATATCAACTTTTTGCTTCATATTCCAGGATTTGCAGTATAAATCCTAGATAAATGAATAGCTAACATTTATAGAGTCATTCTACGTGTCAGGCAATATTCCAAGCACTTTACAGGGATCATTTCCCTAACCCCTATAACCACGCTATGACATAATAGCATCTTCATTCTACAACTGTGGAAAGTGAGTCACAGAGATTTTAAGTAACTTCCCCAAAGCCACACAGCTGGGAATGGCAAGCCAGGATAGGAATCCAGGTCCTCAAACTCCTCAGCCCATACTCTTGACCTATTCGCTGTTTTGAACCTAAATGCCGGACACTGATTTTGGATGTGGTTTACTGCTATACTTTTGAACAATATGGCCAACTTTATTCATTCATTTATTTCAAATCATTTCTTGGGAGTTTTTGGAGAGCCAGTTACCATTCTTCGCCCTGGACAAAAACAAAGACATTTCTCTCAAGGAGTGCAGGTTCGAGTAAGAAAGTTTGAGAAGGAAAGCCATGACGACAGTGCTGTGGAACAAGTACTCTAAGTTAGTGGGACAACGACAGCAAACTGACGTAAAACAAAGGAACATCTAGAGCTAAGAGAGTCAGGGAGGCTGCCTAGAGTGCTAGGATTTTGCATGTACCCCATGCAATCGATGTTGATTTGATAAAGCTGGTGGTTAAAAAACCACAAGAACAAAATGTCCAAGTAACTGAATTTGGTCCTGTTATTCTTTAAGCCAGGAGAGTAGGTAAA
>VBSM01002616.1:29343750-29357893 GCA_008086735.1 Cheirogaleus medius | reverse complement strand
AGTAAAGCAACAAATGAAGAAAAATTAGTTGGAATTCTAGATTTAGGAGACTGAGTTTTGAAGGACAATGAGATTGAACTAGGTAGAGGGAGAGCAGAGGGAATTCTAGGCAGTGATGACAACCTGTGTGTGGAAAAAACAGCACAAACAGGAATGTTAGGAGAGCAGCCATGGTTGGTTTGGCAGGACAAAGGTATCTGCAGCAGTGTGGTAGGAGATGCAATGACAAGAGAGGCAGGACCAGACAGCCTACATTATGTATAGCACGTATTTAGTGCTCTCTACATTTCAGGCATTGAGGCAAGGGCTTTCCATTGATCGCTTCCTTTAATCCTTACGACTGTCAAACACAGAGACTATTGATATTCCATCTTACATACGAGAAGACACAAAGATGTTAAATTGTTTAGCCAAAGTCATACAGACAGAATTTGAGCCAAAATAGAAGGATTCCAGGACTCCAGCTCTTTATCCTGTAGTATACTGACAAGTTCATAGAGATCTTTGCTTACTAGGCTAATGAGATTGAACACTCTGGAGTGTTTCTGTAGCAGACACACCCAGAGACTTCCCCTAGGCTAATTTCTTTTTCTTTTTTATTATTTCTGAATATTACTGGAGTACAAACACTTTGGTTACATATATTGCCTCTGCACTGCCCAAGTCAGAGCTACAAGCATGCTCATCCCCTAGAAATGCACACTATACCCATTAGGTGTGAATTTATCCACCTTCGCCTCCCCTTCCCACCTGCCCAACACGTGATGAATGTTACTTCCATATGTGCACATAAGTGTTGATCAATTAGTTCCAATTTAATGGTAAGTACATGTGGCACTTGTTTTTCCTTTCTTGTGATACTTCAGTTCGAAGAATAGGCTCTAGCTCCATCCATGATAATACAAGAGGTATTAGTTCACCATTGTTTTTTATGGCTGAGTAGTACTCCAAGGTATACATATACCACATTTTGTTAATCTACTCATGTATTGATGGGCACTTGGGCAGTTTCCACGTCTTTGAGAGCTGAGAAGTATGGATCTTGTTTCAATCTTCTACAAGTGGCTATCTAAGTTTCCCAGCACCATTTATTGAATAAGGATTCTTTTCCCCCATGTATGTTTTTGTCTATTTTGTCAAAGATCAGATGACAATGTGAGTATGGTTTATATCTGGGTTCTCTGTTCTGATCCATATGTCTATGTCTCTGTTCTTGTGCCAGTTCCATGCTGTTTGCCCCTAGGCTAAATTTCTTGTATGCCTTAGCTTAATTTGTCCAGTAATAATAGCCACAATTTATTTTCTTACTATTTTCCAAGTATAATATAATCATACATGTTATTTCATTTAATTTGTACCAATAACAATGAATGAATAGGTGCTGATAAATTAAGTGATGTTAGAGAATAAAACTCATTAATACTATATAGCTACTAAGTGTTAAAGTCAAAATTCAAACTCAGTTTGACTGATTCTGAAGCATTAATTATTTTGCTGTATTCCTTTAACAAAAGCATTGCAACTTTCCCTTAAGCTTGTGTTGCAAAAAAATATATTTGGGACTAATGTCTCATGATTTTATATGACCGATTCTAGCACTAAGGTTTCAAGGTGCTATTTAATTTGCACTGCTCAAATATAGAAATGTGGAAAGCTCAACTATTAATGGGGGATTTACTGTTGTTTAAACATTTATGATCTTGTTTCCTTGGAGACAGTTCTCATCAATTTATGATGCGATTCCCTTGCAGCTAAGTAAGCTAAGTCTTTTTAAAGTGACTTCAAAATGTGAAGTGCTAAATTTCTGAGATTTTCTATAACTAGTTTAATGAGAATTAAATGTTTTTAACCCTTGCATTAGTTAGGAGTACAGCAGTTCTATATAATTCATATGTTTATGGTAAGACCTCCCAATAGTCTTTTAGACATTTTTATTGAGTATGAAGAAGCTTGCTGAAAAGTAACGCTCTTTTGTTGATCAAAACTCCCTGGTATAAGTCATCACACTATAGTGGTTCAAGGAAATTGGTCTACATTTAAATTTTAGATTCAGCATCTGCTTATCTTAGCTTTCTTCTTTATGAAATGGATACAATGATTATATCTACCTCACTGAGTGGATAGGAATTAAAAAGGCATATCTTAAAAAACAAAAACAACTTAGTGAAACCTGGTGAGGAAGAAGGCAATCTACAAACTTCCTCACTAACCCCTGTCATACCTGTTTTGATTTCTCACTCATTTTCCCCAGCATAACATTTCCACTCTAACTTGCTATATATTCTGATTAACAATTGCAGATATATTCTCAGTTCTGTTTCTTAAGTATACATAGATCCTTATCACCTTGTCACCTACTATAATTTGAATGTGTGCCTCCAAAATTCAGGTGTTACCAAGGTGATAGTATTAAGAGGAAGGGTTTAAAGAGGTGATTAGGCCATGGCGACTCCTCTCTCAAGAACCAAATTAAGGCACTTATAAAATAAGCTTCACATAGTGTTACAGAAAGCTCAGCATTTGTCCATGAGGCTGAATCAGAAGAACAAGGACAAGTAATTGAAAAGAAGGAAAGAGATTTATTTCTTTGCCGGCAAAGGGAGAAAAAACACAAATTATCATTCCAAAATCCATTTTTTTCTCCCCCATATGCGAAAATGAAGAGCTTTTAAAGAACAGGGTTCTCAGGTTCAGGGTGTTGTTGTCAACTACTGTTGATGGTTGTGATCCTTTCATCTCCAGAATCTGTTGGGACCCCCCCACTGGTCCTGAGCCAGGCCAGAGCTGCTCAGGATCTCTGGGCACTGCCTTGGGGGGGGCGGTCATCAGTATCTCCTGCAATACAAAGAACAAAGAAAACACTCCCCTGCCCCCCCCCCCCCAGCCACTGGCCAGGGGCAGGGAAGCCAGTCTTAGAGAGAGACAGAATAGGATTCTAAAGGGTGAGGGGGGTTTCCAAAGAAAACACTTCCCTGGACTGCCCAGCCACCAGCCTCAGGCAGGGAAGCTGGTCTTAATGAGAGACAGAATACACATTTTTGTTCTTTTTTTCAGGCCATCCTCTCTGTTATGAGAGCATTAGATTATTGCTTGCCCTTCTGCCCTCTGCCACGTGAGGACACAGCAAGAAGGCCTTCACCAGATGCTGGCATCTTGATCTTTCATCATTTTCTAACCTCCAGAACTGTGAGAAATAAATTTCTCTTCTTTATAAATTACCTAGTCTCAAGCATTCTGTTATGGCAGGACAAAATGGACTAAGACATCACCTATACTGTTCTTCCTGCTCTTTTTGGTATTGCTTCAACCCAAGTCTAATCACAAGTTTGACAATGAAGTTATTGGGTGACTCTGGGCAAGTCAGTCAATCTAGACCTCATTTCCAGAATAGAAGATTGTGGACACTATTTCCTCAGTTCCACTGACTTTGGAAATTGGAGTAGCTGTTTAAAACTTAGGCTGCAGTAATTTCTTCTCTTAAAATATTAAACTCTCCAGATTCACCACATGGAGTCTCACTTCCCTACCCCAATAATAAAAGTAGGTCCCAACAGTTACTGTTAACAATCAGTTAGCCCAATTTTTATGTGCCTGCGATAGAACTGCCTGTACTGTTTAAAGGGAAGTGATGAAACATTGTATCTTCCCTGCTTTGATTCTGGCACCAGGAAAGGAACCCACACACTGACTTGCTTTTGCTCTGGGCCATATCCTAGGAGCCCAGAGATGAACAATCTGCACTGCCTACCTGACATATGTCCTCCTCTATGGGGTGCACGTTAGTCCTAGAGAATTATTTTTAAAAACCACAAGAAGTTGGTTTTCTCTTTTTCCTTCATAGACCAACTGTTTATGAATACTTGTTAATATTTGGTGCCAAAATAAAATAGATTACAGGGGATATTAACAAAATATGGTTAAGAACGGAGCTGGACTTCCTACATCTGAAATCCTATCTCCATCTTTTAGTGGGTTTGTTACCCCGGGGCAAAGTAGTTCACCTCTTTTCTGTGCTTTAGTTACCACATCTTGAAAATGAGGATAATGATAATGTAATACTTCCCATGTAAGGTTATTGTAAGGATTAAATGGGGTAATATGTATATAATGCTTAGAAGATAGGAAGCACTCAATTATTGTTAGTTATATTAGCAATGGTAAAAGCAGTTTTCCTTCATGCCCTTCTTTGTATTTACATTCCTTCTTAACAACAACATGTCAGAATCCCCAATCTGTCTCTAAGTGACTTACCTAGACAATGAACCCTTTTAGTTGTTAGTTTTCATTTTATCATAACCAGTAAGAAAACACTTATTTGGTGACTACAGAATTTTATGAACTCTGCAGACAATGCAGACTCTTTACCCGCACTCTCTACTCTGTCAAACTGCCCAGTGGAACTATCTTTTTCAGTTGCCCGAGTACATGAGGACACCTAAAGTGTATTTATGTGTATATGTCAGGATTTGTTTATTCATTTTAGCCAACCAAGTAGTCAGTAAACATGGTTTTTATAGTGAACATAAAAACTCAGTGACATTTTAATTCCAGCCAGAAGCAAGAAGGAAACTGAGCTTGGAAGTCTTCTTGATCTGGGTTCTTAAAAGTCACTAAGCAGGTAAATGCACTATAAATTCAAATCTTGACTTGGATGAATATGTAGTGGGTCAAATCCATAGCTCAATCCCTCAGCTGATGCAGTGGTATTGAAAATAGAAATTATAACCTCAAATCTGACTTTGACCGGGCTCAGAAAGCAGTACTCCCAAATGAAGGCCTCAGAAACAAAAGCTCTTCTCAGATCTTCCCTTCCTCTGCCTCAGTCCCATTCTCCTCCAAGGCTAGCCAGAGAAAGTGTTATAGAATCCCTCTTCCCCAAGGCAAGTCATAAAAGCCAGAACCCCTTTTCCTGAAAGTCAGCCATGAAATCTAATATTATTCTATGTGAAAACTGCCCATAAAGTAATTACCTGACCTACCTTGTTTGATTGTAGAACATAAGACCCACATTCCAGAAAGTGCCTTGCCCCACACCCAGAGGAAGGAATGCATGTTCACAGAGGCCAAACAGAATCTGGATAGACAGGCCTTGCTGGGTTTCCCCACTCTGTTAGCATTAGATCATCCCTTTTTTTTCAATCATATTTCAACACGGCTGTCCATACTTTGTTGAACCTAAATATAAAAATAAACAATTTCCTCTGTATCTTTGACTTTTCGTTTTGAAAACTCCCATGCATTCACATTAAAGTAAATTTGTATCCTTTTCTTCCCATGAATCTGCCTAATATCAGTGATTTTTCAGTGAATCTTTATGGCAACAGGGGCCTTTTCTCCCTACAATTTGGCAAAAACCCTGGGGGGGGGCAGGGGTCTTTGATCTCTAAAACTTCCTCTTGGATTCAATAAAGAACCTAAAAAGATAGAGAATATTGAGTATTATACTTCTAGGTTAGACTTCTCACAAGGGCACATTGAAGAAAACGGATCTCTATAATTGTACCACCTCCAAAGTATTTTCTGGCCTGCAATGTTGTTACTGGCCCTGCCCTATTTATCAGTGTCATTTCTCCTGGCACTACATTAATGTATAAATTTAAACCTTTCCCACATATCTTTATTTAATCAGAAATTAATATCATTTTTTTCTGGACCATGTGATGAAACGAAGTCAATATATTTGAAGTGTGTGGAAAAGGGAAAGTATTTTATTAAGTCTCTGTTTATTAAGAGTCCTTGACCTATTTACCATAAAATACCAAATCCCATGTTTAAAAGGAATTCATTACTCTAGATTTTCTTATTTTAAGTCATTTTTCTTAAATCTACTCTTCATGCGTTTTTCCGCTTTTGGTAGGAAAGCAGTTGGACTTATAGACTCTGCATTCATCAAAACAACGAATAACCTTAAACGCAAGTGTAGGGGTGAGGGGGAACTTGCCCTTTCCCCCAAAAGTTCGCTAAAAGATCAACTCACAATTAAGGCAGATTAATAAGAGAAGAGTTTATTGACCATGATCATGGGGAGAATCACAGAGTGATTGTCCAATATCCCAATGAAGTTCAAATATTTCTATACCTGTTTTTTTGGAGGGGAGATGAAATGAGGAGTACAGGTAATTCTGTGTAAGGGTGACAAATAGCTTGAAGGAGGACAAATGGATGGGGGAAACAAATTGATCTGTAAATTAACTTGAGAGTCAGGTATTATGTTTTAAATGAGTTGAGGCAGGTCTGGTTGCATTCTGCAATATATTGAGATAACAGAGAAAGGAAAGGAAGTCAATTGCCTCCTTTGATCTTTTTGGAGTCTGTCTGATTTATGCAGATAGGAGGAAAACCCCCTTCAATGCTTTTTTTTTTTTTTTTTATCTCAAATGGCCTTTAATTCAAAATGTTCTTTATACCAAGGAATCACATGTTGAGGTAAACTTTCCTGACCTCCTTCATAAGTCACTCTTAGGTTTTAATTCTTGCTCCTTTTACAAAACATGCATGTACTAAAGAGTGATATTCTTCAGGGCAAGGACATTATCTAAGTCATTTGTGTTTCTTGCATGTAAAAATGGGATAACGTTTAGTCAGTGCTTAATTTATATTGAACAGATGATGATACTTTATAATTCTCTTTGCTTGTCATTTTATTTGAGTATCGATATTCTTAGTGAACATAATTTTAAATATTCAATTATTTTTCTCTTATTTGAGGATATTCAAATTTCTTTGTGCTCTGTAAAATAAGCATGAAGAAACAAAAATTTAAAAATATCTTTCCACCTGGAATCCAGAAGCTTTCCCTTTCACAGCTCTCCTCAAAAGCATGCAACTGTCCAAGGATTATGGCTGATCTTAGAGGTAGAGGAGTTGCAAGGGCAACAGAAAGTAATATAAATAATTTTTATCAATTATAAACATGTTAGTCTGACAATGCTGTTGGCTTTTGTGTGGGATTGGGGTATTTCTGGGAAGCAGCAGAAAGTGACAGGAACATTTTACTCATGAGTATGTTAGCATGCACTCCTTTTCATTGCTTCTATTTGTAACCCAAATAGTTTTCTCCATTTGTTCAGAAAGATCAATGATAATAACTTACATTTACACAACCCTTTAAATCTCAAAGAATCTCTAGCATTTTGCAAATCAAACACTTGTATATACTTCACCTACGTTTAATCCTTTTCATGCCTCAATTAAATAGAACCCTAAAGCAACCCATTCTTTTCTGCTCTCATACACTTTGATGTCTGAGGACTGACAACTTTAATCATACTCCTCCCGTATGCCAGGGAAGTGAAGGATCTTCCCTGGCATCAAAATAGTCCCGAAGAGCTGTACTTACAATAAGGTGGCCAATACACTGCTTTTTATTGCATCAGGGCAAATCAACTTAACCTTTGAAGTATGATGACATAAAAGGCAACACTTACAAGGAGTGTCACCATTCCATCCATATATTTGAATTAATTTGATTGATGTACTAACATTTTTTTGCCATCTGACCAGTTACGCAAATAAAATTGAAGTATAGATGCCAAAAAGCATAGGTGCAAGAAGAACAAAAGAGAAAAGTCCCTTATGAACATCATGATGCTTTTCTTTCCTATGGCTTTCACAGTTCTATTTGAGACTGATGGATAGAATCCACTTGTGCTTAGGGTTATCCATGTTTGTTATTTAAACCAGTACTCTAAATCCTTTGGACATAGACATTTTTAAAAGTAAATTTTATCGAACACATTACAAGGCCATGTTATTTGTAAACTGTCATAGTTGAATATTTTGAAACACAAAATTATCAAATCCACAGAGAAGCAAGAGTATTAAGAGCTCTTCTGAGCTCAGATTAATCATTACACCTGTGGAAAACCACTTTGCCCCCAGTGGGATTCCAGCCTGTTGGTCAAGGATCATTTTTCTTTCTCTTTCTAAACATGTCAATAGAAGTCAAAACTCCAGCTGTTATCTTTAATTACCTGAACAGAAATCCATTATTCAGGTAGTTCAAGTTTTAATTTACCCCCTGTTATGACACTAAAATGTCAAGAGAAAAATATGTGATTCAGAGTATAATATACTATCTGGAGAAGTTGCCTGCCTGGGAGGTCTGCTAATAGATCTATCATTTGAAAACTAGAGAGTGTTTGGAGTTTCTTCTGTGCCTTAATAATCTGTTTCTTTTCTATTGTGGGCTACATTTTAGCTGGCTATTGATTTGCAGCTTCTTTTTCATATTGCTCAAATTGAGGTCAATTTCTTAATTCTGGTATAATAACTTAAAGAAAGCACACATTAGCTTTGATCTGGCTATTCACGAAAACATTCTAATCTGCCTTGATCCTTTCTGCTGGTTTCAAGGTAGTGTTTACCTAGCTTGAAATTTCCAAGCATCATGTGGCTTTGTCGAGTTATTCACGGTATTCCCATCCAAGGTTTTCAAACAGCTGCCTCTACCTAGGCGTGGGAAATAATACCGTGACTTCATTTGACATAAATAATACAATTGTGGATTAAATATAAATCTAATACAATACAGATGAGATCCCAAATGACCATGTTAGTGGTCTATGATTGTGAGTTGACATTTTTATGAGGTTATTTGGATTCTCAAGCTTTGATTTTTTTTTTTTTTTTTGACTTATTGTCATGTTACTCTGTCAACTTCCTGTCTGAGTGAAAAAATACAGGACTTCTTCCAGCACCAGTTTAATCTTGTGGCTCATGTTGGGCGGGGCCTTCATTCTGAGCAGTGTAACCCCAGGAGCTCTCCTAGTCCTTTGTGATGATAACAGTGGCACTTCGTTTCTGTAGATGAAGCTGGCTAGGAGCTATTATCTATTAGCCACCTGCATTTCCTCTTTGAAGGTGATTTTTTGCTCTTTCCAGGAGGTTTGCCATGAAATGAATCTGCTAAAGAAAAGTTTTACAGTTCCTTTTTCACCCAGCAGGCTGAATTTCTAGGTCATATGGTAACTTTGTTCTGCCCCAGAAGCTATTAATGAGTCAAAGTCCCACAAGAAAATAACTAACTTGGCCCTAAAGAGATGTGAATAATAAGGCAAACATAAATAGAAATGGCTAATGTTTATTGAGTTCTTGCTGTACGCCAAGCACTATTCTGAGTGCTTTGCATGAGCTAAATCATTTAATTGTCATCACAATAATCCTATGAGTAGAGAGTAAACCATATTTATGAGAGGTTATATATATTATATAAGTACATATATATTAATGAGTAGATTACATATATGCATAGGTGTATATATATATATATATATACACACACACACACACACACACACATATATGGCAACTTCATCTTTCCAGTTGCCTAGGCCAAAAACTTCAGAGTGATCTTTTTCTCTCCAAATTCATATCTATAAGAAATGCTATTGGCTCTGCCTTATAACATACATCCAAAACCTATCCACTTATCATCTCCACTGCCATCCCCTTGGTCCAAGCCACTAGACATTTTGCCTGGATTAATAGCCTGATAATGAGTTCTCCTTCTTCAACTGTGTTCATTTCCTCTTCCTCCACCCCCATTATTTGCCGCACAGTGACCTTTTTGAAACTTAATCAGATCTTGTCTCCACTGTGTTCAATATCTTACAATGGCTCTCATTTCATTCAGAGCAAACACCAAAGTCCTTACAGTGGTATATCAGGCCCAAGTGTTCTGCTCCCTGCTACCTCTCTGACCCCATGGTCACTACTATTCTTCTTGCCTGCTTGGCCCCAGCTACATTATCCTCCTACCTTGCACGGTAGATGTTTGTGGCCTTCCCACCAGAGTTCCCTCTTCCTGGAATATTTTTCCTCCAGATATCCAGTTGTCTAACTGTCCTTCTTAGGTTCTTCTTTAAATCTTGGGTTCTTAATTAAGTAAAGTATCTTCTACTTTTCAATCATCGTTTTCATTAGTACTAAAAAATAGGCCCAGAAGTTAAATATCAAGGCTATGATTTAAACCTATGCAGTTGGATTTATATTAATAGATGGTTCATTTAAATGCATACTAGAAGTATGCAAGAGTAAAAATCTAAGCCCTGTTTCTTTGTTTTGCATACGGATGTAAATTAAAGGCATACACGTACAATTTGGGGCTCTATACCCCTGGGAGACATGTACAATCTTATCCAGGATTGTCTTTCACGACTGTGGCTTTGCACATGCTGTTCCTCTATTTCTCCTCTTCCCACTCTTCATGCCAGATTCAGCTCAAATGCCACCTTCTCTGCCAGGCTTCCCACATCCTCACCGGATCTTTTGTCATCTGTTTTCTTTATCCTCTCTTCAAAACATCCATGCTGCAACCATATACTCACTGAGTTGTACTCTATTTAATCTATTTCTATATTTTATTCTTTGTTTCTTACATAACAAGCTTTCACTGACTACTGGTCTGAACATTGGATAAATGAACAAAATACTTGTCAACCCAAGTATTTTAGGCACTGATTAAAATTTTCCATACGTCAAGATTTCTGCCTTCCAAAAACTAATATAAGTGAAATGGCATTTGTATGCCTACATGTGTGTGTATGTGTGTGTGTGTGTGTGTGTGTTTGCTTTTATTACCCTGATCTTGGAGGTATAGGGAGCTTATTTCTAACATATCGCATCTCCCCTGTCAAACTACATTATAAAATATTTGACTCTTTCCTTGTGGCTTCTGTCTAATGAGTGAGGCACTTTTTCTTTTTAAATGTGTCCTGTGGACACTGATGAGAAGTTCTTGTTAAAGAAAGGTTTTCAAGCATATCTAAAGTTCTTAGAAGTAAAACGACAAATTTAAAATAAAGAAAATATTCTGAGATAAGCTCACTCTTAATAATTCAAATTGGATACCACCCACTCCATGAAATTTTCTCTAGCCATTACAGCTTGTTTTGCTTGTTCCATATATATACATATATATTCCCCCCGCCCCCACAGATCAATTATGAACTGAATGTTTGTATCCCCTGCAAAATACATATGTTAAAGCCCTAATTTCCAGTGTGGATGGGTTTTGAGAGAGGGCCTATAAGGAAGTAATTAAGGTTAAATGAAGGCATAAGGGTGGAGACCTAATCCAACAGGATTAGTGTCCTTGTAAGAGACACAAGAGAGAGCTCCACACCCCTCCGGGCCTCTCCTTACCCCAGTGTTCACCCTGGGCCAGTCAGGAAGAGACGGAATGGGCTAGAACCTTGATCTTGGACTTCTAGCCTCCATAATTGTAAGAAAATAAATTTCTGTTGTTTAACCCACCCATTATATGGTATATTGTTGTGGTAGCCCAAACAAACTAAGACATATACTCTGCTATATTTGCAGTTAATGTGTCATAATACTCGTTCTTGTTTCTTTAGATAAATAGCAAAGTTGGGAGGACAGAAACTGACTTATTTTTTCTATTCACTCATATATGCTTGCATTGCTTAGAAATAGTAAGCATTTGCATTCCTTGAATAATATGCCTTTTACTTATAAATGAATTGAAGTTTGTTTTCTTTTTTCCCTTTTCCTTTGTCTTCTTTTGGCAGATTTAATATTATATTCCTCATTTTATTTTGGCCATGAAAAAAACAATAGAGCTGTCTAGGGCAGTGTGAGAACTGTTCTTGCTCATCATTAATACTTGGCTGTTTCTTTTATCCCTATTTGTCCAAAGTGAGACGTTAGAAATGCATGTGGTTCCAAACATAGGTTTTAGGCACATACTTTAACATTTTTAGAGTCACAATTCTCTTTGAGATTTTGATTAAAGCTGTAAATCTTCCTACAAAAATGCACCTGGGCAAATACATGTAAAATTTCAGATGTTCATAGTGTTCATTTAATAGACCTCATGAAACCCATTCAAAGACTTTCTTAGGTGTCCTTGAATCCCCGATTTGAACCTCTTTTCCAGGAAATTCAATTCTGTTTATTACAGTGGGTAAGACTAATCTGAGCCTTCTCTAAAGACTTGAGAAAAGAGAGATGTTGGGGTTACATAATCTGAAATAGCATTCTAAGTTTTCCACACCAATACCTCTTATGAAAGGCTCTGAAGTGGGGAAGTGTGAGCTTCTGTTATTGGAAAATGTACAGTACTGAGTAAAGTAAGAATTCTGTAAGCTCCTTAAAACAACCCACTGTTTTCCTGATGGAATCAGCAAAGTAGGTTGCTTGTGATATTTTTAAAACCATGTGGGGAATGTTTCAAGGCCTGATCACAGACTACACATTAAAATGAGTCACGATGGTGACCTATACTTTGAGCCATAAGAGACAAACAGCCTTAAGGGAAATCAGTTTCTGAAAAGCAGCTTGTACATTCTGATATATGTCATGTTATCCTAATAGAAGTGAGGGACGAGGAGCGATTAGAGGGACTCCCTGAGTTGCTGCACTTACAAGATGCCTCTGGAGCTTGGTCTATGGAAGGACGGCCTCCCACTCTGATGGGGAGGGTTTCACTGTTTGTCCCCTCCATGGGCACAACGGTGCCAGCATTAAAGCTGGAGACCCTTCCTTAATATACCTTTCCCACTAACTCCACAGGGGAAGAAAAGAGGGTGCGCATGGTGTTTGTGCTTACTTAAAAAACAGCAACAACAAAAAACCAAGCTTATAAACTTTAACTTCTAACAGCTTTAGTTTGAATGTAACAAACCAACCCGTAAGATACAGCATACAAATTGAAGACTATTTTCATGGTACTTCAATTTTAACGAAAAAGCATAGAAAAGTCTCTCAGTAAACCTCTTTATTATATTAGATGCCAAAAAGCAAACACATACAAAATAATATGGTACTTTTTGTTACCAAGGGGCTTCTCTGATGGACGAAAAAATGCATTGTGCACAATATGGATAATGATGTCTCGACCATCAAGATGCCCTTTCTCGTTTTAGAATGAGAGTGTTCACTTAATACCACTGTTTAACAAATCTGGGGCCGGGGGTGCAATATGTTGATGATGCTCTGTGTTTGACAATGTACAGAAGACATCTTAGACATATAGAACAAAAATGAAAAACACATTCAGTATTCTGAAGAAACAGATTTTTAACAGAGAACAAGATTTCTCTCCCAGATCTTCAACTATCACAACTTTGATGCTGCACAAGCAGCATTTTCTTATGTGACTGTAGCAGAAATGTTTCTCCTGAGGCCCATGCTATTTATGAATATAAATAAGAAACAGAACTTCCCTTCCCTGATTGCACCTGGCAAATAGTCAGAGTGACAGATTGGAAATGTTCTTAGTCAGTAAATTCCTTAGACAGAGCCAAACACCCTGACACACACAATTAAACCTTCATTTCTACCTCCCATGCACACAGTCGCCATAGCTGTCATTTCCCCCACCACTGAGAAAATACCTACGCCACCCAGGCCTTCTCTCTAGGTATGTGTCTTTACCTTCCAGCTTCATTCTTTTGATAAATATTTCTTAATAGATATGGGTTGGAGTCTTAAAGTCATACCAGTTTCAAAATATTCCATTTATAACTTTTAGCAGGAAATACAATGATATGCTTCAGAATGTTTTCTGAGTCTTCGTAAGATTGGTTTGGTGGAAAGAACATTGACTTTTGAATTCTAGTTCTGCCAATTGTGTGACCACATAAAAGCAACTTAAGCTTTCTGAACTTGGGTTTTCTTATCTATAAAATGGGAATGATTGTGTTTGTAATACCTTTCTCACAGAGTTACCATGGTGACAAAATTAGATGACATCTATGAAGGTACTTGGTAAACTGAAAAGTGCTTTCAAAATAACAATGCCATTTTTATTATTCATATAGCGCATGACTCTTTACTTCTGACAAAACAGATAACAGATCAAAAGTTGAATTTACATCTGCTACCTGTGGCATTTTGTATTTGTAAAATGGCACAAAAGTTCCTTCTTATTTTATACTGTGTGTCTTCATGTCAGTTAGCAGACAGGGATAAATCAGTTTGTCAGGCTAGGGTAGGCTGCTATAACAAACCTTAAACTGGGTAGCTTATAAACAATAGAGGCCGGATGCAGTGGCTCACACCTGTAATCCTAGCACTCTGGGAGGCCCAGTTAGGGTGGATTGCTTGAGCTCAGGAGTTGGAGATCAGTCTGAGCAAGAGCAAGACCCCGTCTCTACTAAAAATAGAAAAAAATTAGGTG
>VBSM01002616.1:29328719-29342395 GCA_008086735.1 Cheirogaleus medius | reverse complement strand
TCATGTGTAAAATGGGAAGGATGATAAGATTAGTACATAACTCACAATGTTGTTGTAAGGATTAAATGAATTACATTAAGGAAAGGGCTTAGAGCAATGCCTAGAAATAATACCTGTGTTAGGTATTACTGTATGTGTGTGTGTGCATTAGAGTTTATTCTATGTTTATCTTTTATTGTTGTTTTATATTTCCATTACTCAGCAAGATTGCAAAGGTGTTAGTTTATTAAGACATAAGTTGATCAAGTTCTGAGGGACTGATACATGCTCAATAAACCCAAATGAACCTTATTCATAACCCAAATTAACAACTTAGTTATTTTCTTTGAAATAAATACTTCAAAAATAACCAAATACACATGTCAACAAATACAAAATTCTCTTCCAGAACATTCTCCCAAGAATGAGAAACAATATCAAAAAGAAAAAGGTAGTTGACGACTTTAAGAAATGTTTTTATAAAGTTGTGGCAACTTGGTAAGTCACTATTACCTGTAGGGGTACTTGGAGAGGAAGTAAGAATCCTACTATGAGTTAGTTAGCAAAAAGAATTTATTAGTAACGAGAGCATATGTAACTATTATTTTCCCCCAAGAATCCCTTTTTTAAGTAGTTCTAGTGCATAACAGTCTGTATCTCTTCGTTAATTACAAAATCCTCTCCATTGTTTTAATATGCCTCCAGTGCATGTTGTCATTCTCAGCATTTCAACTTATTTCACACTAATTATACTCATTATATTTGAATTGACAATTCCAGATTGTCTAGTAATATTGAGGGGTGTACATTCACTTTATTAATAATACACACATGTCATATTTTAAAATGCATTATTTTATGAAAGATATATGTGATCAATTGAATAATCTCATGTGTGAATGAATTCTAATTAGCTCCATCTTAAGAAGTTATTTTTCCCAATTGTGCATATCTAACACTTATAACTTAGAGTGCTCTATTCTAAGACTCACATTTGACTTTCGGTAATTAGGAAGGGAAACAAACAACAAAAAAAAAGTGCTGTCCAGAAATGAAACATGGTTCTGCTTGATATCTCTTAGTGAGACACGATTTAAAAACTATTGATACTTGGACCAAGTTTGCAGCTGTCACTACCAAATCCATCAGATTCAGCATGGGAGCCATATTCCAAAGGGCTGTGATCTCAAGATGACAGCTCAGAGCCCCAAAGTGATAAAAAATGCAGAGTTAGCTTCTTTTAATCATTAATCATTTTTGCTGTAATTCTATTTTTCTCCTCATTTGTTTTAAACCCACCCAGACATTTTTGTTTTTCTTTGGAATGCTCCCAAGCATTTATTTTACTCAATGCAATTAAAATTTCATTATGCGATCCATGGGGTTCATCTGAAATTTGGCACTGCTTTGGAAGTTTCAGTCATTTGCCTGGGCCAGGAGGAATTCTTTTGAGAAGATAAAATATGGGATTTTTAGCAGTAATGATGTTGCTTTGGCTTGTGTAAGTACTGAATTATTAGTGTTGCAGGAAAACATATCATTAACAGAACAGAACGGAACATCTAAAAGACCAAGCTTATGTTGTTTAAGACAAATTTCAAAGATATGTACATAGCATATATACACACTAATAAAATTATAAAGAATATTATTATATATTATAAATAAAAAATAAGTATTCAAAAGTAAAAATAATGTTTATTAGACTATATTAGTAGAACAATTTGAAATAATATTCATTGGCTCTAATGTTCTGATTTCTTAAGTTACTCATATGTATGTTGTTTGTTTTAAAGCACTGCACTCATATTTTATCAAACGCTGGGAAAATAAAACAAATGTGGCCAACAAAACAATCCTCCATACCAATACAGAAGAAAGAACACAATTCATTACTGGGAAACTTTATCAGATTTATATGTAAAGGTAGCATGAAAGTGACTACAAACTCTGGACAAAATTTCACACAGATTTACTGAGTAAAGTAGAAGACAAAAACAATGAAAACCTCTCTTAACCCCCTGAAAGGTAAGTAGATGCATCTTGTGATTATCTCCTCCAAAGCCCATGATAAAATCATGAATTAATTTTGGAAGTACATGTTTACAGTTCCCAGAATCAGAAAGGCCCAAGACCTTACACAGTAAAATCAAAAGTTAAGACCTCTCATTGAGCTTATTATGTTTACAAGGAGATACTCTAAGGAGGAGAAGATAGGGAGGCAGATGCCTCCCACATTTTATTAAGCAAAGATAATTTCGTCATTTTATCCTTAGACAACAGAGGAGAGTAATTTTAATGATATTTATTAAGAGATTGAGTGCCCAAGGGGATTCTATGTGTATATATATGTATATATATGTATATATATATGTATGTATAAGTATGTTTCTTGGACATAAATTACTGGATCATGAGTGTTAAAAACAATTAATTTTACAGAATTTTAATATGAGTAGTCTGCATTTGATTAAAATATCTTTGTGCATATTTGGAAGTCATTTATATGGTTATATTAACTATATCATCTGTTGATTAAATTAGGCTCATTTAAGCACAAGTATGTGAAATAATTTAATTGTGCAAGAATGATTTAAAATGAAGATTCAAAATGAGATGTTTGTTGACTAAAAATAATCAGTTATAAATTTTAAGGGAAATGATAAAATATGACATTTTAAATAAAACAACTCAGCAAATGCATACCAAAATATATATAACTCTTATGAAGAAAATTATTAAAATTTATTAAGGGGCATATATGGAGGAATACAACTTATTCTTGATAAGGAAGACTCAACACCATAAATATGTCACTTTCTGAATTAATTTTTAAGTGTAATAAAAATTCAGCGAAAAAAGTGTAACTTTTTTTCTGCTTAGACAAAATGTTTCTATAGTTCACCCAGAAGTATACATTTCTGAGAAGTCAAGAAATTCTGAAAAAGTGAGAAACTTTCAATTCCTTCTCTCCTCATTTATAAAATATAGTTTATAAAGTTTAGTAATTAAGAGTTTGGTATTGCAACAGACATAGATGGGATAAAAGAGATCTCAATAAAACAGATTTTAAATTAAAAAAGCAATGAATACAGATTTAAAAGTAAATATTAAAGCAAAAATTGTAGGAAAAAGTATGATGAGTTTTAAAATGGAATTTAGATGAGAAAGATCTTTCTAATGGATCACTAAAGCTGGAAAGCAAAGGAAATTTGGTTGACTTATTACAAATAAATAAATTAAAATTAAATCTCTCTATGGCCAAAAAAATACCTTTAACAAAATTATAAGACAAATTCTAAATTAGTAAACAAATGTTTGCAGCACATTTGACAAAGAATTGATAACTCTAGTATGCAAAGAGTCTTATAAATCAACAGAATAAAGAACCCAGAAAACATTCAGACAATTCACAATAAATGCAATTTAAATATTATATAAAAAGTTTCAACTTCACTAATAGAAAAGAGGAAACAAATACAAAATTGATTATTCACTTTTCATCTATCAGATTGATCCAGCCCTGACAATTAAGAATAAAAATATATTTTTAAAAACCCACAAATGGTAAATTTATCCTACCCTCCTGGTAAAAGTGTAAATTAATACAAACTTCTGTAAAGTGATTTGACAATATTCACCAAAATTTAAATACGTATTAACCATGACTCAGGAAATAATTCTAAAAAGATAGCTGTCAAGTAATTAAATATGTATAGTATATGGATGTTCTTCTTTCATTGTTTTTAACAGCCAACTATTGCTAACTAGCTTAATGTCCAGAAACAGGGTCTTGTTTAATAAACAGTTGTAATATATTAGAATTTTAATTTATTTGAATAAAGATATTTATCCTGAAATTCTATGAAGCCTATTAAAAATGATAAGATATAGTTATATTGGTAGTGACATAGAAATAACTCTGATATATTGTTTAGTGACAAAAAGCAGGTAACAAAATAATATTCATAAAATGATCTCATTTACATAAAGTTTTATTTGCATGTGCACATGCGCCTGTGTGTATGTGTGCATAGATATGTCTGAAGAGAACCATTTGGAAAGATGAGAAATGTTAATGTTTCCTTGTCTAGTTTCCCATATTCCAATGGTTATTCTTTTATAAATATATTTATAATTAGAATTAATTATACTTTTAATTTTTAAAGACAATTAATGAATTTAAAAATAGGTGCACAATTGTGCCCAGGATGTATTGTTCAGAGTATAAAGACTGGTTACTTTTTCAACTGCTATGGTAGTATAAACTGTTTTACAATTGCTGAGGTAATTGGACAATATACATCAAAAGCATTAAAATGTGCAAATTCTTGATCCAACCCTTCCAAGTCTAGAAATTTCTTTTGCAAATATGAAGCAGGTGTTGTTCCTATCATGAATGAGTTCCATGAAGCAGAGAGATGGTGGAGCAGCCACAGCCCAGAGGGCCACTGGTGTGCTTGGTTTCACTCAGAGTGTTTTTGTTTTATTTTAAATGTAAGCCAATGTTTAACATTCAAATGTTTCACATAGCAATTGTGGGGTCCTAGTTTCTCTTGAAAATTCAAAAGATCAGGCACACCAGGACCAAATACATCCTTGACCATGAAAAACTGGAACTAAGTAGTGGCTATCACTTCGAGACAGAATTTTGTGCTAGTAGCACACCCAACCATTTCTATGCTTAATTCATCTCATTCGTTTTTACTAATTTGACCTTTAAATTTGCAATTCCTGGGTTAGGGTATTTGCTAATCAACTGAAGAGAGACAATTCTATCCTAAGAATTCTACCTGCACATTTGAGATACACTGTATTTTCTCTAGAAGGAGTCTTATTTTTTCATTTATCATTCTTCCTTGATCCCAGGTCATGGGTCACTGACAGCTCCGGTGGTTTTATTATCTTATATTGTGTAAACCAAACAGAGTTACCATTTGGTTTGGGGCCTGGAAATCTGAAGAGAAGTGCTTGGATTTAACTGTTCAGTGGAACTTTCAGTTTCTCAAATGTTTTGCCTTTATATGTAGTGAAAGTTCCTAGCTCTCACCGTCAGATACTTTTCTAATTACTTCATTCCAATTCATTATAGATTTGCTTTGGATGGAGACCAAATCTATTAACTCTCAATTTCATCAGGAGCCCCAGCAAAATTTTCAGTCTGCTACTACTTCTCCTTAAGCTATGAGTTTCTGTGCTACGGATTTTTTTTTTCCCAAATAGCAACATGGCCTGATTTATATTGGAAATCTGTCAAATTGCATTAAACAGTTCTTGATTGAATTAGCAGTTTCCAAGGTTCTTTCTCACAGCTGTCATGGAGTAGAACTGCACAATCTGTTCATCTGGTTCCAGGGCAGGTGTTTTTGTCTTGACAAAAATTCTTTCTTTGTACCAGCCTGTCTAGAGATTGAAAGTTTTCTTAGGAGGATTATGAGAGGAAATCAAGGAGAAACATTTTTTCACACCAGCAACTTCACTCTGTGCTTATCAGCCCAAACCCTGTGGGTTACCTGCTTAGTAGCTCAGCAAAACTAAAAATATGGTTCCTGAACCACAGGGTGCAGGGAAGGCACAAAACCTAAACTCTGGAAAACCAGATGCTTTCAAAAGAATTGAAACAAGTAAACAATAGAAATGCCTAACATTTAGCCATCATTGTTATAAATTGGTATTTAAACCTTCCAGCTTGATGACTTTTATAAAGATGTTTTGGGGAAAGCTTCTTATGGTAAGAAAAAGAGTAGACTCTAATGCTAGAGGGAAATTAGGAGGATGGGGTTGAAACACCTTATTTTGTACCTAGGGGGCATGCTAACAGCATGCAGATGGCTAATGGTAGAGCCAGGGTAAGAATATCAACCCTGCCATTCAGGTCATCATATAAATGGTACACGATTTAAAGTATAAAGCTCTTCTCTTCTAGAAGCTTAAAATCAAGAAGGGACCATGGGACATGCGCCGTGTATACACACATACACACACACACACACACACACACACTCGCGCAGCAAAACAAGCATCACTTGAAGACAACACCCTCTTCAGATTAGCAAATCCTAGTAGAAATGTGTTAATCAACAGACCCTCGAGTGTTTGTCAGACCACCTGTAGAAGAAAAACACCTAGTCCATTCAAAAGAAAGTAAAAAGTGGACAGTTTTTGAAATAAGTTTACTAGCAATGAAAATGATCATTAATTGTGAGAAAAGATAAACCAAATAATATGTTTAGCATAGGAGAAGTGGCAATTTCTGCTTGATGAAACTTGGATGAGTTTGAATGGGAGGCATCCTCATTGGTCAGTCTCGGTGGGCTGACAGGGCTTAGGGAGAAGCTAAAATTGAGTGGAAGATATGGAATAGATCCAAAGAAAGGAACCCTACTACAGAGGTTAGATGCAGAGAAGACAACTGGATGATACAAAAATCCTCAGGTAAGGTTTCTTGCCATTTTCAGTATAATGATGTCCAGTCTGATGAACAGAGAATGTCATAATATATCTCAGAAGCAAATTATCGTCATAATTCAAGAAAAGAGGTCATAATGTTAGAAAATCCCCAGTAAATAGCAGGCTCTGCCATTCATGTGAGAGATGTAGAATGGGGCCCATTTTGGGGAAAGCAAGGCTGACAGGAGCCTGGGAGTACAAGCTCTGGTCCCAGAAGGGGACTAGGGTTCTGGGGAGAGGAATTAGATCAACCGATTGTGTATACATGCTTTGACCACATGGATAGGATTGGAAGATGGAGGAATTCCAAGAAATTAAGTGATGGACCGATAATCCTGTAATGGCTCACTGCACAATGAATAGGCTTTATGATCTTTCAATGTGCTTATAAAGTCTAGTTCCTATGATAATTACAAATGTTAAATAAGATATCAAACATAAAAATGCCTCATGTAGTCCCTAGCACATACAGAACTTCAATAAATATTAGTTTACTCTGAAAGTAGGACACATACTGGTTTTCATTAACCCTAAATTTTTGTCACCATGTGCACATTTATCTAAAATAGGCTGTTTTGTGTGCATACATCCATGTTATAATTATTTATGTAAATGATGTAGTGAGGGGTTTTAGTTCATTGAGATACACACATAAAACAATTTTATATGTTTTAACAACTATGCAAAAATTCTTCTTTCTGTCTGAGTATTCTCTCAGTTAACACCAGAAAGAGTTAGATGTGCTTGACCTAAGGAAGCAGGTCTGGAGGTGGGAGGGAGACCAGGGGTTAGGAAAGATACTATGGAAAGTTATTGCTTTTCTTTACAAACCCTTCAAAAAGAACTAAAGGGTTACCCATGTGCATATATTACTGTATTTAAAAGAAAAAAAGATGGCATGGTGGAGGCTTGGTCACCCTATTTCTGGGATGGCGAAGCACAGGGGATGTTAAAGATATTTAACAAAACTTATAGTACCATAAGTTAATATATTAATAGAATGCAATAGAAAATAAAACATACATTCCAATTTACTTTTCAAATAAGCTAAACTCTGTATTATAAACTTTCTATAAATTATATATGATGTATGGTTTTATATATGTCAACTGAAATTAAGGCTGTTGAGGCAGACATAATTTAATAAAGGTTAATTGGAAGCCAAATATGAGGATCAGCCTGGGAAGATACACCAACAAAGTTGGGTGTGTTCCATTGTTGGCTACAAGTTGGAAGGCTTTTATAGGAAAGTTTAGGAGAAGGGAGTGGGACTCCTCTTATCAGAGCTGTTCCTTATTCATTGGAGGGTACAATACAGAGGTTACAATCATTGGCTACGGATTGCAACATACAGGCTAAAATGTCCATGTGCGAGAGAGTAAGGCTTCATGATTCCGAAACATTACTTATCAATGTCAATAGGTCATATGTTAATCATTATATCAACAGTTTGAGGAAATTATGATAAGATTCTTTACTCATGGACAGGGTGTCTCCATGAATCATTAGACCTCCCCCAGGTGGGTTAATTTGAAAGCCTGCCAGATGTGACCTATAGGTTTTCTCTCTCTCTCTCTCTCTCTCTCTCTCTCTCACACACACACACACACACGCACACACAATCTGCTTGCCAATTGGAAGTATTTCAGCTTTTTAACACACAAGTAGCCTATCTTGTGAGAACTGCATGATCTGGCCTTCATTTAGTTTCTTGGCCCCTTTCCTTGTCAGCTGCCTCCTGCCCTCTGCTTTCCAGCCTCATCAAACTGCTTCCCTCTCCCTCAATGTGCCATGCTGTTTCATACCTCCCTGCTTTTCTCACACCACTTCCTTTGCCCAGAATAAGACTCAGTCTATGTTTTCTGCCTGGCAAATTGCTCATCTTTCAAAAGCTATCTCCTGCCATTTCCTCCATGAATATTTTCCTGGTTCCCCTGCACTGGGATCCTGCTTTATTCTTACCTCTTTCCCATTGAAAACTGAGTCGTCATAACTCCTGGAATAGTATTCATAAAGCTGGGATCCATTCATTCACGCACTTGGACACCTTCAGTATGGTTAAGAGTCTTCTGGCTGGTGCCATGGCAGGGGTGGCCACATCAAATGTAGAAAAAGTTCCTGCTTCTGGTGTATTTGTGTGTATGTAAATAGATCCTCATAAAATATTTGGACAGGGACCTGTACTGATTTCTAATAAGATGCAGCTGAACTTCTTCCTGATGCTAAGTCAATAGCAACCAATAAAACTCCTTCCTCTCTCCTACCTCTGCTACATGCTCTCTTCTAAGCTGAAAAGATGGATAAGCAGAATAACTGAAGAAAATATGCAAAAGAGCAGGTACAACAAGAGAAGTGTGACACCAGTCTGGAAACCCAGAGAGCGTCCTCTTTGCAGGAGAAAGCAAAGGGAAATTTTACAGAATGGTACCAGTTTTCTGAACAAGATTCAAGTATCTTTGAAACTAGAATCAAGACTTATAAAGTTGAGACCAAAAAGGCAAGTGCTAGGAGATCTGCGAAATGAGGATCATGCCTCTGATAGCTAATAAATTTAGTAATTATACTACCAAGCTTTCTCTATGATGACTTTTATAACGCTTCTTCCCCAGGACTTCTCTCTATCAAACAACAAAGCAAATACTTTCAATAGCTTTATAATTGCAAAAACCTCTAAATATTTGTTTGGATTTGCACATTAACAATCCCAGATTTGTATTCACAACAAAATGGAGGGCAAGCCAGATGGGATCGTATGCACGGAAGATGTGTTTCTCCCATCCTAATTTCCTGTGTTGGAAGGGAACTACCAAGCGAGTTAGGTTTCCTTAGATCAACTTGTTGTAGTCCTGCCCCCAATCGCTGCCGCTGCTTCTTATCCTGCACAGGTGGAAATAGGATGTTAAGGGGAGGAGTCAGGAAGCACAATGATGGAAAGAATCCGAGGCTGGAAGGGCTATTGTGGAAAAGCACTCAAGCTTTTACATAGCCTTAAGCCACAAATACAAGAGGAAAAAGAGTAAATACATTTTGTTTCATTTTATCTTTAAGGCAGTATTACTTATTATTGTACAATTTTCAGTGCATACTTCAGAATAATTTTACATTTTTCAGGACATGAAGTTTCACTGTTTCCCTGAAAATTTTTGATTATCTTCAGACCAAATACATTCTGTTCAGTTTTCTTTTGACTCTCCTAATCAGTCCCCTGTAAGATTGTATCTAATTAGTTTTACTTTCTCTTGCCCAGCTATGAATAGGTGAAGCACCTTGCTATCCTCCTTTTCCAAGAACTCATTCTGCTCAGCGTTTGTATTTCTATGATACCTGGTCTAAAGGATCAGCTCATTTCTACTCTTTTATGGGTTTATTTTGTTAAATCCATTTTCTGAAATGATCCTCTGGCAAAGAAGAAGTTTATGGATATAAAATGCTGAAAGGGAAAAATGTTAAATGCATTTTAAAAAGCATTTTTTTAAATGACCATTTCTTCTGAGATACATTACCAGCATGGGCAGAAATGGTTCCATTCTGCCTCAGCAATCTACTTGGAAAGTTTATGTCTCCATGTCATCGGTGTCACACGTAGGCAAAGTCGGTGTGACATTATCTGAGATGATTTCAAGGACTGGAGAAGAACTCATAGTCCCCAGATCTGGCCTCCTCAGTTCTCTAAAAGTTTTAAATTCTCAGATAAAAGCTAAGCTTTTAGTGTCACAATAATCAATGCGTTTTAAATTATAACTAACCTGACAAGAGAAGTGGGCAAGCTAAAACGCAACGGTATAAAGGACTACTCTCTTTCCTGCATGTGGTAAGGTTTCGGGAAGACATAGGGGTATCACACAACACAATGGGTTGGACGGCAGGACGTAACACAGCGTAAGGAATGACAAGGGTTCTGGGTATGCTAGACAACATGTCATTCACTTTAAAATGTTTCTTTAATGTTTGATCTTCGGGATACATAGCCGACAGGGCTTAGCGATTTTATTTTAGTCAGTTTTAAGTTCTTTTCTAATGAAAAAAAAACATCAAGGTGCATTTGGGTTTTTGTTTTTTCTCTTTTTCTCTTTATTATTCTTTCCTCCCTCCAAAGAGAACACTTTTTTTCTTAATGTCAGAGACAAGCGTTTGCCAAGCACTGTACTAGCTGGTGGAGTTTCAAGCAATAATACACTGTCTTGGATTTAAGGAAATCGTAACGTGCATTCATTCTCAGTTCTGTTACCGGAAAGATCAGAGAGTTCATTCGCCTGGAGAGTAACAAAGGAATCTCCACGAGAACACGCTTCTTGATCAGTACGAGTTCAATCACTCGCAGCAAGTGAGGAGAACGCTGGGAATATTCTCCAAAGCAATGTTTCCCCGAGGAAGAGTGCCATGGGATTTTATGGGGTAGGAGGGAGAGAGAGAGAGAGAGAGAGAGAGAGAGAGAGAGATGTTATCTCATGTAGAAGCATAGTTTTCTTCACGCATGCGTAGTTACCTGTCATGCTTGCATGCAGGGTGCATGTTATGGTAATGAAGCTATAGCTTTTTCTAAGAAGGAGACTTTAGCATGATAATAAGTAGAGTTCACTTGAGTTCATGTATAGGTTGCCAGGATCTGTCAGGGGCTAGTTTTAGCCAGCTGAGTAGCCATGGCCTCATAAACAAAGGCTGCAGAACAGGTGGATTGCTCAAATGGGTTGAATTCCAGGACTCTGAAGATGCTCCCTTCCTACCTATAGTTCTAAGTAGGAAATTTAGCCTAGAGCCACCAGACATTTGACAAAAGCCTCTAACATGAAAGTGAAACAATAAAACAGTCAAAACCAAAGAACTAAAAAGAAAGAGTAAGCAACAGAAGAGTCAATATTATAACTAGTATTGTAACTGGATCCACAAGCAAGAAATCTTTTTAATAGTGTTTTCAGTTCCTTTATGTTTTAAATGAGTTTTCAGTGTTCATATTGTGACCAGAGCTGGCTGCTCTAAGTGACCTTAAATTGCTGGTAACATAAACAGTGAGTTTTATCTCAACACCAGAAATTTAACAACTACAGTTTCAAAGTAGAAAAAACAAACAAACAAAAAAAAAATAGAGAGAGACAGAGAGCTTAACAGATTCGGTAAGATTTGCTGACCAAAACTTTGTTACTTTCTATTGTACTGATGCATTCCTTTTGAGTTTCTTGCCCAGAAACAGCAGAGTCTCCTTGCAGCCGTAAGATAAGTACAAAGCCTTATACCACCAGCTAATATAAACAACACCCCACCACAGATCATGCCCAAGGACCCCCTGAGCAGCCTATTCCCTGCATCCCACCCGCACAGAAGGCTGAAAGAATGACCAATATTAACCCATAGCTCATTATACTACTAAAATCTCTGCCCTGGGAAAGACTTACCTGCCATGTTTTTGATCATGGGATGTATGTACTACCCTAATTTCTCACTGCACTTGTGTGCCCTGCACTCCACCCCAAACACGTAACGATGCTCACTCCCCTTATACATTATTCATTTCACCTCCAGAAAAACCTGTGATCCTGTTGGTTGAGGAGGTGGATGGGAGACAGTCCATACCTCCTACCTCCCATTTGACATGTCCTCTACAATAAATCCTTTCTTCCTTAACAATCCTTGTTGTCTTAGTAATTGGCTTTCTGTTCCACAAACAACAGTAAACCCCCCTTGTGGGTTCATTAACAATATTACCTGGTATATGTACTATTGCATTCACAAAAAAAAAAATAAAATAAAATAAAGGAAGGTGATATAGAAAAATCAGAACAAAAATTGGAAGAAATGCTTGAATTAAAATCAGCAGGATGAAAGTTTTAAAAGCCAAAAAAATTGTGGGATACAACGTTAAGGAACACATGCAAACAGCAGAGTGCAGATAAGACAATTAGATTGACTGTTATGTGCATAACAGCAATTCAGAAGAGAAGAAAAGAAACAGAGGGATAAATACTATCAAAAAATAGCATAATATTATTTCCTAAAACTGAATCCAAGGAAAAGCATTTCTAGAATAAAAGAACCCGCTATGTGCTCAGACATTGAATGAGGAAAAGACTCCTTCCAAGGCACAACATTGTGAAATATCAAAACCAACTGAAGATTTTTAGACCCTTCTAGATAGAAAAATCAGGTCACACAAACAACAAGAAATAAGAATGGAACCAGCTTTCCTGACAACTATACTGTAATCTAGAAAATACTGGAGCAATGCATTATACATTTTTTTAAAGAAAATTATCTCAAAAGCTAGGCATCTATATTCAGCTTAACTATCAATCAAGTGTAAGAGTAGATTAATTACAGTCTTCAAAATAGAAGGTCTCAAAATATTACCTCCCACTCACCATTTGTTGGGAAGTTATTGGAGGATGGACTCCATGAAATCAAAGGTACAAATCAGTACAGAGGAAGACATGGGATCCAGAAAATGAAGCGCCTAGCAGAGGAATGAGGCAAAATAAATAAATAAATAAATAAATCTCTGTGTATTCTGCAAAGAGAAGACTATGTAGCATGGCAGCTGCCTAGAGAGCCATTAGCCCAAATTTGGCAGGAATTTGATGGTGATTGGGCCAGACAAAGAAAAGCTTGCGCAAGAAGTCAGGATGAGCATTAAATCCTCATTTTATATAAAAAGAAGTTAATAACTAGTGTCTAAACTTGAACAATTATGGAAGAACTGTTTACAGTGTGCTTTTTCAAAATATGGAGGTAAATATATTAGGTCATTAAACATAAAATGTCCAACTTCGAGTCAAAAGTTTAGTTTATTATATCTCAAACAAGAAGTACAATTAATCAAAGTATGCACCTAAACCACCTAAACTCTCTACACAGTTTTGCCATCTTAACGGTAGCTTGTTTATGCCAGCAGTGAAGAACCCTGGAGAGCAAGTGGCAATGGAATCATAAAAGGCATTTTCCTCAGCTTGTTGAGAATTGAGTATTTTTCCTTGTAAGAAGTAACCCAAAGCCTGGAAGAAGTGGAAGTCAGTTGGTGCAAGATTTGGTGAATATGGTGGATGACAGAGAGTTTCCAAGTCCAGCCTCTGTAGTTTGAGCAAAGTTATTTGTGCAACATGTGGTCAAGCGTTGTCTTGCAAGAGGATTGGCCTGTCTCTATTGACCAATCTTGGCTGCCTAATCACAAGCATCCTCATCATTTCGTCCAATAGGTTGCAGTGGACATCTGCTGTAATTGATTGACCAGGTTTCATGAAGCTGTAGTGGATAATACC
>VBSM01002616.1:29313244-29328619 GCA_008086735.1 Cheirogaleus medius | reverse complement strand
GTGTAGAAATGGTTCACCTTTATGTCATGACAACAAAGAAAGGCAAGCTTCAAGGTGATTTCTCTTCTGATGCTCATTCAATTCATGCAGAACCCATCTATCCAGCATCTTTACCTTGCCAATTTGTTGCAAATGGTCCGGTATTGTTGGAATAATAACATCAAACCTTCCTGCTAATTCATGTGTAGGTTGAGATGGATTCCCTTCCACTACAGTTTTCAGCTCATTCATATCCACCTTCATCTCAGCTTGCCCACGTGGCTCATTTTCAAGATTAAAATCACTGGAATGGATCTGGAACTTGTCAAACCATCAATTGTGCTGTGCGTTCATCAGTCATCTCCTTCCTAAACATTTCATTGATATTTCGAGCTGTCTGTGCTGCATTGGTTCCATGGTGGAACTCATATTCGAAAGTAACTTGAATATTTAACTTATCCATGTTTTCACAAAAATTGCTCTAAAAATTTTTTAAAAGATAATCACAAGCCTAACCATATGCGTTTGAAAGACTGAGGATGTACCTTCACAATAACAATAAAACAAGAAATGTCAACATGAAATGTCAGAGATATCCTCTGTCAAACTTAGTACTTAAGAAAATTGGACATTTCATACTTAATAATCTAATACTAGTTCTGCATCTTGTGTTGTCATAGTGTTCTAAATATTATCCATCACAGCTTCATGAAACCTGGTCAATCGATTACAGTGGATGTCTACTGCAACCAATTGGACAAAATGATGAAGATGCTTGTGATTAAGCAGCTGAGATTGGTCAATAGAGACAGGCCAATCCTTTCTTAAGACAACGCTTGGCCACATGTTACACAAACAACACTGCTCAAACTACAGCAGCTGAACTTGGAAACTCTCTGTCATCCACTGTTTTCACCAAATTTTGCACCAACTGACTACCACTTCTTCCAGGCTTTGGACCACTTCTTTCAAGGAAAAATATTCAATTCTCAAGAAGCTGTGGAAAATGCCTTTTGTGATTTCATTGCCACTCGCTTTCCAGACTTCTTCGCTGCTGGCATAAACAAGCTACCGTTAAGATGGCAAAACTGTGTCAATAGTTTAGGTGCATACTTTGATTAACTGTACTGCTTCTTGTTTGAGATAATAAACTAAACTTTTGATTCAAAGTTGGTATGTCATGTTTAATGACCTAATAATACTAGAATACCTGCAAGAGTTGAACATGATTTCTGTAAGAAAAAATTGTAAAAGACTGAAATGGACGGAAAAATCATGAAGTGACTTCAATAAAGAACTCTGCATTGTTCAGTGCATTTCCTCCAGGTTATAAAGTTGTACTAGGCTCCTGCCTTCCATTGTCTTTCAGCTATTTTGCAACTCTGTAGAGAAAGCAGTAATTTTTGGAAAGCTAATAGCAATGCAAATAATTCCTGATGGGTTTATGTATTCGTCTGGTTTTGTGATTCTTCTTTAAAGTAGGTGCCTTATTAATTAATGAATTAAATAAAATATTTGATGTATGCACATTTCATAGTTGGATGACAGTCATGATTTTGCCACGTTTGAATTCTTTTTTTTTTTTTGCCATCTCTGAGAGTGACCATTAGAGAAGATTTCTGATTTTTATTACAGGTCATGTGGTACTGTTTGACTTTCTAATTAAGTAGACATCATTTTGACAATAATAGCAATTAAATTTTAAAAATATTTTAAAATATCCATCATAGAAATTAAACATTAAAAAATGATGAGAACTGTGTAAAATGCTTAGCACTCTTAGATGGAGATATTTTATATAATAGGCAGAAGCAATTAAATAAACAGAGAATGAGGCAAGTAAAAGAATTAAAAGTAACCTCTGAATCAGACTTCTCTTTCTTTATCCTCCATTGGAAAAAGTACCCTATTCTTTGGTCCAAATCTTCTTTGATGCTTCCTTTCCACCTCTGCTAACGTTTTCTAACGTTTTCTCACCTACTCCTAGTTACATCACTCATGACCCAGTATCTTCCTTTGTGAACCTCAGACACTGTCTTTTTACTATTCGGTGCTCTCCTCACAATCTATCTCCCAGAACACTGCCTAAAAATTGTCCAGCAAAGGAAACTATGATGTGAACCGAATGAAACGACAATCTTAAACCACACTGCAGTGTAAAAATACTATCAGAACGAGTACAAAGTGTATTATTATCATTTTGTCTAACCCAGAATAAAAACTACCCAAGCAAGAACTGTGTCTCCTCTATTAAGTTGTGTACAGCACAGAATACGCCAACAGTACTTGATCAATAATAATTAATTTCATTCGCTGCAAAAGTATCCAGCATGTTCTCAGCCGAAGAAAAGAAACAAAATAGCATGGACTTTAGCTTCAAACAAAGAATATATTTGACAAATATCTGACTTTGGATTACAGTATATGGTAAATGCTGCTGGAAAACAAAGAAGTCTTCAAGCAATTTTATCTATGTAAAGTAGTTTGCGCTTTAGAGAGCTTTTTTTTTCTTTTTTTGTTAAAGAGTTAGCTTATCTGACAAGTTTGCCAAAGTCCTAGTTAAAAATGTGCATTTCACAGCTCACTCCAGTGATATCCAGAGATTGGAATCTTTTTCTTTTTCTTTCAGTGCTCAGTGGCAGTCATTTCTGAGGTCAGTACTTTCCATTCCAGATAAGTCAGAGAAAGGGAATTGTTAAGTGAGAGCTGTCTCCACGTTGAAGCTTTGTTTATAAATACAAAATAAAGAGCCCCGGTGAGAATATTTTACACAGCAAATGGCTGACCTGGAAATTTTTCCAATCGCCTGATTTAGAGTATATCTAACTTCTCTGGCAACTACACGTCAGCAGCACAAAGTAAAGCATCAGTAGAGGAAGACACTGGAGAAACAGCTCCTACTGCATGAAACATTGAAATGGGGGCGAGGGGTGGTGCTTGCTAAGAAGGCCACTACATCCTAACAAGAAAAGAACAGGATTCCTGCAGTTCAAGTTTTGCTTCTTTTCTTCACGTATAAAAGGCTGACTAGCAACAGCAAAAATCCTTCTAACATTTTCCTCCAAAGGAAATGACTTTTGTATTATCTGTCTAATTATTAAGTATTTTTGTATCTACTGTTTCCGATGACCTATTTTCAGTTACTAACTGGGAACCTTGACATGTTCAGTCTCAATAACACCTAGCCCAGAGGGTGAGAATTAGGTGAGTTTTAGGACATGACAGAGATTTACACCTAACCAGTATTCCATAAATTTTTCGCCATCATCATGTGACTGTTGAGGTAAATTCACTCAATAGATGATAGAGTAGATTATAAGTGTCACCTTTTACAATTGTTGAATATACAGAAAATTGTGTGTATATAATTAAGTTGGGTCATGTTTTACATGTTAAGAAAGTTAAATATAACTTCTTTGTTAAAATAAGTAATTACCTTTCAAAACTGGAAAAATATCTCACTAAGAGGATAAAGATTAATATAGGGGTGGCATACAAGTTGTTAAGAAATAACGTTAAAACTCCAATAGATAATCTGGGGGATCTAAGTCAAGTTCACAAGATGAAACATAAGAATAATAAAAATTGGTTATATCTCACAATTAAAAAAAGAAATGAAACTATAACAATGCTGTAACACCCAAAATTACTAAAACATATTTTAAAGATATAGGCAATATAGGTTGGCAAGGGTACCGTCAAGTTGGTACACATGTATTGCCGGAAGGAATAGAAATGGTCATGATGTTTTAAAAAATAATTTGATAACTTCATGAACACTTTTATAACTGCTAAGTTATAGAAAATACATGCTAATGAAAATCATCTGAAATAATTTTTTTAAAATACCTGCATGGATAATGGTGTGTGTTTGTGTGTGTGTATGTAGTGCTATTTTTAATATTATAGAAAAATGACAGTCAACAGAAATATCTAACATAAAAATTCATTAGATATTCATTCAATATCTATTTCATGCAAGGTTATGTAGTATTATAAACAATGATTTAAAAGGTTATATAACATCTTAGATGTCTGTTCATTTTATATTATTACAGGAGTAGATAGGTTACAAAATAGTATCATACTATGATTAGAGCCAAGAAAATATATATCTATGATTAGGCAAAGATGAAAATCAATTTCCCAAATGAAGTTATTTCTTGAGGGAGTTGCATTTTTCAAACATTCTGTTATGCTACTGTTATATTGACATTACTTTAAATTTTTACAACAAAATAGCAATGAATTTGTAAAACTGAAACACTTCATAAGTGTTTATTAAATTTGGATTTTTGATTATGTTCTCAAAGTGAGAACACAAAGTGAGGCACAACTCTAATCAGCAAATACATATTTTAAATTTATTGCTACATGCTATTTTAAAGAATTTAATGCAGCATTTGCAATACCAGTTTTAAGAAATATGAGCATGTACCTATATGAAATGGAGATAATTGTAATTTTGGACATTTTGAAATAAATGTGAATTGCCCAACTCCTTCAACATTCTGCTATTCTCTGATGCTCTTTTCATACTATGTAGTTCTTCTACTCAGCCACAAAAGACAATGGTGATCTAGCACCTTTTGTATTATCCTGGGTAGAGCTGGAGTCCATTCTACTAAAGGAAGTATCACAAGAATGGAAAAACAAGCCACATATACTCACCATCAAATTGTTGGTATTAACTGATCAACACTCAAGTGCACATATGGTAGTAACATTCATCAGGTGTTGGGCAGATGATGGGGGAGAAGGGGATGGGTCTATACACACCTAATGGGTGCGGTGCACACTGTCTGGGGGATGGACACACTTGAAGCTCTGACTCAGGTGGGGCAAAGGCAATATATGTAACCTAAACATTTGTACCCCTGTGATATGCTGAAATAAAAAACAAAATAAATCCTATTGCTATAGTCAAAATACCTTGAGACAAATATTCTCAAGTGTTGAGTATCAGCAAATTTTCTCAAGAACTGCACAAAAAAGAGGTACGGACACCATCGATCATTTTCTAGGCCTTGCCTTAACCAGGGAATGACAATCTGTGTAAAGAATATTTGGGTCATATAACAGATTCAGCCTAAGTCCTTTGTTGTTAATGCTGATCTGAAAGGCAGCGCAGAATTTGGTGACCCTGAGACAACAAAGTCTCACACTGCCAACCACCTATGGGAATGTCCAACAGCCATGTCAAACCACCATCTCCAACGCTTTACTCAGCATCTTCTCCTCCTGTGCTTTTCCCAATTAAGTAAACAGCAACTACATTCTCCCATTTTCAGACAACAAACCTTTGGCTACATTCTTTCTCTCACACTCTGCATCACCACATCCTATTGATTTGTCCTTCAAAATATATTCAGAATCTGACCAATTTTCACTAACTCTACAAAATCACTCTGGCTTAAATCATCATCCCGCTTCATTACCTGGTCTCCTTGCTTCCAATCTCCAAACATGTTCTTGGTCCAACAGTCAGAGTGGCACTTTTTGTTTTATTTTTTGAGGAGAGATTTTATATTTTAGTAACTTTCAAACACACACAAAATTAGACTATTTTGATGGATTTCCAAGTTCCCATCATCTAGCTTCAAATGTCATCAATTATGACCACTCTTACTTCATGTATGTACCTACACCTCTCCTCAGTTCCTGAACCCCTGGATTATTTTATATCACGTTCCCCGTGTCATATAGTATAATTTCACCTATAAAGATTTGAGCATATATATGTAAATATATTCATTTACCATTAACCTTCCATAGGAGGCGCAAAATATCCACTCACATCTTTTGCTGTGACATCAGAAGCCAGTGGTAATTTCAGCCTCAATTCATATTTTATTAGGGGTCGATAAAGTGGTCACATTCTAGTGGTATTTTTCCCTATTCATTTATCAGCTGGAATGCTTCTATAAAGAGAATCTTTCTCTCATTAACTATTTGGTTAACATGAGGTACACAACATACAGCAAAATTAAATAATTGTAGTCATTCATCTATTTACAATTTTTCAGTTAAGAACCTCTATGTTACCAATGAGTTTCTTAACAATCTCTGGATTCCTAACAAATTCTAAGTAACCAATGAGATTTTGTGGGGTTTTCATCACTATGAACTCATGAATTATATTTGTTGTGTTTCAGTTTATTGAAGTTATTATTCTTATTGATGCTCAAATTGTCACAGAGTTGTTTAGTAGAAAGATCTTAAAGTTGGTTCCTAAGTCATTTTGACATGTGCTTAGTAGATTTTAACTTCCTCAATTGCTACCTAACAGTTTTCAGGATGCTCTTACACATGTCCTGCTCTGGACCTCGATTCAGCCATTTCTTCAATGAGTCTTCTTCCCTTCCAATGGGAAATGTGCTATGGAGATCGTAGCATGGGCACTAACAGTGTTTGTCAATGGGCTATGGTTTCTAGCTCTTTTCAGTAGACACAACTAACTTGGGATATGACTTATCAATATCTGAAGAGATGCTATTATACTTATTTCTCTCTCCGCCCCCCCTCAACATTCTCTCCATAAATTTTGTGTGCAATTCTATTGTACCATTACGCATTGTTCACGTGTAAGTGAAATGGGCTTTTCTTCTCTTCAAAGGAAATGGTGAGCAGGACAGCTTTTGAGCCTTACATTCTAGAGATCCCTCCCCACTTTTAACAGCCCCTTCTCTTTCTTTATCCGTGTTTATGTTATAGGCAGGTGCACAGTAGCTTTTCTCCAGTGCAGGGCATGAGATTAAAAAGGAGACTTAACTTGTGCATTTTGAGAATTCTCAGGATCCAGACAACTCCGTCTCCATCCAGACTTGCACTCATCCATGAAATAGATCCTGACAAAACCATTTGCCAGTTTCAGCTGCCGATCTCAAATTGAGCCTTTGAGCTTTCCAGTGAAAACTTTTCAAACTGGGGGTTTTCTGGTTCTCAGGCCTTGAGTAATGCCTTTGCTTGCCCTCCAGTTCTTTCTGAACAGCTGCTGGCATTGTTCAAATCCTCTTGCTGACAATGGTTTCTCTGCATTTATTCATGATTTGGAGTTTTTTTGTGGAAATTTAATCCTCTGATTTAGTTGTAGATATTGTCTACAGGTTTTGTTTTTACTATTCTAGAGGCTCTGTATCTTTGCGTGTGTGTGTAAGGGGAGGGTTTCGAGGAGATACACACACACACATTGCTGTAGTTGCCATCTACCCAGACTAATCCTTTTAAAATATAAGTCAAACAGAGTCTTTTGGGCTAGAATTTCTGCAAAGGCTTCCCATCTCATTCAGAGTAAAAGCCACAGTCCTTGCAATTGTTCAACATAGCTGGTCTGCTACCCTCTTCCCTATACCCTACGTTATCTCTGTAACTTTGTCTTATAGTATCTCTGACACATTCTATTTGTGTCACCAACACCAGCCTTCTTGCTGGACCTTATATGTTAGCCAGACCTTTAGCCCTAGAGTTTTTATACCTGCTATTCCCCTGCCAGGGTTTTCTTCTACTAAATATCTGCATCAATATCTCCCTCTCTTTCAAGTCTTAGCAGAAATGTCATCTTATTATAACAGCGAGGTCTGTCCTATTTAAAATTGTCATTCTCCCAACCTGAAATATATTTTAATCATTTATTTTTGTTGTCTATACTCTCCCAATAGGGACTTTTTACCAATTTATTTTTTTACTCCTTCCTTTCTAGTGCATTTGTCACTCTGGCTCACAGTAAGTGATCAGTAATTTTTGTGAGACTTAGCTGGGTTCTATCATTTTCATAATGGACAGTCAGCCCCTAATCTTGAGGATATCTCCAGCTTAGAAAAAAAATGAGATATATAAACAAATAATTACATCAAATATGATAAATGCTAAAATCAGGGTATATGCTAAGTGCCATGGTAGAAAGCAATTAATCAGAAACCACTTAATTTCACTTTAGCCTTTCCAAGTATTTAACATATTCCCTATAATGCTACTTTATATTAATACATCCTTTATTCACACAAAATTAACTGTTTTATTTGTTGCTGCAGATGAGGCAATTTATAGCTTTGTATGTTTTGCCAATAATCTCCCTACTGCTTAGAAGTTCTCTTTCTCGGGTTCACAAATCTAAATAATTTATGATTTTTAACATCCAGAGCAAAATGCTACCTCCTGCGTACAGTCTTCTCTTATTTCCTAGCTAGAAGTCATCTCCTCCTCCTCTGGATTCTGATAACGCCTTTCTGAAACCTCTTATTGCTTTAATCACTTTTATTGGGACAAATACATATATTTGTAAATGTCCCAGATCTTGGCCTACCCTAACCCCATTCCTAACCTCATTTCCTAAAGCACACTTTTAGCTCCTAACGCCAGGGTTCATTAGGTTTAGTTTTGTAATGGCAACTAATCTGTGATTCACTAATAATGACTTTATGTGATAATTTTCCAAGAGAACATTTTTGGATCACTCTCTCCTTTAAAATCCTAATGTGTCACATATGTACATCCATCTTATTGTTGATAAAATAATATCAGTATTTACTTATTTACTTGTCTGACTCACTCTGTATTCTGCACTTGAATGCAGGAGCATTAAATGTTTTCCTATCCCCATTTCCAACCAAATGTCTGGCATAGAGCATTTATTAAATGCTTAATAAATGTTTGCAGATAGAAATAAAGGAAAATTGAGCAAGGAAAGATAGAAGCCAGAAAATTTTACCAGAAGCTTCCTGAATGCAAAATATCTTAAATTATTAATAATTTTCTCTAGTAACAGATAATTTCAGAGAATGACTTAAAGTGATACTTTAGGGTTTT
This sequence comes from Cheirogaleus medius, assembly GCA_008086735.1. NCBI lineage: Eukaryota > Metazoa > Chordata > Mammalia > Primates > Cheirogaleidae > Cheirogaleus > Cheirogaleus medius. The sequence continues at coordinate 29,319,835 of VBSM01002616.1, read as the reverse complement.
TGATTCACCTGAAACCACAACCTACATGATAACCTAATGACACAAATGCAAGGGAGACACAATGACTCATTTTGATCTCCTACCAATTGTCCTTGCATAGCATAATCACAGATTGAGAGACACTCTTTAGGTAGCTGTCCTGTGAACACACACTTAATGCATCATTCTTTTTTTATTACAAAATATTAAGGGGGTATAAATGATTTTGTTTCTTGGGTACCTTATATAATTCTTAAGTCAGGGCTTTCAGTATGCCCATCACCAGGATAGTGTTATTTGTGCCCAATAGATAAGTTTTGATCACTTACCTTCCTCCCTATCTCCCCTCTTCTTGGGTTCCAATGTTCTTTACATTTCTTTTTGCCCATACTCCCAATTATTAGTGAGTACATGTGGTATTTTGTTTTTCCATTCCTGAGATCCATCATTTAGGATAATGGTATCCAGTTCCATTCAAGCTTCTGCAAAAGACATTATTTCATTCCTTTTTATGGTTGAGTAGTACTCCATGGTATACATATACCACTTTTTCTTTACCTACTCATGAATTGATGGGCACTTAGGTTGATTTCACATCTTTGTAATTGTGAATTGAGCTGCGATAAATATTCAGGTACAGGTTCCTTTTTTATAAAATGACTTCTTTTCCCTTGAGTAATTACACAGCAGTGGGACTGCTGGATGGAATGGTAAGTCTACATTTATTTCTTTGAGGAATCTCCATACTGTTTTCCATAGAGATTATAGTAATTTGTAGTCCCACCAAAAATGTATAAACATTCCTTTCTCTCTGCATCCACTATAGCATCTTTTGTTTTTTGATTTTTTAATAATGGCAATTTTAACAGGGATAAGGTGGTACCTCATTGTTGTTTTAATTGGCATTTCCCTGATGATTAGTGATGTTGAGCAGTTTTTCACATGTTTGTTAGCCATTTATTTATCTATTTTTGAAAAACTTCTGTCCCTGTCTTTTACCTGCTTTGTGATTTTTTTTTTTTCTTGCTGATTTGTTTGAGTTCTTTGTAGATTCTGGATATTAGCCCTTTATCAGATGTATAGTTTGTGAATATTTTCTCTCATTCTGTAGATTGTCTATTTATTCTGTTGATTATTTGTTTTGCTGTTCAGAAGCTTTTTAATTTAATTAAATCCCATTTATTTATTTTTGTTGTTGCTGTATTCGCTTTTGGGGCCTTAGTCATAAAGTCTTTGCCTAGGCCAAAGTCTAAAAGAGTTTTCCTATGTTTTCTTCTAGAATTTTTATGGTCTCAAATCTTATATTTAAGTTTTTTATGCATCTTGACTTAATTTTTGCATATGGAGAGAGATAGGGACCCAGTTTCTTTCTTGTGCATGTGGCTATCCAGTTTCCATAGCACCATTTATTAAATAAGGCTTCCTTTCCCCAGTGTATGTTGTTGTCTGCTTTGTTAAAAGTCAGTTGGTTGTAGGTAGATGGTTTTATTTCTGGGTTCTCCAGTCTGTTCCCTTGGTTTATGTCTCTACTTTTATACCAGTGCCATGCTGTTTTGATTACCATAGCCTTGTAGTATAATTTGAAGTCTAGTAATGCGATGCCTTCAGATTTGTTCTTTTTGCTTAAGATTGCTTTTGCTATTTTGGGCTCTTTTCTGCTTCCAAACAAAGCATAGAATTACTTTTTCTAGATCTGTGAAATATGATATTGGTATTTTGATGGGGATTGCATTGAATTTGTAAATCACTTTGGGCATTATGGACATTTTAACAATGTTGATTCTACCAATTCATGAGCATAGGATGTTCTTCTATTTCTTTGTATCGTCTATGATTCCTTTCCTCAGTGTTTCATAGTTCTCCATGTAGAGATCTTTCACCTCCTCGCTTAAGTATACTCTTAGGTACTTTATATTATTTGTAGCTATTGTAAAGGGTATTGACTCCCTGATTTGACACTCAGTAATAACACTTGACTGTTATTACTATATAGAAATGCTACTGATTTGTGTACATTGACTTTGTAACCTGATACTTTACTGAATTTATTTATCTATTCAAGGAGTCTTGTTTTTTGAAGGCTTTAGGGTTTTTCAGATAAAATATCATATTGTCAGCAAACAGAGATAGCTTGACCTCCTTGTTCCTGATTAGAGTGCCCTTTATTTCTTTCTCTTGACTGATTCCTTTGGCTAAGATTTCCAGTACTATGTCAAATAGAAGTGGTGACACGGGGCATCCTTGTCTTGTTCCAGTTCTTAGGGGAAATGCTGTCAACGTTTCCCCATTCAGTATGATGTTGGTGATGGGTTTGTGATGTATGGCTTTTATAATTTTGAGATATGTTCCTTTTGCACCAACCTAGTAGCACATAGGTACATATTCTTAGGACAAGGAAATGCAATACCAAATAATGAGCAATCATTGATTTAGATCTCTTATGTTACTTTTTTCCCCTCTCCTTCCTACCACACACCTTGAAACTCTAACCTCAATTTTTAAAATATAAAGTTTAACTTTTAATTTATTTTTTTGATCTTTTATTCTAAGAAATTGCTAAGTGAAAGAGGAGGAAAAATATAGAATTAAAGTTTGATATTTTCCCTCAACTCCCACACCAACTAACTCAGTACATTTGGCTCATTCATCAAACTCAAATTTGATGTAATGTTCTTTTATGAGTCTTATTAATTCAGAATATGATGAGAAAGTGATACCCTATTTTATCAGAGAAGATCAAAGGGAATCTTTATTTAAAGAGGACTATGTTAAATATATTTTCCATTCACCCAGGAGAGAGAGAAAAATATAAGTAATGTGCAAAGAGAGAAGAAAAAAGTCCTTCCTTTCAAGGAGGAAACTGCCTTAACAAGAATAGTCATACTGTTACAAACTAGTTAAATTAGTTTTTAGTTTCTAAGTAGTAAGACCAAGGTCAGCCATGAAAATCTCTGGAAACCAGTGGACTTTACCCTGTTCCATCATCATGGGTCCAACCCCTAATCCCAGCCAGCCAGCAGACTTGTCAAGGGGTGCAACAAGAAACCCACTATATAGTGGAAGCCAATTGTCAATACTAAGATAACAATGTACATATATTACTCATGGTGGTTCTATAAACTCATATCGGAAAGGAAAACACATTCCATTAATGCTAGTGAAATAATCACCGGTTCTATTGGGACAATTCATGAGAGAAAGTGTCCAGCAACTGGGAGTTTTATTGATTACTCAATAATCAGTGTCTTCTAAATATTTGAATCTGAACTTGAGGCTACTGAGGGTGAATATAAATTGGCTGTTCCTTTTCCATCATTTGGCTCTATTCAGAGCCTGAAACATGTTCTTCATTTAAAATGTGTTCAAATCTAATATTGGAAAATCCTCCAGAGCCTTCTGTTTGCCTTAATTTATGTTTTTAATATTTCTTTATTGCTTTTCTAAAGCAATGCACACATTTAAAATATAAAAAACTAATCCCACACATTGCAACTAAGTGTAGGTAAGATATACAGTTTGGAATCTAATTTATTACCAAAACATTATTGTGAGAAAGAAGAGACACACTAAGCAGCTTAGGAAAATTAAAGCATTAATTCCAAGTTTCATTATTTATCTAGGAATATCAGAAAAGTTTCAATGTAATTTTAAGGAATGTACATTAAATTCATTGTTGAAACCACAGGTTGAAAATATAAACTTTCATAAAGAAAAGCCAACTGCATTTTAATCTTAGGTAGCTATAACTCTTAGTTAATCTCTGTCATGACATTATTAAAATAGAGAAAATCATGCTACTCTAAAAGACCTGTATTTAATTATACTGTGTAGAATATGTTCAGCAAAATAGTGTAGACATTGCATATGCACTTTTCAAGACATAATTCATAGACATTTATTTAGTTTTCCTGTATGTAGGGACACAATTTTACATACAGTTGTTGTTCCTAATCAACTTTTTAAAAGCTAGAACAGCTAAGGAGGCCAAATTTTGGAAAATTAAAGAAATTTTGGTATATGATTCATACACTAATCTGTCATATACTCACTGTAAGACTTTGGACAAATTAACCTCTCTAAGCCCCAGTATCCTCTTCTATAAAAAAGGATTACAATATTACCAGAGTGGTTTTGAAGTTCTGTTCTCTCAGGAATTTTTCTTTCTTTATTTATTTTGTAACAATTTTAGATTTACAGAAAAGTTGCAGAGGTGGTAGAGTTCACATATAACCTTTACTCATCTTCAATATGGTTACCACAGTACATTTATCAAAAGTAAGAAATAAACTTGGGTACATTACTATTAACTAACCTCTAAATTTCATTCAGATTCCATCAGTTTTTCCTCCAATGTTCTTTTTCTTTCCAAGATTCAATCCAAGATCCATACTATCTTTCAGGATTTTGCTTTTCCTCAAGTTTGCTATCCTTGATTTCTGTTTATGTTAACGTAGGAGAACAGGTTGATGACACCACATAGTTTGAAAAGGTTCCTTGTATATTTACCTAGATCTTTTCCCAAAATGGACCTCTCTTTTGAATGGGAACTGATTGGGGATTTCATATAAAGAATGGGTTATGTCAAAAAGTAGGCTTTCCTCTTGTATACCTGGGAGTGAAGCAGGCAAGCAACATGAGATAGCACTGTCTCTGACTCATGGCTAACATAAGGAAGGCTTTAGGATACTCATATCATTTTACATAAAATTATATTTCCATTATTTTTTTAATTGACTTTTATTTTCTTTTGCAGTCATTAGAGTTACCTTGGAATTCCCTCTGTTGTATCCTTCATCTTTCTCAGGATACCCTATACCCAAATAGAAATCATTCTCCAACAGGCAGTTTGGGTTCATTTTTTTTAATTTGCTTTTTTGTTTCTTGTTTGTATTTATATTATTGTATGCAAATCCTAGGTTCTCTTCTGGGTGAAGTGCTGTCCTCAACTCAATGTGTGTGTGTTTCTGTGTGTGTGTGTGCAGTGTGCATGCATGCTGGCAGAACATGATAAAAAGAAAGGAAGAAGAGAGCTCCCTAAAAGATATGTGTTTGTCCCAAGTCAATCTTTCATATATCCTTTTTTGAAATAATGAGGATTGTGAATTCTTTCCCTTATATATCTATTTTTACTTTCATATAAAGCAATGTTTTAAATTACTTAATTACTCTCTAAAAATCTTAAAGTAAAATGGACACTCTCCAAATACCTTTCTTTTTAAAACTACACCATTGCATGTAACCTTAGGACCCAAATAATCCTGCATGAAGGACGAGTAAGAGGAGGTGAGAGAGAACTACACTATGTTTTACAAAACCTATACTCCAGCCCACGCTTTGCTCCTTCTAGTATGACTAGGATAAGGTGTAAAGCTATCTGAGCCGGTTGCCAGTGTAAAAAGGAAAGAATAATATCTGTTCTATGACCAGCATGTGGGATTGCTCTCAAAAGATACAGTCGTGTATAAGATCACTTTGTAAAGTGCTATGCATGTTTATTCTTTTATTCAAAAAGTATTTATTGACTTGGTCTTTTAAGTGCCAAGTCCTCTTTTTGGTACAATGTTAAGGATTTCTAAAGAGAGAGAGAGAGAGATCACTGTAAGCTAAAGTAATATGCTTTAGGAGTGGCTGGAATTTTATATTGAAAATCAGAAGCCAGGAGAAATTTGAATGACAAGAGGGACTGGGTAGAGATTTCAGGTTAGATAAACAGGGAGAGCTAATGTCCCCAGGGATTTGAGTGGGTTTGGGTGAATAATGTCATCTGCATGGAGCAAGAGCTTTTCTGTGCTCTCTCTCTCTCTAAATCACTATGCTGGACATATCTTAAAGCCTTTAAGCATATACGCTTGAATTTGCATGCTCTTCAAACTACAGAAAAGCAGGCTTTCATATTTTCTTATCTAACCACCAGAGCATTTAAGTTAAAGTTGATCATTTCACATTTTTTTCATTTAGACACTGGCTTAATTTCAATGTAGTGCAAGATATATATTTTCATCATTAAATTCTCCATGTTTGTGGTCAGGGCTGCTAACTGGTTAATTTATAGTGCTGCCTTGGTAGCGCCTTAAGAGTGGAAGGCAGCCAAATGCACTGCTAGCATACCCAGATTTGGATTCTGTTACACTGCCAGTGGAGTAGTATTTCCCTAAGGACGATTTCTATCTCCGGAACTAGCTTCCCACTTTATTTTGTCAAAACGCAATACCCATCTGTTTATGCAGTCATTTGTCTGATTGTGTGGGAAAGTTGACAAATCCAGGTCCAGATAACAGAAGTGAGTCCTTTTTATATTCTCATACATCTTGGAAATCAACAATATGAACATTCCAAAATAATAAAACAGCATAATTATTTTTTCTGAGTTGGACAAATAAAGGATGAGTTTAAAACCAAAGCACATAATTCTGTATGTTAGAGATCAGCTCTAGTTCCTTTTGAATGATAAAAATTGTCATAAAGGAGAGAGGCAGATTTCAAGGGTTGAACGTGCATGCATAAATATGCATATAAACTGAAAACAAACCTGGCTTTGAAACCCAGTCTATGTTTTAGTAGCATATCTGGCTGCACATTCAAAATCTCACTAGTGGGAACTTTTTTTTTTTT
>VBSM01002616.1:29289963-29313144 GCA_008086735.1 Cheirogaleus medius | reverse complement strand
ATTTGTACCCCCATTATATGATGAAATAAAAGGAAAAAAAATAAATAAATAAAAATTAAAAAAAAAGAAATAATAAATTACTAACATTTTAAGCCTTTAAAAAAAAAAATTTGACCACCTTTCAAAGTAGCTAAACTTTTAGCTCAGTAGTGGGAGTGACTGAGAGAATTTATCATTGAATTAACAATGGATTGTTAATTGCTGAGTGAGAAAGGTCATTTAGCATCTTTAGTCCCCTTATTGCTAAACAGAAAATGTTATTAGTCTTTCAGAAGGAAATTCATTCATTCAAAATATTGGCTTGATGAATTTTGCAGCTATAAAGCCTAAAATTACAATGAACCAAAATCTGTGTTTGGCAATCACTGGAATAAATTAATGTTTCAGTTTTATTATCTGTTCTGTTATTAATATTGTATAAGTTTTTATAAGCAGGCCTCACCAGAGTAAAAAAAGTATCTTTGCAACATAACATTAATATTAGATAATACACATGTTTGAGTGGCTAGAGTGAACCTGTCTTTAACAATCTGAAAATATTCATTTCGGAAGCTCATTTTCTACCCTCTTTTTGTTTCAATTTCTTATATTTTCATTTCTTTTGAATACTTTATATCCATGTAAGAACAAGTAGACATCTTAGATCATAATACTGGTAAGAAATTCCAATGTTATAGTGTGTTTACATGACACTTGCTAAATGGGTGAGCTGTTGTTTTTGTTTATTTTATATGTTATGTATTTTATTGACTCATATTGAACATTTTACTTTCAACTGAAAAAAAATAAACAAGTAGAATCTGAATTTAACCACAGAATCCCCCAAATTTTCTTTAAAATGTGTTTTAAATATTGAAAATAAATGTTTTTAATAAATATGAAGTTAATAATATCTATTTGAACTCATGTGCTAGATGTGTGTGACTATGAGGTTATATGCTTTGTGTGACTTTTTGATGGATTTGTTCTGAGCGGTATCTCCAGGCTCAATTTTCTCACTCAGTTCTGTTATCTTTTTGGCCAACGTAGCCAGGTAGTAAATGAACACATTTTTATTCACAAAAGGACATTTTTAGCATATATTATTTTCAACAATCTGCCCTATTAACTCCATTGTTCTTTAAGATACACCTTTATGGTTGCTCTTATGAAAAATCTTATTGTGCTTATGGCTTCAGTAAACTTCTGAAGTTAATTTCCCACAAACCTGTAGAACAAGTGTAGAAAAAATGTGGCGCCTCTCAGTTCAATATCAACTTGTTTTTCTAAATCTTTCTAGTCTAATCCTCCTTGCTCTTAGTCATCAAAGAAATGGAAAAAAAAAACTATCATGCACAATAATTTTTAAAAATGAATCTGGCTTCCTAGGGCTTGAAAATGTCTTAGCTATATTAAGTTCAATCAATTAGAACAAACAAATCATCAGTACTCTTTTTAATCTTGGAATTAATTAATTAGTATTTTAACTTATGCTTCTTGCAACAGAGTACTTACTCACTCAGGTGGAATTTACTCTGGTGAAATGCTCTGAGGCTGGTGTGTCCTTTAGAATCACTTCTGCCCTGAATTGTGCTCTTTGTTGCACAAGTTCTAGGGTATACAGCACAGTAGCTTTTACTGCTCCATTTATACAATACAAATTTATCCCTTGGCTAATTCTGAATTATATGCATTTATGAAAGGAAAATGGCATATTCCTTTCTTTGAAAAACTAATCAGCTTAGAAGATATAGCCTTTGTCTACAACATAAATAGAAAGAAATCTCCTCCCCCCCAAAACTATTTGGTGTCAGTTTCCTAAATCTTTAAGAAGAGTATCATGAATTAAATAGTTCTAATAGTCATATTGTGGAAAATGTTATAGTAAATGAAATCATTTCAGATAGGCAGCTAGGTATGCATACATATTTTCAGAAATCTTACTTAGTCCCAATGTTTCTGGCTACTGACAACAATTCTGTCCTTAACTAAACTTTGATCAGGCTCTTCTGAGCTCCCTTTGTAAGGAGGACTTGACTTTTGAGCATCCCTGTTTGTCTCTGCATGGTCCAGTTTTAGCAAGAATCCTGCTGTCAGTTTAACCAGAATCCCCATCCTTGCTCTCCAGTCAATATCTGATCAAGTTCCTCACTTTTCACCAATTCCCAGGTGATATTTGATCACCCTGGACTGCCTTCATTAGAAATTCCATAAGGTTAGTTTAGCCAGAGTCTCCCCTTATCCTTAAAGTTTCCTTTAAAAATTTTTTTATTCACTAACTCCCATTCTGCTCCTTGGCTATAAATTCACATTTTTTGTTATTGTTATTATATTTGGAGTTGAGCCCAATCTCTCTCCCCTACTGCAAACTCCCTTTGTGGTAATTCTTATACCTGTTGTGTTAGTCTCCTGAATAAAGCCTGCCTTACTGTTCTTTAACAACTGTCATTGAATAATTTTTTTCTTTAATATCACTAATTTGAACTATAGACTGAGAAATTGAGAATTTAAAGTAGACAGAATGTTGACTTTTTCACAGTCCATTAGAAGACTTTTGATAGGAAAAAAAAATGCCCACAAAGGTATAAAAAAGTCTTATAGACCTAGAAGAACTAGCTATATCGTTTTTCCATGATAAGACGTATAGTAGCCAGAAGGCCCAGAAATGTCATCTAGGTCCAAATCTTGGATCTGCCATCTACTAGTAGTAAGTAAATTAACACATGACATATATATATACATATATATGTATATATAAATAGAAAGCATGTGGTCATGGTAATATGCCTTAGATTGTATTCCAATCAAAATGTGTTTGGCATTATAGCCTAATCTAAAGCCATAGTTACCTAAGAAAATAAAATGCTAATACTATTCTTGTAGACTGGGTATAAACAACCTGTTAGATTTGAGGAGTGCTGGGAAAAGTATGTCTTATGAAGAATAACATTCCAGTTGATTTGCTACAGCATTTTAGACCTCTATTTGTAGAATTAATTCTTTTATGTTGATGTGCCATCTATAGGAGTTTTTTTTATTAGAATGCAAATATCCTTTTGAGATGAAACACATTAAGGCAAATTAATTTTCCATTACAGAGAGCCTGCTGGTACCTAGCAACTGCCTGCAGGAGTGAGAGATAAACTAGGTAAATTAGTTGAGGAAAGAGATGGCAATTGAACTGCCAAAAATCTTTCCCAGATAGAATTTCTAGATTGTTCCAATAAAGTAAAGAAAACAATAACAAAAACAATAGCAATACATACCAAAAATATGCAAGTGAAAAAGCATAAATACATAAATAGGAAAGAAAAAGTAGGAGGAGATAAAAATAGAGATAAAAGGAGATAAAATAATCAAGATCCACATCTGTATCTTGAAATAAAAGTGTGTTTCTGTCATTTTTCTATTGCAGATTCATGTGAAAGTAATTAGATGTGTTTTCAACATATTTACAAAGTATGCTTGGTATGGTCTACCTTAAAAGATAGACTACATGATGTACAAGAAAATCAACTTGGGAGGATTAGAGGGGGTTTGTAAAAAGGTCAGAGAGTCATGTTCCAGAGTAACAGAACCAAAGTATGTGAGGCCCATGAGTCTTTATCTGAAAAACAACAACAAAAAAAGCCAAAGTAAAACAACAAACAAAAGCAAAACATACAGTTTTAAATATGATTACCAAATCCCAAGTATCTTAGTTCATTTGTGCTGCTATAACAAAATAACGAGACTCGGTAATTTATAAACAATAGAAATTTATTTCTCATAGTTCTGGAAGCTGGAAAGTGCAAGGTCAAAGCAACAGCAGGTTCAGTGTCTGGTGAGAGCCGATCTCTGCTTCCAAGATGGCCCCTTCTTGCTGCATCCTTTGGAGGGTAGGAAAGCTGTGTCCTCATATGGTGGAAGGGACACAAGGCCAAAGTGAGTAAATGACTCCCTCATATCTCTTTTACAAGATCATTGATCTCATTTATGAGGGCTCCACTTGATGAGTTAATCACATCTTAAAGGTCCCACCCCTTAATATTGTTGCTTTGGGGATTAAGTTTTAACATGAATTTGGGAAGGAAAACCAACATTTAAACCATAGATAGTATCCAAGTAAAAAGATAAATGAAATTGTAGACATTGGTTTATGGCTGAGTTGCTTCTCACATGGACAAATCTATGAATCATTTATTTAATGGTGGTTAATGATCTTGTTAATAATCAATTAAAAACCTATGTAAGGAGTTATATTGATAGTCTATTATGCATATATAATATTTAATATCATGTATTGCATTCAAATGATATTTAATGCATTACTTATTTATTCCAAAATCTATTGCAAAACTAGTTAAAGCAGTTAAAGCAACACCTTTCACATCTCACAAAAATCAACTCATGCTGGGTAACAGACTTAAACCTAAGGTATGAAACTATTAGATTTCTAGAGGAAAATGTTGGAAATACTCTTCTAGACATTGGCCTAGGCAAAGAATTTATGAAGAAGACCCCAAAGGCAATCACAGCAACAACAAAAATAAATAAATGGGACCTGATCAAATTAAAAAGCTCTGCACAGCCAAAGAAACTGTCACGAGAGCAAACAGACAACCTATAGAATGGCAGAAAATTTTTGCATGCTATACATTCGATAAGGGGCTGATAACTAGACTCTATTTAGAACTCAGGAAAATCAGCAAGAAAAAAATCAAACAACCCTATCAAAAAGTAGGCAAAGGACATGAACAGAAACTTTTCAAAAGAAGACAGAATAATGGCCAACAAACATATGAAAAAAATGCTCAATATCTCTAATCATCAGGGAAATGAAAATCAAAACTGCAATGAGATATCACTTATCTCCAGTAAGAATGGCCTTTATCAAAAATCCCCAAACAATAAATGTTGGCGTGGATGGGGAGAGATAGGAACACTCCTACATTGCTGGTGGGACTGCAAACTAGTGCAACCCCTGTGAAAAGCAATATGGAGATACTTTAAAGCGATTCAAGTAGATCTACCATTTGATCCAGCAATCCCACTACTGGGCACCTACCCAAAAGAACAAAAGACACTCTATAAAAAAGACACCTGCACTCGAATGTTTATAGTAGCACAATTCACAATTGCAAAGTTGTGGAAACAACCCAAGTGCCCATCAATACATGAGTGGAATAATAAAGTGTGGTATATGTATACCATGGAGTACTATTCAGCTATAAGAAACAATGGTGATATAGCACCTCTGGTATTTTCCTGGATAGAGCTGAAACTCATTCTACTAAATGAAGTATCTCAAGAATGGAAAAACAAGCACCACATGTACACACCATCAAATTGGTATTAACTGATCAACACCTAAGTGGACATATACGAATAACATTTATCAGGTGTAGGGCAGATGGGAGGGGGAAGGAGGGGATGGATATATACATATATAATGAGTGTGAGGCGCACCGTCTGGGGAATGGTCACACTTGAAGCTCTGACTCGAGGGGGAAGGAGGGGCAAAGGCAATATACATAACCTTAACATTTATACCCCCATAATATGCTGAAATAATAAAAAATAAATAAATAAAATAAAACCTATGTAAGGAGTTATATTGATAGCCTATTATGCATATATAATTTTTAATATCATGTATTGTGCCCAAATGATATTTAATGCATTACTTATTTATTCCCAACTCCATTGCAAAACTATTTAAAGTAACTAATAATTAAAACTCTATTAACATTGCACATAGGAATGTTTACTATAAAAGAGAAAAGGAAATTAACTTATAATTTATTCAAACAAAATTTCGATTATAATATTAGGTTATAATTTATATAGAATTTTCCCAAAACTTCAAAGAAAAATAAGTAAATGCCCATGGAAATGAAAAATATTAAATCTAAGATTGTTACTATCCCAACTGTGGTATAATATTTCTAAGGGAAAAGAATGGTTCCAAGCTTCACTCAAGCAAAATCTCTGACCTTAAAATGCCTTCAGAGAGAATAGAACCTGTCTTATGTCTCTCACGAGTTGAGCATGGGAGTGGGGACACTCCCACACTAAAGCCACTGCAGAGCTCACACATGGAGCAAAGGCACAGGGGAAGTAGGACCTTGGCAGGGGGAGACTAAAGAGGCAGCTGAGAGTGTCTTAATGTCAGGGGAGGGTGAGTGAGGGTGGTGCTCTATCAGTGAAAGCCCTGGCAGAAATAAATTTATCCCTCAAAAACAAAAAAATAATGAGGGTTGAATGAAGGGTCTAGTTACAAAATTGTGAGTAGAGTTAAAAGAAACCAATGAGACATGCTGAGGCACACTAGGACTACTGAGAGTAGTAGAGTGGGAAGTAGTAGCTCCCCTGCAGAAGGATCCTTTTTTCCCCTCCAGTGAATATTCCCCCTAATTGATTACTACTATAACTTCTAACATCATAGATTAGTTTTTCCTGTTTTGAACTTTGTTTTAGTGAGATGATTTAAGTGGGATCATTCAGTAGTTACTCTCATGTCTGGATTCTTTTACCCATGTTATATGTACAATAGTGTATTTTTCTCTTTTTCATCAATATAAAATATATAATATTAATATATAATATATATTAATATATAATAAAATATATATTTTACATTAATAAATATACTAATAAATACACCATCATTTATTTATGCATTTCCTTATTATGAGGATATTATGAAAAATGCTGCTATAAATATTCTTATGTACGTTTTGTGTACTAATTCTGTTGGCTGTTTGCCCACCCATGTGCAATATATGAAAGCTTCAATTTTATATCTTTTCAAATGTTGTCATTGTGAACTATTTTAATTTATCCATTCTGATGAGGTTTGGTATGTCCCAATGTGGTTGTGACTTGCGTTTGGTTGATGACTAATGATATAAAATTGTTTTTATGTGGTTATTGGTTATCTGAATATATTCTTTTGTGAAGTGACTATTCAAGTGTTTTGCTGATTTTTTTATTGTGTTATTTGTCTTTTTCTTATTGATTTGAAGGAGTTCCTTATATATTATTGATACAAATTCTTTTGTTGGATTCACGTATTGCACATATCTTCTTCCAACCTGTGACTTAAGAAGTAATTCTATATATTAAGGTCATGCAGATACTCTCTTTTTGTTTTTCTTCCAGATGCCTTATAATTTACAGTCATGTTTAGATCTATGATCCATCTCAATTAATGACTTGGTATGGTTTGAGGAAATGAACAAGATTTATTTTTTTCTTATATAAATACTCAAAAGCACAATTTTTTAATGAGACACTGCTTTCTCCACTAAATTGAAGTGATAAGTTTGTCATCATTTAGGCCATCAAGTATGCGTAAGTCTGTTTCTAAGTTTTTCATTCTTGTGCAATACCATACTGCTTTAATTATTGTAGTGTTATCATATATTTTGATACCTCTAGCTTTATTCTTCTAGATCAGTTTGCATTTCCATAACCATTTTAGAATTAGCTTGCAAATTTCCACACACATAAAAAAATTCTGTTGGGATTTTGATTGGCATTATGTGAATCTGTAGATCAATTTAAATAGAAATGACATCTTAATAATATTAAAAATTCCAAACCATGAACATAATAATATCTTTCATTCATTTAGGTCTTCTCTAATGTCTTTCAATAATATTTTATTTATACATATTTTGTTATGTTTATTTCTAAAAATTTGATATGGTTTGGTGCTATCGTAAATGATATTAGTTTTACAATTCATTTTCCAAGTTTTTGGAATATAATTGATTTTTATATATTGATCTTGTATACAAGGACATTGCTGAATTCAATTTAGTAGTTAATAATTCTAACAGATTATAGATTATTATAGATTTTCTATGTATGCAATCATTTTATCTAAAAGTAATTTGAGTTTTACATGTTCCTTTCAATACTCTATGGTTTTTATTAATTTATTTTTGCCTGTAGAATCTGTAGTGATGTCTGCTTTATCATTTCTGATACTGGCAATATGCATTTTCTCTTTCTCTAATGTCATTTCTTAAAAAAATTATGTTATTATTTTCTTGATTGGTTTTACTAGAGGTTCATAAATCTTGTCAAAATATAAAAAAATTAAACTGATAATTTAAAAATAAGTAACAAACATAGGAGAAGAAGTAGGGGAGAAGGAATATACTTGTTATTGTCTCACGTTTAATTTAAGACTCAAAAGATCCCATGCTGACAACATAAGTACTAGTCATGTAAGCATATTTAGTTGTTCAAAAATAAACATGAAGAAAGAAAATACTATTAAACTAAAGTTCGGTTGTGGAGGAGTAGAAGAGGAGCAATTTTTATTGTAACTTAACAATGAAGCAACAGTTAAACAAAGAATCAGGGGCAATATACAAAAGTACAAATATAAACGTAGCTACTAGAAACAATTTTAAATTTTCTTCAATACTACAAAATATAATAAAAAAGAGATAAAAAAGATCACATGCTTCATTTATTAATTGCTTTATTCATCCAATAAATACATATTGAATGATTTTGATGTGTGTCAGGTAATTTCCCAGGCTCTAGAATGCATCAGAAAAAGATGCGTACCGTGCAGCAGGGGAAGAAAGAAAATAAGAGCAGATATAACGAGTAAACTATGATCCTGTGTAAAATAAAATGGTGTTATGAATAAAAGAAAAAGCAATAAAGCACAGGTGGAAAGAGTGTTCAGGGAATGAAGAGAAAGCTAAATTTAAAAGGTATGCCTCATTGAATGGGGGACACATCAGCAAAGACTTGAAGGAAGTCAAGAAGTCAGCCATGTGCAGAAGGACCTTGGTCCTGCAGGAGAAACTTACACAGGCTGGAGTATACCTGGTCTTTATGAGGAACAGTGAGGCTAGTTGTGTGGCTAGAGGCAGGGTGAATGTGGGGAGAACGATTGATGAGGTCACAGAGGTCAAATCAAGAAGATCTTGTAGAGCAGTTGTGATAGATGAAAACCTCCTCTCAAAAGATAAAGCATAGTCATGCAAACCTTGAACTAAGCTGGAATTCTGGACTTGGTTTTTGCCAATAGAATGTGGCAGAAGTGGTGTTATTTAAGCTCCAAAGCCTGGGCTCGAAAGACCTTGCTGCTTTCACATTTGCTCTCCTGAAAGAGGAAGGTACGAAGGAAGAAGAAATTATGAAGAAGTTAAGAAGGCCAGGTAAAGAGGTTACCCTACTGGAAAGTGTTCTAGGGGAGAGTCCATGTGAAAAAGGACTGAGGCATCTGAGCCAACAACCCCAGAGAACTGCAGTGTGAACAAGTCTGTACTGGAGTAATCAGCCACAGTTGAATCCCAGATGAGTGACTTGGGGTAGCCCCATGAGTAACCTCAGGCAATTCCAGAAGAAGAACACCCAGCTGAATCCAGCCTAAATTAGAGAATCATGAATAAAAATATGGTTGCCTTTTAAGCCACTGAAGTCTGGGGCGGTTTGTTGCACAGCAACAGGTAACAGGCACACTGGTGTAATAACTTTAGATTTTATGCAGAGTTTAGTGGGGTACATTTTACAGGAAGGTTTAGGGGTAGAATGACTGATCAGACTTTGAGCACAGCCCAAGAGAGCAGTGAGGATGTTACTGCAGTGATCCAGGTGGAGATGATGCTGACTTGGACCAGAGTAGAGGAGGTGACAAATGGTCATAGTATTTGCATTTTGAAGGTAGACAAAACTTTTAAATGATTATATGTTGAGAGTGAGGGAAAAGAAGAATCAAGTTGACACAAAGATTTTAGGCTTTAATAACTGAAAAACAGTGATATTTATGGAGAACATATTATACCATATGTTAAGAAAAAATGTGGGGAATACATCAGTGTATGCACATATATGTGCTTATATTTGCATAAATAAATAATGTAAGGATAAATAAGAAATAGAAAAATGGTTAACAATTCAGGAGAATGGAGTAAATGAAGACAGGGAAGGGACCAAGACTTCTTAAAGCATATATTGTTTATCATTCTGATTTTTAAATCTTATAAATGTGAAATTATTATAAAAATAAAATTAAAACAAGAAGGAAAGATAAACAGTCTATTTTCTTTTGAATGTCTATTATGTGCCAGGCACTATGCTAAAGTATTTTACGTGTATAATCCATAGTTTGTCTTTCTCATTTTTAGATGGTAATGATATATGTATCTTGCAAGGCTGGATTACCTGGTTGACGGATACTAGACCTAACATATCTCGGCAAATGCCCAGCACAGAGCAGAAACTCAGTAATCGGTTGCTACCATTACTATTGTTTAAGATCATGGAACTAGCAAACATTGGAATATAATTCAAACTAGACTTTTCTGGTGGTAATGTCCTTGGTATTTCTATGCCATACAGTCTTTTATAAAAAGCAATGTAACACCCGATGTCTCTAATTATACTATGCCAGGTGTGTGGGAGTGATGGAATACAGATATGTGGAAATTCAGTCTCAGGAAGACCAGGAGAATACTCAGAACAAATGTTTGGAGCAAACATGGAAGTGGCCCAGCCCTGGGACATGCCAGGATATTCACAGTACGGGCAGAGCAGTGAGTTAGAACCCAGCCAAATGCTCATGTACCGGGTACACACAAACACTGAAGTTCAAGCTAAAGCAAAGAGGCTGATACCAACCAAGCCAGTGGAAGCTGGAGTCAATGAAATTAAATCCTCTTTTGTCTCCATCATAAGCCAAATGTTTGCCTTCTGCAGAAGCTGGAATCAATACCAGGATGTAGGAAGTCTGGGATCTGTTCATCTATGCAGAAGAGACATCAATTGAGCTAGAGTGCAGCTTATGAGCAGAATCTGCAGAGTCCCCGAGTGCTTTTCAAAAACTGGACTTTACTGGGGGCTTCTGAGAAAGTCTCTTTCTCATTTATACTTTGAACAAGTTGAGAAATAAGACAATGGCAGATGAGAGATGGAAGCATAACCCTGGTAAAGGCCAAGCTGGAGGACAGAGCTGACCGTGCCATGCAATGGGCTTCCTAATAGTGAATCTCAGAGTCTGACTGACTTCCCACTCACACCAACTCCCCAACTACGACCTCAGAGACAGAGCCTCACCCCATGAAAAGCTTCTGTCTCCCGTGAGCATTTTGTTCCTTGTGAGCAGCTTACAACCAAGAGGAAAATAGCCAGAGCTAATCAAGCATCCTGGTTATTCTTCCCAAATTTGCCAATCAGGTAATTCACCCCAGCTCCTCAGGGGTGGCATGAGAGGAGGCACAAAGAGAGGCAAGAAGAATCCCACGGGAAGCAAACTTCAGACAGTGGAAGAGGCTCTACCCCCAATGGAGTTATTGAGTAGGTCTTTTCAAGAGAGGCACACCTGAAAAAGAGATTTCAGTTATCTTCACTCAATAGTCATTCAAAAATGACATCTAATATATTTCAGAGCTAAACATATATGGTCACGATGAAGTCAAATTTCTGACAAAGAAAAGTTCTCTGAAGCACTGACAGGATTTGGGACATATCTTGGCAGAACTAGATGCCATTTTTAGAAAAACAACTAAAACTATAACCATCTTCCTGTTAGGCCAACAGAGCTCTGGGCTTCTCTCCAGCACAGCCAGGCACAGAGCAAGGATACAGATGTAATCAAGTCGGATGTGCAGCTTGACAGTAAGCTGTCATGATTGGAAGTCAGATATTTACCTAATAAACATATAGGGAGCACTAACTGTGTGCCAAGAACCATGCTGTGAATAAGATGACACAGTATTTGTCCTCTGGGAGCTAATACTCTTATGAGAGATAGGGACAAGCAACCAGGCCATTACACTGAAGTAGGAGACATATTAGGGGAAACACGAGTGTTTCAGCTGTGAAAGCTGGAAGGGGGGGCACCATATCTAGTCTTGGAAATGGAAGAAAAGGATTTTTGGAGAAGATTTTAAAGAACAAGTAGTTGTTGTCAAGCCAGAGAGGACGAAGGGCGGAGAATTACCAAGCACAGAAGGCAACAAATACTAGGGTCTGTAGTCCAGAGGGTGTGGTGATTTGAGAGAAGTCAACACAGTTAAGAATGGATGAATAAGGAACTGTGTGGTATATGTAAGTGTGTGAGTGTGTGTATGCGTGTGTGTATTGGGTGGAAAGGTAAAGGATAATTTATAATAGATGAGTCTTGATATGTATATATTTGAATATATTAAATATATGTTGTACATTCAAGTATATAAATGCATATATGGACCAAATTAGGAAGGGTATTATAAGCCATATTTGGAATTAATTATTTAAGCAAAGAGAGAGAGGGCTGATAAAATGTGTTAAGCCGATAAATGACAACACATCTGTGCTATCGCATCTGTGCTTTTAAATCATCAGTGGCTACAACACGGAGCATGTGAGAGGAGGATCACCATGAAGTATGTGATCATCACAATACTTTCTTACTTGTTTGACTTGCTGGTGTGGTAACTGTACACCTGTGTGTGCTTACAAAAGGCGAGCCCTTCTGCCTGCTAATATCTGATAGGGTCCATGAATACTAAAGAAATAGCACTGTGTCCCTGAGCTACAAAAACATTGCAATAATGTTTTTTCAGTATGGAAGCCATGGACGTTGGTTTTCCAGAGCGGAGACTCGAGTTATTGTGAGTTTAGTCTCAGCCTCAGTTTCCCTACCCCTGCCCTTTATTTTGTCATTGAACTTTAAGTCTCAGGTGTCAGTCCAAATAAACTAATCTAGGAGATGACTCATGTGACAGAAATCATGTTGCTCTCAAAACCACACTTCGTCTCTTAACCATAGCCCATCGTTCTTTCTTTGACCCACGCTTACACAACTCAACTCACTCTTCAGGTTTCAGCATGAACATCATTTCCCTAGGAAAGTACTCTCTGACCTCCCTCCCTAAACTAGGTAAGATCCTCTCCTAAGGTACTTTCATGGTATTCTAGAATTCTTCAAAATGCTTATCTCATTGCCCATTGTATATCTTCTCTGAGGGCAGAGGCCATGGCTCTCTGTGCCTAGCACAGACCCTAGCACATTGCTGCATAGCTATTGTTCAATAAATTCTTGTTGAACAAATGAACTCTGTGATCAGAGAGACTTGATTTCTCAGGTAACTAGATCCTTGTTTGTATTATAACATCTGTCCAAAAGTCCTTCTGACATTCCCAGACGTGCCTGAAATCCAGGGTGAGCACTTCATAAACTCAACACTTTTGCTATGTGAGGTTTTGTAATTAGGAGATCCACGGTTCATAGCTCATAAAGGCTTCCTTTCCAAAAGATCATTGTACAATCAGGAAGGGCAGACAAGCCTACACAGATATAATCTCAATAAAGTTGGAATTTTTGTTTGATTGCTTCGATTAGGGTAAATGGAGGAATTTTCAGGTGCACATGGAAAACCTGAGCAGATAAAAAAAAATGAGAAAAGCACTGGAAAACTGTAATAAATGACTTAATCAACTCCACAAGTGCTGTCAGGGGCCCAGCTGGGTGCTAGCCGCTGAGGTAGAACTGGTGACTCACACCCTTCAGGAAGTCACAGTTTCTAACCTGTAGATCACTGTTCTATTTTAAGAAAATGCAGCTGCATTTACCTCTGTCCCTGCTGCTGCTGCAGCAGCCAGGACACCTGCGGGAGTGAGAAGAGGATGTTTCTTTTCACAGGCAACAGAAATGCAATATCTCTTGCCCATGTACTTGCATGCTGTTGCTTTTCTTTCTAACTACTTCAATAAACGTTTATTAAACATTGCCTGTGGGCCAATCTCCACGTTAAGTGAAATAAAGTAAAAAGATATAGTTTCTTTTCTATTTCTTACCCTCATTCCTTTTCAGTGGAAGAAGGACCGCCAATGTAATTCCTATTGGAATAATGTTCAGTGTCCTGTACTTTGCTTGTCTTCTATTTATAGCTATCAGCCAAGCAGGACTTATTGTTGAACTCCTACTCTATGTCAGGCCTATTCCAGGCACGATAGAAGAACAGACAAGGAAATCTGTGATCCCTGTTCTCTAGGAAATTACAACACAGTTGAAGAAACAAGATACAATCATTTTAAAAAGAGACCTTTATCTTTTCTCCTATTACTCATTTCTGTAAATCTAATCTAAAAAATATTATTTTTTCAGCAAGAAGCTGCGCAGGCAGTAACATCAAAGAAACTGCTTTGCTTCAATATTCTTTTGTTCTTTCTTGGTGACAATTTTTATTTCTTTGGGAATTTTAGCACCATCAGGTTTTTAACCCATATCAACCTGAACAAATTGACTATTTCACTCATCTTCTCTGCCTCCTACAACTCTCTTACCTTCATTGATTGCTGGTTTTGCAAGCATGAAAGGCAATCTTTTTAGCAAGCTGCCAACACTGAATTATACCAGTTCTGATCTTTTGGGAGCAACTGGGTCTTCATGAGTATTTATTAATCATGGTTTCAAATGAAAGGATAGAGCTTCTGGTTTTTTATTTCTTCCCAAGCACAGGTTTCCCACTTTCATTTGGCTGCAGTCAATTGAATAAACAAGCCTTATTCATATTTATTATTTTGCTAAAATTAGCAGGATGTTCAGTCATGGGTGTTACCAGAGTCTTAGGGAATTGCACTTTTCACTTTAAGGCAGGATGGCTTTGTGATGGATGCTTCCCTGGGCTCTTTCAACTCTGCTTTCTACTGTTTTTTCTCCAGCCCATTGCATGCTGCTGTTCATCTTGAAAAATGTCAGACATTTAGAGCTGAGACAAAACACTTAAAGAGAGTTGGAGCTGGGGAAAGAAAAAAAAAGTTCAAGTAGATTGACATGTTCCTTCAGATGTGATAAGCTAGCTACTAATTCATGTGTCAGGCACTGTACCTAGACTACCTTATTTAGTCCTCATGATAGCTACATGAAATAGACACATTTTGCAGATAAGAAACTGAGGCTTGAGGAAGTGACATATCTTGTTCTATGTCACATGATTCCTGAGGAGCAGAGCCTTGTTTCAATCCTGAGCAAGTCTGGAATGGCTTGTCCCTTCTCCGTGGACAAGATGCTGCACAACCTGCAGAGCCCTTGCCACAAAGTGATGTCATTATCACTTTCCTTTTCTTTTTCTTAGCTAATTTCTAACCTCAAAAAGGATGTGGATGCTGTCTTTTCTCTATCCTAAGAACATTATCTCAATTCCTGGCACATTGTTGATTCTCACTAATATATGTGGAGAGACTAAATTAATGAATGAATGCATGTGTTTGCTCTGCTACCTCAGAGATCTTAACCATCACATTGAATAATATAAGGAGATGTTTACTAGAATGTAGTACCACATAATATAAAACTTGATGTTGACATCAGTATCTGTTTTATCTTTATTACTAGATTGTATTTTTTGAACGAAAATATTATATTCTATTGATATTGATGTCTTCTCTACTGCCTAGCTGGATCTTAATAGTTGGAAGCATTTGATAAATATTAGTTGATTCAATGAATTTATGATGGTTGTAAGAGCTAAGACAAAAAAGTCCATGGCAAGCTTTTGGTTTTTAAGAGATCACTCCACTAAAAGGAAAAGATATTTGAGAGGAAGTAGGCATAAAATTAATGGGGAAACCAGGTCAGAAGATGCAGAGATTAAATTATGAAGTCTTGATCCCAAAAGATCTCAAAAGGCATCAACTGAAATAATGTTCTTTTTATATATCTGTCTAATTTCCCAAGGTGTCAAATAAAAAATGTATAGGAATAAGAATAATAATCATCTGGAGGTACTGAATATTTTTTGGTCATAAGTAAATTTAATCATTTTAAAAACAAAATGCTCTGAAATGGACATGAAAACATTTTCTTAAAATAGGTATTTCTGTTTCAAAGCTTTTGCAAAAAATAGTCAATCCTAATTAGCACTCAATTTTGCAACAGTAAGTGGGGATGGCAGGTTGTACCTTTCCATTTAGAATAAAGCTCCTCTGGGGCCATCCCATCTGTTTCTGCTTTGGTTGGAGGCAATTTCTCCATTTCAATCTGTAAATGGGTTCTACTTCCATTTCATGTTTCACTTGTCCTGTGTGCTAAGAAAATGCTGAATCTTAGAACTGAGAAATGAGATGTCATAATATTAGGTCATTAAATACGAAATAGCTGATTTTGAAACAAAAGTTTAGTTTATTATATCTTAAACAAGAAGCAATACAATTGATCAAAGTATGCACCTAAACTATCGACACAGTTTTGCCATCCTAACAGTAGCCTGTTTATGCCAACAGTGAAGAAGAATGGAGAGTGAGTGGCAATGAAATCATGAAAGGCATTTTCCACAGCTTATTGAGAATTGAATATTTTCCCTTGCAACAAGTGGTCCAAAGCCTAAAAGAAGTGGTAGTCAGTTGGTGCACATTCTGGCAAATACAGTGGATGGCAAAGAGTTTCCAAGTCCAACCTCAGTAGTTTAAGCAGCATTGTTTGTGTCACATGTGGTCAAGCGTTGTCTTGCAAGAGGATTGGCCTGTCTTTATTGACCAGTCTCAGCTGCTTAATCACAAGCACCATCATCATTTTGTCAAATTGGTTGCAGTAGACATCTGTAATCAACTGACCAGGTTTCATGAAGCTGTAATGAATAATACCAGCACTGGACCACCAAACAGACACCATTAACTTTTTTTGAGGAATATGTAGTTTGGGGCTGTGTTTTGGCACTTCATCTTTATCCAACAATTGTGTCAAACACTTGTGATTGTCAAAAAGAATCCATTTTTTATCACATGTAACAATATGGTGTAGAAATGGTTTGCCTTTATGTCATGACAGCAAAGAAAGGTAAGCTTCAAGATGAGTTCCTTTCTGACTCTCACTTAATTCATGCGATATCCATCTATCCAGCTTCTTTACCATGCTGGTTTGTTTCAAATGGTCCAATATTGTTGGAATAGTAACGTCAAACCTTGCTGCTAATTCACGCATAGGTTGAGATGGATTCTCTTTCACTATAGCTTTCAGCTCATCATTATCCACCTTTGTCTCAAGTTGCCCACGTGGCTCATTTTCAAGATTAAAATCACCAGAAAGGAACTTCTCAAGCCATCCACATGTGTTCATTAACCACATCCTTCCCAAACACTTCCTTGATATTTTGAGCTGTCTGAGCAGCATTGGTTCCACGACGGAACTCATATTCGAAAATAACACGAATTTTTGACGTATCCATGGTTTCACAAAAATTGCTCTAAAAAAAAATTGAAAGATAATCTCAAGCCAAACTGTGCATTTGAAAGAATGAGGATGTACCTTCACAATAAAAATAAAAAAAGAAGTGCCAAGACGAAATGTCAGAGATATCAACTGTCAAACTTAGTATTTAAGGAGATGGGACATTTTATACTTAATAACGTAATACTAGTTCTGCCTCTTGTGTTGCCACAATGTTCTAAATATTGAAGAAGATCCAGCTAAAAATAATTTTCCGGTTATTAATGTCAATGTTGCTATTAAAGAAAGCACCAGAGTGCTTACATATCATTCCACAGTTGGCAAACCGATCAACCATATGGTTTCAGAATATCTTCTTGACTATATATTAAGAAATACAGAAACCCTTTTAAATACAAAAAGGCTTTAATATGGAAAAGTATTAACTATATGGACCAATAAATGTGAAAAATATGCCCAAATGCTCCAATTTTTGCTTATCATTTAGGAAATTTGTCTTAAAGAAAAAGATGCCAGCATGATTAAGGTGAAAAATTTTAATATGAATATAAAAAAAGAGAATTACATAAAAAAGATGGTGGGAAATGAGAAGAAGAGATAAGATTCGATTGTATCCAAAATATACATATGCATACCTACATGCTTTGGTATAATAATGGTCATCTATCAGAAAAAATATCTGGCCAATGTGTGCTTAATGTCAGTTGATAATTTTTATATTGCCTCATTTTATTTTGTTCTTGTTGTTTTGCTAGTCATCCACTAGGGAAAAAAAAAGACATCTCTAATTAGAAAGCTAATTAAGAAGAATCTCAGAGTTCCTTGTCAATATTGATTTGGTAAACATTCTCATTTTATTGGAAGAAAACTGACACTCAATGTTTGAGGCAGTTGCCAAGAGTCACACATTACCAGACCTGAGCATTAAATATACATTTTGTACCATCTCAGCCAGGACTCTTTATCTAGTGTATTTTGCATTTTGAAGGAGGCAGAGTAGCACAGTAGGAAAATCCACGAGTCTAGGAGAGTAAACAAAACAAAATAAAACAACCTATGTTGAGGTGTTTTTTTCTCTCTCTGACTAAATGATTAACCTTGAGAAAATCATTCAAATTTTCAGGACCTCAGTTTCCTTGCATAAGTAGAAGGCCTACTGTGGCAAAGTACTAAATGAAACATAAAATCATTTTTAAATAGTTATTTGCTGAAAAGGGAACTTTAAATTTTCAAAACTACAAGCTCACCTCCTGTAATCCTCAATATGTAACTGCAATACAGACACAGTCTTAACCATAAGTGATAAAGTGCATGAGACTTCAGAAGAATGAGACATCACTCATTTCTGTCTCATTTACACCCATTCACTCTTATCCTGAAGAAAAGCCTTCCTCATTTCATTTTAGCAATAACTTGTTAATCAAAATATAATGAAGATACGAGGAAAAAAAATATCTGCTGGAAAATCCACAGCATCTCAAATTTAACATCCTCCAAAATAAACTTGGCATCTTTAAGCGTTCTCTTCCTACTCCAATCTCCTTCTAAAAATGCATTTCCAATGTTTTAAGCTAGAAACCTCAGTCATCTTTCATTTTCCCCTCTGTTCTTGCAAATTCTAATCATCCCTCAAACCATACTATTTCTATTTCAGAAATTCAGCTTTATCGCTCTCCTACACTTTCCAGTGTAATAAGTACATATTTCTCTTACCCATGTCTCCTGTCATCCCTTTACCACCACAGCGATCCAATCTCTCTTTACTTTATCTGTGAACTCTTAAAGAGGTTCCACCTGTCTTCCTGTCCCTCGTCACTTCCTCATCACCACATGCTTCTCCTTGTGCCTTATGACAAATTAAAACTCACCTGAGCAGCTGAACTACAATGCAGATTCAAGCTAGTGGCATAATAATTACCTGTAGGTTACTCTAGGTCACTTTCTAAATCCTGTCATGCCTGGGCTGGGGAATTTGCAGATTGATAAAGCATTCCCTCCTTGCCCAGGTGTAGCAGTTGCTCAGGATAGGATTAAGGGTGAGACAACACCAAAATGGAATGCCTGCCCTTATCCTTCTTCCCAGGTGGAGCAATTGCTTGAGACAGCACCAAAGCAGGAAACCCTTGTCCC
Organism: Cheirogaleus medius; assembly: GCA_008086735.1. NCBI lineage: Eukaryota > Metazoa > Chordata > Mammalia > Primates > Cheirogaleidae > Cheirogaleus > Cheirogaleus medius. Next base: position 29,293,874 of record VBSM01002616.1, on the reverse strand, counting down.
TAGAAGACCCAGCAATCCTAACTATCTACCTAACATAATGTGTGGCCAGTGTTGTCCATTACTTTCTGCTCCAGAGGTGATTCTTAAAGTTGAAAGTTTTATTTACTCACAGTTTTTTTGAAATGGTTCAGCCTAAAATCCATAGTATAAATTGGATTGTTTTGGATTTGTAAAACATTGTTATTGTTTTTATTCTTTTAGTTTAATTTTTCCTATTTTACTCACTGTAGGAAATTCTTTTTTAGTATGGGATAGTGCTTCAGGCCAAATAGACCTGAGTTTGAATAATGGCTCTACTACTTCACTGGCCATAGAACAATTGGCAAGGAATTGTTCTGCCAGTCTCTCTGAGTCTCAGTTGCCTTATCTGTAAAATGAAGGAAATCATTTTTTGTTTTGTTTTCAGGATTAAATAAAATGATACATGTAAACTTCTTATCACATTATCGATGTTTACTAAATAGTAGTTAGTATATTTATTTAGCATTCAGATACAAAACTTAAGGCTATACATTTTTTATGACCTGTAGCTTTGGAAATATTATGTTGTGCAATTCACCATTATTTTCAGTACCACTAGAAAGAAAAAAATTATTGCCAGTTAGCCTTTGACATAATGCTTTCTTATCACTGAGAATTGTTATTTTATATTTGTTAAAAGAACTCTTTTAGACTTTTAAAATTATATGTCTGCTATATATCATATAGGCAAAAAAAGACATGGTTAAGGTGTTCCTAAAATGTCTACATATTCAGAATCCAAATCTTCTGAAATACTTTTAGACTGAGAGCTATTGATGTCTACATTTCCAACAAGACATCATGCCCTATGCCACAAAACTCTTAATTAGACTTATTTAATTAAATTAATAATTGATTTAATTAAATTATTTAATTAAATTGATTTCCCCAAGGCATTTATTTAAAGATATAAAGAAGTTCAAAGAATAGTAAAATGGACAACTCCATATGCTGTCTGCATAGTACCAGTCATTGACACATCGTAACTGCTGCCCGGTTAACAGCAATGTCATGACAACATCAACTTTAAGTAACACTTGATTTTGGAAATGTTTGAAACAAAAAAATCTGTGCATCTTAATATTAAAGAAATGTATTTATGTATATTGCATGTATATAATATGAGAACATTACATTTATATGCTGTTTACAAAGTAAATTCGTTTTTGTGCCTTCATGCTCATTTTTATTATCACTTTCATGCTCAGAGATTTTCAACAGTATCAAAAACACTGACTAATTGACTGATACATTCTTATCTCAACATAGATCATGGTATAGAACATGGAAAAAATAAGTCTTGAGTATCAAAATTCTAACAGTTTTACTTTCCTTGGATCTTTCCATCTCTTTCTGAGAATTAACAGAAGCTCGTTTATATGATCAAGTGGAAATTCAAAGGAAAAATTCAAAACTTAAACCCGGCCCAGATTTTGCTGTTTAACCTTAGGCATTGTTCTCAATCTCTCTTTTGCAGCAGTTTTTACCATCTGTTATGAAAGAGCTATCGCTGCCTTATGGTATTGCTTATAAAAGGTCATTAAAACTTTCCTCTATCTCCAGGATACCTGACAAGAAACCTACAACTGGTAATGTCAGAAAAGATGTTGGAAAAATTGAAAACACAGGGTATTACTATCCCAGTTCAACAATGAGACACAGAGGACTTGAAAGCTCATGAAAGAGACCATAGAGGTTTCCAGGCTCCCTGAATAGAACTAAATATGCTCAGGATGGTAGGATTGAGTGAAATGTAAGGATTAGACTGACTTTCACACAGAATAAAATTAGCTACCTCACATCTCTTATGAAGGATAATGATTCCGTCAGAATGGGGGAGCACTGCAAAGCTATTTACTATGAAAAATGTTTGCTTTTACAAACTGAGAACTAAAACCACTTTTCAGCATATAATTTTCAAAATAAGATCTGTGGTGCTCTTCACACAAGTAGGGGAAAATCAATGTGTACTTAGTAAAAAAAAAAAAATTCAATTAGCGATTATCAGCAGGAGAATACCAATTGGTTTTTCTTCAGTGATCTGAAGGTTAATTTTTACTTTGATTATATTTTTTATCCCTTTAACTGTGTTTTATCCTCAGAATTTCTTTCCAGTTGATCTAGGAATTCACATAAAAATAATCATTTTTTTTTTCACGGAGATGGTCTTATTTATACATTGTCAGCAGCTTTTTCTTCACAGGTAGTAGATGGGGAAAATTTTCAGCTACCCATTAAAGGAAGAGTAATCGGCCATCAATGAACAACTGGAGTCACATTCCCTGTGGATGTTTCAAGAGAATCTGCCTGGAAACTTTAGCTTCTCAAAAACAGCTTTTGAATATAATTAGCTACTAGTTCTATCCCAGAATTTTTGTCCTGCTTTTCCTCATTTGATTTTAACCAAAAATTTACCTTCTCTAGCTAAAACTCCTCATTGTTTCATTTTTTTCAACCGCAGGATGTTAGAGATGACTTAGGACTTAGACATTGTCCAGTGCTTTGTTCTATTTGTTCCATGATGCCTTTTGTGGGGAGTCAGAGGGAAGATCTGGATTCCTTGTCCCCATTCCCTTCTCCTCTGTCTTAGTCTGTTGTTTATAACAATACCTGAAACTGGGTAATTTATAAAGAAAAGGAATTTATTTTTTACAGTCACGGAGGCTGGGAAGTCCAAGGTTGAGGGACCATATCTAGTGAGGGCTTTCTTGCTGGTGAAGACTCTCTGCAGAGTCTCAAGGTGACGCAGGACATCACATAGTGAGGGGACTGTGCATCCTAGTTCAGGTCTCTCTACCTCTTCTTATAAAGCCACCAGTCCCACTCCCATGATAACCCATTAATCCATGAATGGATTAATCCGCATGAGCCAATCACATCTTTAAGGCTCCATTGCTCAATACTGCTATATTGGGGAACAAATGTCAGCATCAGTTTTGTAGGGAACAAAAATTCAAACTATAGCACCCACCATCTGTTTAATATATTGGTTTATCTGTATGATTGTATTTGAAGAGAGTTTTCCACTTAGAAAGTTTAAAAAGCCTCACCAAATCCTCTGACTTTACGGATAAGGCACCTGGGGAGACTAAGGATGGATCAAAGCTTGTCTAGTCAATGAAGAGCTGGAGCCATACCTAGACCATTTCACTTGCAGTCAGCAATCTTTCCACCATGATACCTTGTCTCTATTTGAGTATGAGACGTTTATTGGGTCAGCATTGGTTTTTGTATATAGTTTATATTTGTTAAGACTCTTTCTATTGCAGATTTCAGAAACCTCACTTGAACTAGCTTTAGCAATTGGCAGAATTCATGGGAAAAGGGCTATTTCACAGAATCCAAGGAATAATCAAACAATCCAACTAACGGGGGAAAGAACTGTTGCAACTGGACTTCTGCGATAGCTGAAACCTAGGGTCTGAGTGCTGAGAGTTTTTCTCTATCTGTTGTCTTTGTTTCATTTTTTTCTTTTTGCTATTCCTTCTACATAGTGGAAAACAGCCTGGCCTCGCTTTGGATTTCCAAATTCCAGCTTCACCCAACATGAGAAAAACTGGTCTAATTTAATTGTCTCATTCCCAAGACCAACATTTCCAGAAAAGAAATCTACTTGGTAAGTGTGGATTAAATGGCAATCACTGGAGGAATCAATTTGGCTAGAGAAAACACCTCCGTTAAAAATGCCTGCTTCCATGTCTGGCACAGTGGCTCACACCTGTGATCCTAGCACTCTGGGAGGCCGAGCAGAAGGGTCACTTGCAGTCAGGAGTTCGGGATTCAAAATGGCTGCTCTCGTGGAAGTAGAGCTAGAAACTAGCGTGAAACTGGAACTTTCGTGTTTCCCCGAAAATAAGACCTACCCATAAAATAAGCCCTAGCAGGATTTC
>VBSM01002616.1:29235317-29289863 GCA_008086735.1 Cheirogaleus medius | reverse complement strand
AAAAAAAAAAAAAAGACAGAGTACATCAGTACGTTTGCTTTTAAGCTGCACAAAAATATAAATTTTTAAAAATCTTTCAAAGTACTTAAAAATTGACTTATTTAATAGGTTTTATAAAATTAAAAAGTGTAGTAATTTCTTTCTAAATATTTCTTTATCTAAGTTCCATCTTTCTAATAAGAAACTTGAAGCACTTGAAGGTCAAGGAAAAAAAAAACAATATATCCCTCACAACTGAGGTCTCCAGCCCCTGGGCTGTGGGCTGGTACCAGTCTGTGGCCTGTTAGGGACCAGACACAGAGCTCTGTGCCCGCCCTTCCCAGTCCATGGAAAAATTGTCTTCCATGAAACCTGTCCCTGGTGTCAAAAAGGTTGGGGACCACTGCCTCACAGTACTGAAAATGTTAGGTCACAAAGTTGGTGCTGATTTAATACATATTGAATTAAGTTAAATTAATAAGGAATTAATTATTCATCATATTCAAATGAATGAACTGTTTATTTTTGTCTCCATTACAGTTTATCTAAATAAGAACTTTGATCTTTAGAAAAGTCGAAGTAATAGTACAGTGTTATGGGAACATAGTCACCTAGATTTCAAATCTGATGTCCAGGATATAGTTTCAGCTCCACCACTAAATTGATATGTAAGCATGATCAAGTCAGAGCCTGTTTTCTTGTCTATAAAATGAACTAAGTGATTTTTAAAGTTTATTCCAGAAAAATGCTATTAAAGCTACAAAATGTTAATATTTCAATAGTAATGAGTATATGTGATCTGTTCACACACCAAGTCATGTTTTAATTTGATACTTCTTACTGCATTAGATGTTTCAAGCTCCTCTTCTATCAGCAAAATTCCCTGAGATTACAGTCGACCAAGAAAGGAAATTCAAGTAATGCTTTGTGATTTCCTATACAGTTAAACTGGTGAATCATGAAATATTTGGATGGGAAGAGAACTTAAAGATCAGACCTAGTGTCTTCCAAATGCAAGAATCCATTCTAGAGCATCCCTGAGAAGTGGTCATCCGGCCAGTGACTGGGAACTGAGTCTGTAATTGATGTGCCTATTCAAATCCTGGATAACTCTAATTGTTTCAGAGATTTTTCTTTTACTGAGCTGTAATTTGCCTCATGTAATTATCTCTCATTGTTATTAATTCTGCTCCCTGGAGCAAAACAAAACAAGTCTTTTCTCTCTTCCACAAGACAACCTTCAAATATTTGAAGGTGTTATATTTTTTACCAACTAAATACTAAATATTCCATTTCCTTTAACTATTCCTTTGACAAAATTTTTATGTTGCTCTCTTCTGTATATTATAGTCCAGTTTGTTACACAAGACTTGTCACAAACTGGTGATAAGATCTCACGAGTATGAGTAACAATAGGGCTATTACTCTTTGGGAATTGGATGTAATGTTTCAACAAGTGTACTGTAAGATGCCAATCACCTCTAAGGGAGCTACTCACTATTGCTGTTTCACTATTGAAAAGGTGAAGAGTTAGAATCCTCAGACTTTTGTTAACCATTTCGGTACTGCGCTCACCGGCTGCGAAAACTTGCCCACAGCCAGCACTCACAGTCCCCACGATAATTTGTGCTATACATTGACGACGAATCCGTTTTGCTCTTGTGTGATGAGGAAAGCTTTAAAGCACGGAAAGCTTGTTTTACTTTACAGGCAGCTTTACTTGTAAATCAGAATAGGTAACATATACATGTATGTTTTCATTACGTTATTTTTAAATGTTCACAATTTTATTTTGATAAATGAAAAATTAGAAAAGTCATATCATGGCTGTCGGCCAAAGTCGCTGTGCGCGTTCATCTTTGGCTGTTGACTATAGTCGACGCTGGTACCGAAGTGGTTAAATAAACTTCTATTATAGCTATGTCTCTCAGCCTAGTAACAATAGAATTGAGTTTTTTAAATGCAAATTTTAAGATTGTGTTTACCCCAGTTGAATATCATTTGGTCACATTTAGTGCATGTGGTAGCTATGAAAACATGCCATGCAAATACTCAGCTGTGGGAAGAATAGTTAACTGACAGCTTCAGTTCCCTGCCCATCTGAATCCACCAATTCATTTGCATAGCGGCATTCATTTGCATAATGGTCGTGTTACTCCTGGGCTGCTCCCAGTTAATGACAGAATCCAAAGTGGGGGGTACTAGTGCAAGCAATTCTGGTTCAATGGTTCCCCCTTTCTCTGGTCAAAACTTTCTTAGAAATATTCTATATAGTCTGAGACACTGCCTACCCAATCTTCCCATTTCCTTTAGTATGCATCAGATTTGCTGCGTTGCAATCTAAAGCCTCTCTCTGCTTCTTCCCCTTTAAGCTCTTGCAACCAATTCCATTTGGCATCTGCTACTCAGAGCACCTGAATTACACAAGCAGTACTACGAGTGGTCTAAGAAAGTAAGAAGTCAGATGAGATTTGGAGACTGGCTCATTTAGCATTCAGTGGGCAGAGACAAAACCATCCTGTACAGTAAAAGGGACATAGCTAGTTCCTGGCTCAGGACAGTAGCTTGATTGCTGAAGGATCTCATGGATGGTGACCTTGGAAAATATCACAGTAGAGGAGAACACCAGGAAGAGTGAAAGAGGGAATATAGACAAAAAGCATACCTGAGATTTGATAGACACAGAGCTCCAGAGACTACTCAGCCAAGAAGGTCTGTTATGCTAAGGTCAAGGCTTTGATCTGGGGTCCTGAAATATGGGATTGGGATCTTTTGATGATTGCCTCTGGGGATGTTGGCTCTACTCAGCTTGCAGAGATCCTGAGGCCTCTAGTAAGAGCTCTAGTACCTGTCCCTACTAAGAGCTAGCATTTCTCCAAGCTGAAAGAATCTGCAGAGCCTCCACTCACCCCTGCAAATTGCCAATCTCCTGTCATTTTCCACCTTCTCTTCTGGCTTCCAGGCCTATAGCTAAGAAAAAAAAAAAAAATCACAGCATAGCCCAACTGAGCATGCACCAAGCCTGATTGGGAGGAAAGAGATTATATACTCTAGGAATTGCAAGATTTAGATAAAATGTACCAACAAGGATCCAGGAGAGTTCCCTAGGTTTGGATTTTGAGGGTGCTTGATCAAGAGATAAGAACACAAGTCTGTATAAACAAAAATTCATTGAGTTGGTGTCACTTACTTGGGACATGGGAACTGACACACTGGCAAGGATCCCAGATGATCCCAGAGGGCAAAGTCACTGTTAGGTAGATGATAGATGCACAGAGAAAATAATAGCTCAAGCTGAGTGAAGTGGAAGTGCCTGAGTTGCTCTTACAGACAGTAGAGAAAGGAATAATGAAACTGATGGCAGAGAGCATTTTGGGACGAATACATTGTGTGAAGCCAGAAGGCTTTTCCAGAGGATTATGTTCCAGGAGAGGCCCAGAGGACACACATTCACCAAGGCCATCAAGAATGCACTGGTGAGAGGGGCACCAGAATCACTCAGAAGTTGAGTGGTGGCTGTCCTCTGCAGATCAGGGATGAGAGGTGGTCACAGAGCTCATTTACATCTGTGCAGATGATGGGACTCCAAAGTAATAGAGGCCAGGTGGCAGTGCTTAACTGCCAGAAGCCCAGACACCACAATTACTGTAATGACCAGCAAGGTAGAACCATAGCCAAGAAGGCTTGACCATTAATGGATCATGGAGTTGGTTAATAGAGCACATGTGGTCAAGCATGCTGATTTAACATCTATAGCCAGAAAAAGACAACAATCAATAGGAGGCTGAGTGTGTTTGCTGCAATAAAAAGGCACATTGGCTGGTTCAGTTCCAGGACCTCAACCAATTTTCAGATCTAGACCTTGAAAAGGTAGCTCAGTCCTTAGGAAGAAAGACCCTGAAATCCTGTGGCACGTATATGTGGTGATGATTTTCCCTGGTTTTTATCCCATACTCCTACAGCCATTTACTTGGGTAACTGCATACTGGAAAAATGGAAATACACAGACATTTAGAGGACAAGTAGATATAAATCTTGAGTTGACATTGGTGTTTGTAGTTTAAAACATTCATTGTGACCATTTTTAACCAATTAATATTGAGTCCATTTCTGTCTGTAGATCCACACAGTGGTCATTTTTCCAGTATCTGAGTGTATAATGAAATTGATATACTAGGGAGATGGAGCAACATGTTGGGTCCTTGGCCTGTGGGATTAGAGCTATTATAGTGGCAAAGGCTAAGTAGAGACATCTAAAATTCTCCTTATCCCTCTAGCCTAAATATTTATAGTAAATTAAAAATAATTTTTATCCTGTCCGGGATGACAGATGTTATGGTACTATGAAAACATAAAAATACAGAGATAGCTGTACCTATTATATTTCTGTTTAATTCACCAGTCTGGCCCCTGCAGAAACCAGATGGATCTCAGAGAATTAACTGTAGACTACTATAAACTCAACGAAGTAGTAGAACTGATCATACTTACATTGTCAAATGTGGTATCATTCATTTGGTGAATGTGTATTTTCTATTGTGATTAGAAAAATGGAATAAACAAAAATATTTCTTTAAAGTTTTATCTCAGGGTATACTAACTCTCCTGTCCTCTTTGCAATACAGTCCAAAGGTATCTGAACTATGTGGGGTTCTCGCCAAACATCATTGACAGTATCAGACAGAATGAGCAAGAGGAGGCTAGTCTAATTGAGGCCTTGGTAAGACACCTACAACTCCACATACAGCAATAACATTCATCGGGTGTCAGGCAGATGGGAGAGGGGAGCAGGGGATGGGTATATACACACATAATGAGTGCATTGTGTACCATCTGGGGGATGGACACACTTGAAGCTCTGACTGAGGTGGGGCAAGGGCAATATACGTAACCTAAACATTTGTACCCCCATAATATGCTGAAATAAAAAAAAAAGACACTTGCAGTCCAAAAGGTGTACAAACACTACAAAGATTCAGGGAATTACCAGTTTAGTGAAGATTTTAGGGATCCAGTAGTCAGAAGCATACCCATACCAGGTTATCCCCTTGCTAGTGAAAAAAAATGCTGTATATTGCATATTCTACCATCAAAATAGAAACAGCTCTTGGCAGGCCTCTTTGGATTCTAGGAGCATCATATCCACACCAAGAAATATTGCCTTATCCCATATGCCAGGTGATATCAAAAGATGCCAGGTTTGAGAGGAGCTCAAAGGCATAAAACAGCTCTTTAGCAAGTCTATGATATGGCGTAAAGAGCCCTGCCACCTGCCTCATACAATCTGGAAGAGCCTATGGTGTTGGAGTTATCAGTGGTGAGAAAATATATGGTATTCAGTTGATGTCAAGCCCCAGTGCGAAAATGACAATTCTAGTCCCCAGAATCCTGCAGTAAGGACATAACATCCATAGCAGAGAATTATTCACCTTTTGAGAAATAGCTTCTGGCATGTTTTCAAACCCAGTAGAGATGAAACACTTGACAATGGTGCACCAAGTGACCATGCCCATTCAGAACTGCCCATTATTAGTGTTTCATTTGGCCTGCTAAGTCAAAAATTCCGATGGTCCCAGTCACAATCCTTTATACAATGGAAATTGTACATATAGGATTCGACCCACACCAGACCAAAGGGGAAAAATAAGATGCATACGCAGAGTGAGACCCCTATATCAACCACACATTTTCACCAGCACTCATCCCTGAGTTTACTCCTAAGGCTGTATGATATTCCTTATATGCTGAGATGAAAGAGAAAACAAAAGGATTAATCTTGGTCTATGGGTACAAATGAAAAATCAATTGCAACCGCATTATTATCATATTTAGGTATGCCGTTGAAGAACAGTGGGAAGAGAAAATCCACCCAAGTAGCAGAGCTATGAGCAGTGTTCCTGGTCATCCACTTTGTATGAAAGGAGAAACAACTCAAAGTGAGATTATGTGTAGAATCCTATGCGGCAGCCAAGACTCTGATCAAGTGCCTGATAGGGAAAAGACTGGAAAATCTGAGACAAGGAGAGAAAGGAGGTCTGGTTAGGGGAGTGTGGATAGACATAGGGGAGTGTGAATAAAGTGAGAAGATTTTTGTGTACACGGGAATGCCCATAGACAGCATCTGCCATTGAATTGACACTGAACAACCAAGTGGGCAAAATGAATCAGGCAACTAACATTAACCAGCTGCAGTGGACTAAACATTTGTCCTCCCCCTCCCCCCAAATTCATATTGAAATCTTAACCTTCAATGTGATGGTATTAGGAGGTGAAGCCTTTGGAAGCTATAATAATTAAGTCATGAGGGTAGAGTTCTCATGAATGGATTAATACCCTTATAAAAGGACCCCAGAGAGCTCTCTTGTCCTCTTCACCTTGTGGGGATACAACAAGATGAGAACAGTCTACAAACTAGAAGAGGGCCCTTACCAGAACCCAACCATGCCACACCCTGATCTCAGACTTATACTCTCCATAACTGTGAGAAATAAATTTCTATTGTCTATAAGCCAGTGTGTGGTATTTTGTTACAGTAGCTTGAACTAAGAACACCAGCCTTTATGACTGGTCACCCCACTACTGACATGATGGGCACTAAAGTGGAATGGCCACAGTGATAGAGAAAGAAGCCTCATACTGGCCGAACAATCTAGACTCCCACCACTGGTCTAACTACTGCTGTCTCTAAATTTCCAACCTGTCAGCCACAGAGACCAATGCTGAGCCCCTGTAATACACCACTTCAAATATTAACCAGCCACTTGGTAGCAAGTTGACTGCAATGGACCCCTTCTGACCTGGAAGGGCCAGAGGCTCATCTTCACAGGGATTGCTATTTATTCCAGGTGTGGATGTGCCCTTCCTGCCCAAAAAGCATCATCCAGCACCACTTATAAAAGAGATTAAGGAATACCTAACCTATAAAAGTGGGAAATCTCACCTAACATGGCATCAGAACAGCAGGCCCATTTCACACCAAAGGAGATGCAGGGATGGGCCCATGACCATGGAATCCTATGACTGTATCATATATAACCAGAAGCAGCCAGCCTCATGGAGCTGTGGAATGGCCTTCTAAAGGCAAAGATACTGTCTGTTTTAGAGAGATACTCTGAAAGGATGATCTTCTCTCCTTCATGATGAATTATATGCATTAAACTAGAAACTTTTATATTACTCTTTGTCTCCCCCTCCCCTACTCCCAAGTAGGAAGAATATTTGGATCCAGAGAGTAAGAGGTGAGAGTAAGAGTGGCTCACACGCCATCACTCATAATGAGCCACTGGAGCTTGGTGTTTCCTGTTTCTACAGCTCTGGGCTCTGGAAGGGTGGAAGCTTTGGCCCCCACAAGGGACACACACTTGCCAGTTGACACAGAAAGTGTTCTATTGAATTACAATCTATTGCTGCTGCCAGAGCACTTTAAAATTCTTGCCAAAGACCATCAGTTGGGAAGAAACGTCACCATCTTGGCAGGAATATTTGACCCTGGTCATCAGGCAGAGGAAAGGCCACTTTTTCGAAATGGGGGCAGGAGGGAATGCACATGGAACTCAGGTGATCCCTGGTGCACTTTAACAGTGAAAAGGCACATGCAGAATCACATCCTGAGAAGGGTATAATTATCAATGCCTTAGATCCCTCAGGAATAGAACTGTGGGTCACACCACCAGATAAGCCATCAAGACCTGCTATGGTCAGAGCTGAGGGTGAGGAAGCAACTGCATTGACAAGGGCTATGATTCATCTTACTAACTACCTACTTGTAAGTCTCCTCTTACAAAGAAGAAAGGCCCCCAGAAACCATGGAGGAGTTGCCCCTTGAATGTGCACAGAGAAGTAGATCTCTGCAAGGGGTGGATTGTGGTGGCAAATGAACTATTCAAATCTTTTATAGTGGGAGGTAACTGCCATCCCTCTGGAATAAACTAACATATTCTCACAAAGGCTATACTTCTCCCAAGCTGCTCCCAGCCAAAGACTGGACAAGGTGAGGGATAGTAATGCTGGCCGCCGTCAGACCTCCATTGAGTTCTGAAGGTGCCTCCTGCTTATTACTGTTTTCTCCTCTTTATCCTTCATAGACCTTTCTCCTACAAATTATCTTGCACATCTAAGTCCTTCTTGCTGTCCGTATTTTGAGGACCCAGACCTATCCAATGCATTATTTCAATTAGCTATGATTATTTTGAATGATGACTCTCATCTTCCACTTTAGCAATCTCTATATCATGCAAGTTATTGAGAATGGCTCTTAGCAACTCTCTTGCAATTTATATCACCACAGGGGTAAAATTTCTTGTTGTTGGCTGTTGGTTTTCAGCCAGTTGTAAATCCACTCAAGTGTCATATACTGCATTTATTTAACTTATGTCTAAAATGTCATGAGTAATTTGTTAAAAAAAATCTGGAGTGAAAATACAACCTATCTATAATAGGCCGTTAAAATGTTAATGCATTTATTAAAATAAATGTGGTTAGTTTTGCATGACGTTTTCCTTAGTCCACTAATGAAAAGTCCTATTTATCATTGTATTCTTTTCTACATCTTATAAATCATGAATTGTTTTACAATGTTTTTGGTTTTTGTTTTTAGTGGTGGGAAGGTGGTATTAGCTTATATATGCTCAAATTTAGAAAGTCTCAAAATTCTGAAAGAATAAGGGTGGAAAATCTTTCCTATATCTGTTCTGAGTCAATTATTTTCCCTTTTTATGATAAAACAATGTTATTAATATTTGTATATTCTTCCTATTCTTACACACACACACACACACACACACACATTCATGCCTTGCTCTTTACTTAATTCTGTATCATTGAGAAATTTTCATATCAATACTTGAAGATGTTTCACACTCATTTTTACTACCAAATGGTCTTCTATTGCTTAAATGTACCATAGTTTATTTAATGTGTTTTATGTTGATAATATTTATGTTTTACTCACTATTTCACAATTATAAGTAATTCTTAAAGGAAAAACATTACATAAAGGTTATTTTGCATATACAGAGTATAACTATAGTAATTTGAAATAGAATTGCTTTGCCATAAGTAGTATATTTATAATTTTGATTGATATTGCCAGATATTCCTCCATAGCAGTTATGCTAATTTACACTACTGCCACCAACGTAACAGTGTTTTGTTTCATACCCCCATGAGGACTTATCAAACTTTTGAGTCTTCCCCATTCTGATAAATAAAATATTTGTCATTGTATTTTTAATTTGCATTTTTCTTCCTAAGAGTATTATTGAACAGCTTTATGTGTATTTATGAGCCTTTTGTATATCTTTCTTTGAGTGCTCTATGTCCACAGTCTTTGCCCATGGTGACAGTGTTCTTTTTTAAATCAGGCTTTAGCAACTTTTTTCATATTTAAGACAATTAGGCTTTTATCTGTTATATGATCTATCAATATTTCTCCAGATTTCATGTATAATTTTTCATATGTATATATTCAAATTTATTAACCTTTTCTTTTATGGCTTCAGAGTTTTATGTCATAGAAAAAAAAATTTCCCCTTTGAGACTATAAAAGAATTCTTCCACAGTTCTTTTTTTTAGTACTTTAATGGTTATATTTTTTACACATTTAAATCGAAGGCCAGTTTGAAATTTTCCTCATGTAAGAATTTGGTATATTTTATAATGTTAAGTAAGTTCATCCACTATATTTTATTTAATTTTAAAAATTTTAAAAATACATGTTGGGTTTTGGAGTACCTTGTCAGCAACTATGGAACATGGTTTTAGTTCACTAGTTCTTTTTTAGGATTTTAGCTCTTGGATTTACAAGTAAAATTGTTTTTAGTTTTCTTTTCAGTCAATTCTTTTGTGATTTGATATCAAAGTTATTTTGACTTTGTAAAAAGAATTCAGAAGATTCTTTTCTATGTTTGAGAAGATTTTAAATAATTTTGAAATTATTTGTTCTTCAAAAGCTTGTTATAACTCACTGTGAAACAATGTGAGCCTGTTGCTTTTTGGAAAGTTGTGGGATAGGGCATTTTTATAAATTCTCATTTTATTGTAAGAATAACCATTCAGGTCTTCGTTTTTCATTTAAATTTTGCCATATTCTTTGTAAATAAAATATATTTATATAGAGTGAGTATATCAGTCACTTAGGACTGATTTGATATGGTCGTTTACCATTTCTTCCTTTGTGTATTTGTGATTTCTCCTTTTAACAAATGAATTAGTTTATTATTGCTTTATTTTATTATTATTCTTTTAAGAAATAACTTTTAGATGAATTGGTTTGATTGTTTTTCTCTTTTGAAATTTATTAATTCATTTTTTCTTTTATTGCTTTTCTTTTGTTTTCATTAACAATTTTCCTGTAAATTTCTTAAGTTGAATATATAATTCATTTATTCTTTGTCTTCCTTGGATTTGGCTAATGCTATACTTTAAATAAAATATTTAAAGCTGCAATTTTTCCTCCAAACACAGCCTTAATAAATTCTATGTGTTGGATAAGTAATATTTTCACTATTATAATTTTCTGAATATTTGAAAATTTTGGTTTAGATTTCCTTTTTGAATAAGTAATTGTCTAAAGGAAAGTTTTTTTAAAACTCTCAGGCTTTAGCATTTTAGTTTTCTAGTTTTTAAATTAATTTTGCATTCTTGCACAGTGAAGAAAAGATACAATCTATACTACTACTTTTGACATTTGCTGGGTTTTTCCTTTTAATATATAGGCAATTATTGCAAATGTTCCATACTCACTTGAAAAGAGGGTCTATTCCTCTTTTCATGGTTCATAGTTTAATATAAATCAATTATATTTACTCTTTTATGTAATTTAAATGTCTGTACTCATTTTTTTTGTCCACCTGGACTGTGATAAACTAAGAGGAATGAACCAAAAATTTTCATTATTAGTAAACCTTTGTCTATTTCCCATTGTATCTAGGAGGTTTTTCCTTTATAAATGTTGATGTGTACTATTTGGTAAAGACATATTAATAACTTTTGTATCTTTACTTTCCACCTTATGAAGCATTCTATTTTGTCTCATGCAGTGTATTTTGCTTTGAATTAGACTTTGCCTGATGTGAAGAACATGATTTCTGCTTTGTTTCTGTTTCTGTTTTTTGCTTTCCAGTGCACATTTGTCAATTCTTTCTAACTTTAATCTTTCTGAGACACTTTTCCTTGGAATGTGTTGTTCTTCATTACAGTTGAGTTTTATTCTATGTTTCATTCAGATTTTTTTCTTTTAATAGGTGAGCATAGCACATTAGGTTAAACAATATGATAAAAATGTTTGGTCAATTCTATTATACTTTTTAAAAATTAAGATGATATTCACATAACATAAAATTAACCACTTTAAAGTAAAAATATAGTGGCATTTAGTACATTCACAATGTTGTGTAACTCCATTGTACTTTTAAATTTCCTTTGTAGCTTATTTTAAAATATGTTTTATAGATTTGATAAAATCCTTTACTGTGTTCTCCTTGCTTGTATGAGTGTATTTCTACCTGAAGAAGGTTTTTTTTGTTTTAATTTTACCTTTATAACTAAAAGTTTATATAATGCATTAAATCTGTTTCCTATCATTAACAACATTATACCCCATTACCTCAAAATAAACATATATTTATGTCTTACTTATAGACAAAGTTACTCAATTATCTCTTGGTGAGGTGAGCTGATCCTCTTAAGAAAGGCTCATAGGAACCTTTTATTACCTGGTTCTTACTTGATCACAATGGTTGATCTATAACATTTTTTTCCTCAAAATACATGTACACTTGGTATAAAATCATTGGCTCATGCCTTTTCTTCCTTGCAGATTTCAGAGGTATTACTCTACTTGATGTCTCATGGTGCCAATGGAGAGGATTAAGACTAGCTTGCCTCTTTCACTTTTTGTAAGTGATCTTGTCTATCAAGTTGCCTAGAGAATACTATCATTATCTATTAAGTGCAGAATATTTACCAGGATATGCCTTTGCTAATTTTCTGGTCAATTTTCATGGGGCACAATATGTCCTTTCAATATGTGATCCACATCCTCTTTTGTTTTAGAAATTATATCTTCAAATATTTGTTCTGTTCAATCATTTCAGTTAACTTCATCGAAGACCAATTATGAGTACTTTTTAATCTCTTTTGCTGATCCCCATAGCTATTATTTTTTTCTCTAATCTTTTTAAACTCTTTTATTACTTTCATTTTAGTTTGTCATCAACGTTTTTGTTTTCTGAAATGTTTATTCTCATTGTGTTTCTCAAAACTTGTCCTACTTTTTGTGATGGCTTCATTTTTCTTTCCTTTTATTTCTTTCCTGAGTTACATCAACTCCTTTTCATCTCCTGCTGTTATCATATCGTTTTTTCCTCGAGTACTTACACTTTTGTTTTAAATATTTGTTTTAGAGAATGATCGCTTAATTTATGTATTTTAAAAATAAAGTCCTGCTAAATGAAAATTTTTATCTGTTCCATGAGAACATTTCTCTGTTATGAGTTTGTTTCCAGCTGCTTGTAACAGTAAAACCCCAAAGAGTTGTATGCAGCCTGGAGCTGGTGAGGGTCCACAAAATTGTCAGTTACCTGGGCTCCTTCTGACTCGCTGCACCTCATCCTGGCTAGAAATTCAACCAGGAGGATGAGGGGAGAAGGAAGTACCACTTTCCCTTCAAGTGACTTTTCAAAAGTTCCACCTAACACTTCGGCTTACATCTCTTTGACCAAGCTTAGTCAAGGGGCCATGTACATCTGAAAAGGAAAGTGGGAAATGTAGTTTCTCGGCTGGGTGGGCTTGCGGCAGCTAACCCTTGTTGCTTACAAAGAATTTCCAGGAAGAGAAGAAAGAAATGCTGAGTTTTGTGACCATGTTCAAACAAAGGTCCAAACCACTACTTTTATAATCTATCCAACAGTTGTTTTGTTACAATGATATCAATCATTTTGTTGACTTTGACAGTGAGTTTGCCGCTTTATTTCCACTTTTCTGGTGCCCTTTTCATTCTTTATCATTTCCTAACTTCTTGTCATGACTTTGAGCACTGTTTTGCAAATTCCCTCAGCATTCTACATTTCTACTGGAATTAAATATCTGAATTCATCGAAAGCAGGTTTCCTCTTGATTCCTTGGCTAACTTGGATTTCAATTTGCTCTACAATATTTGTTCTATTCTTTAAATTCTATTTTATCTTTTTTACTCCATTCTTTGCTAGAAATCTCTTTGCTAGAAATAAAAGCAGAAGCAAAATAAGAACAGAGAGGTCCCGCTTTCTCTCTGTCATCTATTAATACTGTTATCTTCCCCTCGCAGGGTACTATCCTTGTCTGTGAAGAGGAGAAGAAACACTGATTTTAAAAAGGGGCCGGGCTTTTCGTTTTCTTTTTCTTTTCTTTTTTTTAACATTCTTACATTGTTTTCTAGGCACTCATAAAATGAAATATACAGCTTGGAATCAGCTATACCCCTGTTTATTCATTTTTAATAAATGCTAGAATGAGTATGGCGATTTAATATTTTATACAGTTGAATGCATTTCTACCTTTATCTCAGCATTCCTACCCTAGACCTTTAATTGCACAATCTTTATCATTCATTCTCTTTACTACACCTCTCACTGTCATCCAGCCTCACACTTGGATTCTTTCCGGACATCAATGCCTTAAGACCCTACCTAAAACCATATTTCCTCGTGTTAATCATGTTTCTATTTCTATCTACTATATAAATTGGAGCTCCAGACTATCCATGTTTGAATCACTCATTTGTATCTTTCTTTACAAGTCTCTTATGTTGCTTAACTTATGTTGTTTCACTCATGTTGCTAGAAATCATCATTTTGACTTCCTATCTTTTGCTCTACCTCAAAAAACTCCCTAATTTTATTCACTTTTCTCTATATCAGATTTTTAAACTGTAAAATCAACCCTTTCTTCACAGGTTTAGATGGAAGCAAAAATGTGAAACAGCTGTATTTTGAATATATATCCCAAATTATATTCCTTATCCATGAGCAGGTTTGAATCTTTTCTTTCATCATAGTTTTAAAAAAGGGGAGAGAAGATGGTTACTACCTCAACAAAGGGAGCAATATAATGTAAAGGAAAGGTTTAACTACACTGGAAGAAAAAGCAAAGGTCTATCCCTTCTGGCCAAGTGATCTTGTGATAGGATGATAGAGACAGAGAAATGACAGGAAGGGATACCTGAGTCCCATTGCCCCTGCAGACTTCAGCTTGGAGAGGTAAAGGTATGTTCAATAAGTTGGAGAGATGCCCAGAGCAGGGTGCTTTCCCCTAGATTCAGGTGTAGGATTCTGCAAGGAAAGCTCTGTACCCAACAGTTCTCAGTCAACATAAGGCAGCTTTGGAAGAGTTTAGGCAAAGGGAGTGTCTCTCTTGCATGATTGAACTTTCCCCAGTTCTATGCATGTCTACATGTTGAATTAAGAGCCAGCAGGCCTGCTAGGGGTTCACAGTGGTGGGAGGCACAAGACTACACCATAGAGGCCTTAGCATTAATGCCCTAGCCCGGGTTCTAGACTAAGTATGTGGTGGACACTCAGAAACATCTGGAGGACAAGAAGAGAGGAGAGGAAGAGTCAGCAGAATGGGGCTCCTGAGCCCTGGCTGAGTCGAAGAATGCATCCTAGTTTCCACAATCACAGACTCCAGTAGCCATGCAAAGAGAATCCCCAGGTTTTCAATCTAGCCCAGTGTAGTTCAGAGGATGCCACAAGACAAAAGCATCCTCCAATGCCTTGAAATCATGTATTCTCCTCTTTCCTACAGCCCAGCGCCATTTTGAAGGGGAGCAGGGGGAAAGGAGAGCTCTCTGACAGGCTAACCAATCATTTCACAGCTCCTACGTTGAACCAGAGAGTATACTGAACTCATTAGACTGGGCTAAATTTTGAATGTGATTTGACTAATTTTTGGTGTGTGTATATGATTGCTTGTTTACTTCTGCCCTGTAGGTAGGAGCCACTCATGAAAAAGGACAGAGGAATTTCAGAGAAACAAAGGAGCCACTTAAAAAAAAAAATGGGGTTGTAATTTGAATAAGTTTGCGACACGTCTAAAAAGATGCTGGCAAAAGTGCCCTGATTAAATCTGCAGTGATGGGTATATATTTATTCCAATATATTTTTCTAGGAAAACTAAACTATGGCTTTTATTGATATTTACTTTTTAAGTTAGATCATTTTCAAAATTTTATGAAATATTCCAAACAGAGAGAAAACTGAGTAAAAAATACATAACAAATACCAATCTTTGTGCTTTTATTTCTATTACTCAGCTGCAGCAATCCTATTGTACACAACTTTCCATCAAGTTGTCTTCACTTATTTCATTCAGGTAAAGTTATATTTTTCCTATAGTAGTTTTGTATTTATTAGAAATGTATGTGTCCTTATCAATAAGTGTCCTTTTAACTTCTAATGCATTCATTGGGATAGTTATTTGTTTGGGTTAGTTTACTGGTTACATTTGCCTCAGTTATGAGTAGTTTAGCCCAGTCCTATTTTTTCTCACAAGCTCTGTTATTTTTAATATGTGATTTTATAGAATACACATTTGTTCAGTTTTTTTTTGCCCAGGAACACTTACTTTACGTCATTTAAGAAGTGCCTATATATATGATTAGAGAAGGGGAACTAATGAGGTTGGTGGCCATCTCTACTCATATCCTAAAACCAGAAAGAAGTAGCATGTTACCAGCTCATAGCTAGAGTCATTCCAGCTTGTGTTCCACATGACTTCTCCATTCTTTTTTCTTTTACAGAGGTGTGAGTTCCATTCTGTTTTGTACTTCTGTTTTTAAAATACCCTGACAAATATTTATTTGCTTCTCATCCTGTTGAATTGCATTTGTCTGCCACCTTCTCTAGCTTACCAAAAGCATGCTTCATTATGATGTTAAGACTCCAAAATCATGTTACAAGTTTTGTTTCAGTAGTTCAAATA
This sequence comes from Cheirogaleus medius, assembly GCA_008086735.1. Taxonomy (NCBI): domain Eukaryota; kingdom Metazoa; phylum Chordata; class Mammalia; order Primates; family Cheirogaleidae; genus Cheirogaleus; species Cheirogaleus medius. The sequence continues at coordinate 29,273,924 of VBSM01002616.1, read as the reverse complement.
TTTGGTAAGACCTTAGAGAATACCCAGAAAAAAAAAATCAACCAAAGATCTCACATACAGACTTCAAGAACACTGTATTCCCATTTGGTTGGTGTCAATCGTAGTCATGGCTTTGCGTCAGCAATGTTGCTTCCTTGTAAAAAGTGTGGCTGTGGAGTGAGACACTTGGGTTCAAATCCTGGCCCCACTATATCCTGCCTGGGTCACCTCGGACTAATTCCTTATCCTCTCTAAACTTCAGTTATTCTTTCTAAAAAAAAAAAAAAAAAAGTCTTCCTCTTAAGACTATTGTGACATCCACTGCAAAATTAATTAAAATAATGCACATGAAACCCTGGGAACATACCTGAAGCATAGTGAAGATGTAGAAATACTAGTTATTATTAACAGAGTATGAACTTGGTTTGGTTTAAACCCACAGTTAAGGGGAAAAATGTTTCACAAACTTCTAAAGAATTCTTTCACTGCTGGGTAAGCCCCAGAACACAGCCACGCCTTAATATTCCAAATACTAAAACACAAATACATAGATTTGGATTGTGACTTTCATTTTAGAAATAAAATAATTTTATTTTATGTATTGCTATATTCACTTAAGTGTTCCCTTCAGCACATTTACAGAACTCGAAAAGGATCTCGTGGCTCCATGCCCCCGCCTCCATACTCATTGTTAAGGGTTCATTTCTCTCTCGTATACTTGCTTCTGGCTACACACTGTTTTGCCCTCACCCTCACCCTATCTCTTATGAGCACTTACTCACACACAAAATGGCTTGCTGTCACACAGGCACACCCGTATTAGCAGTTTGAACGGCTGCTGTGAAAGCACGAATGGAAATTGGGGAGATTTTTGCAGTCTTTCACATATGTGTTACCAAGGAAACCATCTATGTGTTAGCTCACAGTCAGGTTGGCTTTTATTTTGTGTCTTCAATTCCATAGGAAGAAAATAGAAGGAAATCAGATTTCCAAAGGATGCATCATGAACAATAGTTACACTCTAATTTAAAAAAAAAAAAATTATAAACCGCACCAGTACTGGAATTCAAGTAATAGAAGTACAAGTAGAGGTTTCAGTACCAACAAAAATTTGTTGTAAATCTTGATAAAAATGCATTTGAGATCTCATGTACAATAGTCAGATAGTTTACAGACAGCGCAGAGTTCACATTACAAACAAGAGGAGATATAACGGATTTATTTTCATCTCCAAAGTGATTGTTATCATGAAGATACTGTCAGTGAGAGATGAAAAGGCAGAAGACTGATTGTTATCCTGAATTCACCCCTTAACAATTGAAGTCTCCATTACTGCAGGTTTAAAGTGAGTGTAAGGCTACTTTCTTGTCTACCTCATGGGGTTGTTTGGGACCTCAAATTAGAAAATGGATATGAAATGCATTGTAAACTGTTGAATTACTATTTAAACATGTATGTTTATGTAACTTTTATAATATAATTTCCCAAGATGTTGGAAAAAATACAAAGTCAAATTATTTTTTAAAGGAATAAATTCAGTATTTTAATCCACATTTTAAGAATGAGAAAAATTTGTTATGGGGAGTTCTAAGACCAAAGATTTCCAACTTTATGTATGTATAATGAAACTGTCTCTAGAGCAGAGATGATTAGGACCTAGAGATCATATCAGTCTCTTAGCTGTAGTTTCAAATTCAAGTATTTTCCTGCTATGGATTATCCTAAATGTTACTAACAGAGCATCCTGTCATTGTCTTGATAAATCACTTATGTTGTATTCATATATCTCAATGGACTATCATGGCTGTTTTTCAAAATCTTCTTAATCTAATTACAATCTATTCAGCCTCACATCTCTTTATTTTCAACACATATTCTCTGTTTCTTGCCAGATATACTTTATCTTATCTAAAACTCAAGCCATAATCATGATGTCTCATGTCTACTTCATTAACTATGGAATATGTATCTTTTAGTTTTTAGATTCATTACACATAGAAAATAGTGCTGAACATATAGAGTAGGGTCTTCAAAATTACTTGTTCATTTATCTGTTAGATTGGCAGCACCTCCCTTCTCAGACCCATTCATGTTAGCACCTGATGAGGTCATTGTCAATTTGTCAATTAATATCTTTTAGAAACCTAGGTTGCATATTTAGAGAAAGATTTGTAGAATTAATGATATAAAATGATGGGATGTATTTTGGCCCAAACTCATTGCAACAATAACATTATTTTTTTCTAGTGCTCCTTTCATTTTCTTGGATAACTAAAGAGTTCTTATTACATATAACACTGATGGCAGTCATCTTTACTTGCTACATTAATATTCGTTGATAAAGACAAACCTAACCAAACAAAATAAGTCACTATAGTATAATATTATAGAAAAAATTTGAAATCATGCAAAAGCATGTGTTCAAGTCTTGGTTCTATCTCTAACAAGATATTTATCTTGTCTAGATATATTAATCTCAAACTGGGAAGAATACCAATTTGATTCAGTGGTAGTGAGCTTTAGTATATCATATATGATACATATACAATTATAATATATACAAATACATATATAGAAAACCACAAAACATTTCATGGTACGTATTACATAGTCAACAAATAGTGGCAAGCTACTCAAAAATCTTGAATATCAACTTAAATTTTAATCTCAGGATTTTCATAGCACTTTGGAGTTATCACCTTTTTGGAGAAAACTGGCTCTATTTTTTAAATTCCATAAAAAATTATCCAGCCTCACAGTTTTAAAAGATCTTAAAGAACATCAAGTCCACCTCCCCACTCCTTGATTTGGAGGAAGAGCTCATTCTTAATAAACACATCATGTAGTAACTACATACGGAATATGTTCTTATCAAACTGCAGTGATGTATTTAGTTTGTCATATTTCTTATGCTTTATATTTCCAGTTAAAACCACCCTCTGTTAATGCTAATCTTAACTTTTTAAAAACCATTTGAGTGACCCAGAACTCAAAATTCAGCCCCACTAAGAGGAAGATAGCAAGTCAACACACCACAGAAATACTTTAATAATAAAGCATTACTACCTTGCGCCTATACATGATGCATTCATTTCTTATTTATTGCCATAACAAATTACCACAAATTTAGTGGCTTAAAACAATACAAATTTATTGTCTTATACTTCTATGGTTTAGGATTTTGACATAGACCTCACTGGGTTAAAATCAGAACATTATTCCTTCTGGAAACTTTATTCTAGCTTCTAGAGGATACCCACATTCCTTTCTTCCTGACCCCTTTCCTCCACCTTCAAAGCCAGCAACATAGCAACTTTTGACCCTGCTTCCATCATCATATCTCTTTCTCTTACTCTCTCTTCCACCTCCTTCTACTTTCAAGACTCTTGTGATTACGTTGAGTCTACCCTGGATAAACCAGGATAATGTCTCTATTTTAAGGTCAGATGATTAGCAACCTTAATTCCTAATTCTGCAACTTTAATTCTGTTTTGCCATGTAACCAAACACATTCAAAGGTTCTGGAGTTTAGGAAATAGACATCTTCAGGCAGCCATTACTATACTTCATACACAGTAGTGGAAGCTTGGTTAGCTCCACCCATAAACAACATAAGGGTGGCAGGAAATTAGGAGTTGAGATAGACAATGATGTTAGGAAGATTTCATTCTGGCCAGGGTCTGCAGCTTCAAGTATAAGGTAAATAGTTATCATAGTTCTTTCCTTTATATTTGGCACAAAAGGAAAATGTTCCTATCAAATAATTTTTACCTTACCCTGTCTATCTCTTTTGAAAATATATGTCCCCAAAGAACATTTTTCAGGATCTTCATAGTATATTATTTATTTATTTTAAAAACAGCTTTATTAAGGTATAACTGACATACAGTTCAATGCATATATTTGGAATAAGTATACAATTAAGTTTTGACTATACATACAATCAAAACTGTACATACACACACATATACTTATGAGCCCATTATCACAATCAGGATAATGAACATATTTATTATCCCCAAAAGGTTCCTTGTGGTCTTTTATAGTTTTCTTTAGTCCTCTTCATCAGATAGCCATTGATCACTAAATGTCCCTATAGATTAGTTTGCATTTTCTAGAATTTTGTATAAATGAAACCATAGAGTATTTCTTCTTTTTAAAATATTTTTTATTTCAAAAATTTATGGAGGTAAAAACATTTAGGTTATATATATTGCCTTTGCACCACCCAAGTCAGAGCTATAAGCATGCCCATCCCAGACTGTGCACACTGAACCCATTAGGTATGCATTTGCCCATCCTTTCCTTCCTCCTCCCACTTGCCCAACACCTGATAAGTGTTACTTCTATATGTGTACATAAGTGCTGGTCAATTAGTACCAATTTGATAGTGAGTACATGTGGTGCATGTTTCTCCATTCTTGTGATACTTCACTTAGAAGAATGGACTCCAGTCTATGGCCATACCACCCTGAACATGCCAGATCTCGTCTGATCTCAGAAGTTAAGCTGGGTGGGCCTGGTTAGTACTTGGATGGGAGAAGAATGGGCTCCAGTACCATCCAGAATAATACAAGAGGTGTTAGTTCATCATTGTTTTTTGTGTCTGAGTAGTAATATCCCTTATGAATATAGATGCAAACATTCTCAATAAAATCCTAGCAAATCAAATTCAGCTGCTCATCAAAAACATAATCCATCACCATCAAGTGGGCCTCATCCCAGAGATGTAGGGATGGTTTAACATATGAAAATCCATAAATGCAATTCACCACATAAATAGAAGTAAAAACAAAGACCACATGATCCTCTCAATAGACACAGAAAAAGCATTTGACAAAATTCAGCACCATTTTATAATAAAAACACTTAGCAAAATAGGCATAGACCAGACTTACCTCTATATTATAAAAGCCATATATGACAAACCTGCAGCCAACAGAGTATGTTTTTAAATAAGCCCAACAAAATATTGTAGAAAGATTTTCACTGTTGCCTTAAATGATCTAGAAATGAACCTATAAATCGGTTCTAGTGCTAAGTAGGGCACAAGTAATCATGATTGTATTTTCCATCTTCTTGACAGAGAAGTGATATTAAGATCATCAATATAAAAAATTATTTTTATTGAAGCCATTATTAATTTTGTTTACAAATCTACTCTACTATATTAAATTGTACTTGAAAAGATTAAAGACGAAAAAAGAGAAGCCTGGTCTTTGGAAAGAAACCACAGAGAATTTACAGGGCCCTCACTAAATAAAATCCATATTTGAGAAATACTATTAAAAGCAAGTCCTAATGCAGGCATAAAGGGAGTTCTCTGGGAGAATTTTGATATAGTTAATCTACAGAGGCTGAGAGCTCAAAACAGCAGGCCATGTTTGATCTTGTTTGGATAAAATTGGATAGATAGAGAAGGAAATCCCAAAGAAAAAAAGAAGATGTTAGGGGCCAGGACCATTAATCTCTGTGCTCTGATAAGTAGGCAAGAGCTGGAAATATAATTTGATTGGTAAATACAATTTTTAAAAATTACTTGACAGATAATTGAAATAATAGCTACCTTGAATTGAAATGCATTTATCCATACCAATCTGTCCATTTAGTAAAAGCTACCTAAGAAGAAAATCAATTATTCTAAAAATAAAAATATTCACAGCATTTAGTAATTCTATAATGATACATTTATACCATTATACTCCACGTTTCAAGTTAAGTAGACATTGGCCCTATCATCACAAAGCTTATAGTTTGAATGATTTGACATTAGCATGGAAATGTCATAAGAAAAACACAAAGCTTAATAATGTCACCAGAGATAATGTACCACCAAGAGCACAATTCAATATAAATAATAAATATGTACTAACACATTTCAGACTATACAGAGTCATGCTCTTACTAGCTTATCAAAGGACATTATTGCAGGAAGGAAGAACAAGGAACAGCCTGCAAAGCTGTGCATCAAGATGTCATAAAACATTGAAAGCTCATTCAGATTAATGTAGTGACCTTAGCAACCCTCTAAACCCATTAAGCTCCCAGAAAGACCTCTCGTGTTCCTTACCCAAGTGCCACCACCATGATGCTGATCCAAGTGCTCTCTTTCTCTGCTTCTGTACCCTCTATTTTATCCTACACTGCTATCTTCTGAATGGCTTCTTTTTAGTGCCTTCTCTGTTTGTATCTTGGCTTTTGCCTGTCTTTATTTTTTAATATGAGCTCCATCATGGAACCAATGCTATGGAGACAGCTCAAAATATCAGCAAAGTGTTTGGGAAGGATATGGCTAAGGTATAAATAGTATGTCAATGTTTCCAGAAGCTCTGCTCTGATGATCTTAAACTTGAAGATGAGCCAAGTGGGTGATTTGAGACCAAGGTGGATAATGATGAGCTGAAAGCTGTAATGGAAGCAAATCCATCTCAACCTACACATGAATTAGCAGCAAGGTTTGATGTTACTATTCCAACCATATTGAACAATTTGAAACAAATCAGCAAGGTAAAGAAGCTGGGTAGAGGGGTACCGCACAAATTAGGTGAGCATCAGAAGAGAAATAGTCTCAAAACTTGCCTTTCTTTGCTGTCATGACATAAAGGCAAATCATTTCTATTTTGTATTGTTACATGTGATGAAAAATGGATTCTTTTTGACAATCCCAAGTGTTTGGCACAATGGTTAGATAAAGATGAAGTGCCAAACCACAATCCAAAACTGAATATTCATCAAAAAAAGCTAATGGTGTTTGTTTGGTGGTCCAGTATATTATCCACTACAGCTTTACGAAACTTGGTCAACTGATTACAGCAGATGTCTACTGCAACCAATTGGATGAAATGATGAGGATGCTTTTGATTAAGCAGCCGAGATTGGTCAATAGAGACAGACCAATCCTCTTGCAAGGCAATGCCTGACCACATATGACACAATGCTGCTCAAACTATAGAGGCTGGACTTGGAAACTCTCTGTCTCCCTCTCAGTTTGATTATTCTCATCGGTATTAAAAGATTCTCTTCCATATTAAAAAAACAAATCTTCTCTAGATCCCACATCCCCTTCCAGCCACAGCCCAAGTTCCATGCTCCTATCTACAACAAAACTCCTTCAAGAATTGTGTGTATTCACTGTTTCTCATTTCTCTTTTCCCATCCTTTCTTGCTGTCCAGCTGAGCTACTTACCATTTCACTGAAACTGTGCTTGTCAGGGTCACCAATGACCTCCAACTTGCCAAGTTATACGGTTAATTCTGGTTTTGTCTCATTTGCCTTATCAGCAATATTTCCCCAAATTGACCACTTTTCTTCTAAAACATTTTCTTCACTTTGTCTCTGGCACACAAACTTTTCTTGGTTCTTCATATATTGGATTAGCCATTTGTTCTCTGTCTACTTTGCTGATTCTCCCCATCTCTCCTGCATCAAGTGCTTGCATCCCTGTGGGTCTCTTCTTTGTCTGTACTCTTTGTGTTATGTGTGCTGCACACAGGGATGAAAGGAAATCTAGTTCCTCTCTCCAAGGATTTCATAGTTGAGTGGCACAAGAAGGAAAAAAATGAAGAATATCTCAGGTAATGACCCAACTAAATCCTTGTCTATATCTTTACATATAGATTCTATTTTTTCCCTGAATCATCATGGTTTAGACCCCAAAGAAAAAAATTACATGTATGTATACATATGTGCATCTTAGTGAGCTATCTGGATTTCCCAAATTATTTTACAGGGAAAACATGGAGAGGTAGATTTATAGCAAAATCCAAAAATCTTATTAAAAGTTTTTGTTATACAGTTCAGTTTCCCCAAATCTCTTTTATTTATCCAGTTACATGGGCTCTGTGTTTTTGTTGTTGTCGTTTGTTTTTATTTATTTGGGTTTATTTGCATGTTTTTTTTCTCTTTCTCTCACTCTCTTCACTTAACCCCTTTGCTTCCTCTTCTTTCTTTGATTTCCTCCCAAACCTAAATTTTCTCTCTTTGCTGTTACACAAATATTCAAATCCTCTTGGATTCTGCCCCTAAAACTTACATACCCATGCCCCATCACTGTACACTTATAAAAAAATAAAAAGTATCAGAAATCCATATCCTTAGAAGGCAGTTTGCCAATCATATTTTGCTACTTAAACATGTTTTTAGTGATTCAAAATATTAGTTAGGCTTTCAGTATGCTGCATGTAACAGGAGGATGCACAATAACAGGATGTTAAACAAAATATAAGCTTATTTCATTTTCTCATAAGGGAAATTTCTTATTTCAGTCCCAGCTGGTATGCCATGCCACAGTGATAGTAAAACACTCCCAAATCTTATTGCTCTGCCATCCTTCCCTCAGTACATGGCTCCAATTCCATGTTTAAAGATGTTTACTCCAACTACAAACATCTGTGTTCCAATCATCAAAATGCAGAAAATACCAAGAGAAAGGCATGACCTCTTCTCCTCTCTTTAAGAATGCTTCCAAGAAATTATATGTACCACTTCTGCTTAATTCCATTTGCCAATATTGCTCATTTAGCCACACAATACCTTCGAGGGAACCTTGAAAATTATTCTGAGCATCCATAAGTCTGGTTAAAACCTGAAGTTCTATTAGCAAGAAAGGGAAAATGGATATTTGGGGATAATTAGCTTACTCTGAGACCATGTCACCATCCACTCAAAATGACTTATTGATCTTTTATTCAAAAATTAATAATTTCCTGTGCAGGAAGTCTAGCGAGTGAAATTTTCTGCAGTCTATCTATCTCTGTAAAATCTATCTACTCACCAACACATTCATCTAACTATCAAGTTAGCTAACTATCTATTTATCATTTTTATCACTGCATCACCACTTCCTGCTTTCTTTCAGTCAATCTGCTTCTAAGATTTTTTAAAAAAAATTATCAGCAGGTGGCAAAGTTGATTATAATGAGTCTAAGAGCTGTATAAACATTAGAACTGTAAGGGGTATTGTTGTTGCTTAATCAACAAAGCTTTGAAATTGTGTGGCAAAAGCCATAGACTCTTTGTTGCTGCATAATGTGCTTGGTACTAGTCATATAAAGGCTTTTGATAAAGCCAAAGCAGTGCATGTAAATCCGATGGGGAAATACAAGAATATCTCATCAGTACCAGAACAGTTCTGTGATGAGAGGCATCAATTTACAGTATTTCCTATTTTGAGCTGTATAAAGAAATCAATTGATTTCCATTATTATTTGTAAATTTCATATCTCTTTTTATTTGCAACAAAATGTGAGTAATTGGAGGTAGAGATCATGGCTTCAGGGTGTGACAATTTTTTCTTAAAATTAGCAAGTAAGAGCTGAAAGCCTCTTTCCCCACCATTCTCCTGCTTGTTTCTGGCTCATTTAAAGTAAATAATAAATGCATTGGTACAGCCAGATACCACAGATGCCATAATTCCAGATCATAAAGCATCTATCTAAACACTAAAGAGTGAAGAAGATGAGTGAAATTAGTCTGAGTCCAGGTGTATAGGTATTGTCAATAGAGGTGCTAAAGGTACCAAAGCTGATGACAAGAAGTTGGACTGGTTCTTTGGATATATGTCAAACAGAATGGGGACAGGAAGTCCTAAGCGGTAAGTGAAAAAGAGTATTCAAAAATGTGCCATTCTGCACTCATGGTGAAGCAGAGGAGAAAAGCTTTTTCGAGGTTTTCAATATTTCAAGGATTTATTTACCCAAGTATTGTGCCGAGCAGGATTCTAACTATTTAGAAACTTTTACCATAAACTGAAGTATGAGAATCATTTTGAAAACATTAATTCAAAGATACAAAGACTCTAAGTCTTAAAGAAATGTTAAGAAAAAGAGACCTATCCCTACTGTATTTTTTAATACCATAAACATATTTTACCAATTTATTTGTAAAAAAATTCTTAGAGAGATCTGGACTCTCAAAGTTCTATGTTATTGCCTATGGAATACAATTATCGATTGTGTCCTGCTAATTAATAATATAGAATTCATTCTGTGGTCTTAACATGAACTAAGTAACTAGCTTAATTGGCTTTATTAAACACAAACATAACCAATTCATAGAGTCTTTTTGGTCTCCCTCTGATGATTATTAATTTGTCTTAAAACTTTGCATGTGAGAAATTTTGCTTTTATGGTTGATGTATGAGAATCATTCTCTCTTCATTCTGCTATACTTCCCCATTCAGCGTTCCAGAGTAGGATCTTCTACTGTTTGAACTACATGGGAAGAGAGTTTCCATCATCCTTTCCAATTCACTTCTCCTTAAAGAAAGAGAGCCTTTGTAATTAGAGAAGAACTGAGCATATAGAGTTCTGCCATTCATCTTTTTCTTTTAGACCTGCCAGCCTGCATAGAGGGTACCTTGGGCTCAATTCCTGATGCTGTGTGATAAGTACAATGGTATCAGGACCCAGGACTGTCTGTTATAAATAGGTCTGGGGTTATCTATCTTCCTTTTCATGGGCCCACATAGGTATAAGACAGCTATCCTTAGTGTCCCCAAGATATAGAATTGCCATCACTAAGAAGCCTGATGTGGCTCCATGTCTAGACCACATTGGGTACTTCATTATTAGTGGTTTGATTTTCTTTAGATCCCAGTTACAGAATTGAAGATTATAAGAGATACTAATAATTACTTTCTTATTTTATGTACATAATCACCAATATTATTTCCTTTTTCTCCCTTTTCCTTACTGATTTATGAAAAAGCAATTCAGTAATGGTAAAATTTTCAATTTAATCCTAAGATTATAGGATATTAAGGTGTAATTGTGACAGAGATAGAGCAACTAGGCAAGAAAAAGAAATAAAAACCATTCAAATAAAGAAGAAAAAGTAAAATTGCCCATTTGCAGATGACATGATCTCATATATGGAAAACGCTAACAATTCCATAAAAAACTAATAGAACTAATAAATAAATGCAATAAAATTGCAAGATACAAAATCAATATACAAAACTCAGTTGTATTTCTGCACACTAACAATCCAAAATAGAAATTAGGAAAATGATTCCATTACAAATTGCCATTTTATTCTTTTGAACAAAATACTTGGGAATAAACTTAACTAAGGAGATAAAAGACTTGTATACTGAAAACTACAAATTGTTGTTGCAAGAAATTAAAGAAGACCAAATGGAAAGACATGCCCTGTATGTGGACTGGAAAACTTAAAATTGTTAAAATGTCTGTGCTACCCAAATTGATCTACAGATTCAATGCAATCTCTATCAAAATCTCAATGGTAGCCTGGCAGAAGTGGCTAATTCCTATAATCCCAGAATTTTGGGAGGCTGAGGTGGAAGGATTGCTTGAGGCCAGGAGTTCCAGACCAGCCTGGGCAATGTAGTGAGATGCCATCTCTACAAAAAAATAATTAAAAAATTAGCCAATTTGCCTGTAGTCCCAGCTACTTGGGAGGCTGAGGCAGGAGAATCACTTGAGCCCAAGAATTCAAGACTACAGAGAGCTACAATTGCATCACTGCACTCCAGCCTAGGCTACAGAGCAAGACCGTATCTCTTAAAAAAATATTTAAAAATTCAAAGATATTTTCTATAGAAATATAAAAAATTATTCTAAGATTCATGTGGAAACAAAAAAGACCACAAATAGCTAAATCAATATTATGAAAGAAGTAAAAAGCTAGAGGCCTCATACTATCTGACATCAAAACATATTATAAAACTAAAATAATCAAAACAATATGGCATTAGCACAAATATAGATAAATGGACCAACAGGACAGAATAGGGGGCCCAGAAATAAATTAATGGATATATAGTCAACTAAGCTTCAACAAGAGAGCCAGGAACATACCTTGGAGCTGGGTGTGGTGGCTCGTGCCTGTAGCCTCAGCTATTCAGGAGGCTGAAGTGGGAGAATTGCTTAAGCCCAGGAATTGGAGACCAGCTTGGGCAAGATAGTGAGATCCTATGTCTAAAAAAAAAAAAAACAAAACAAAAAACCTTACAGATTGGGGAAAGCATAGTTTCTTCAATAAATGGTGCTGTAAACTGGATATCCACATGCAAAAGAATGAAATTGGACCCTTATCTTACACCATACACAAATATCAAATCAGAATGGATTAAAAACTTAACATAAACATAAGACCTGAAGCTGTACAACTCCTGGGGAAAAAAAAAGATGAAAACTCTCATGACATCAGTCTTGGCAATGATTTTATGGATTGACACTAACAGCACAGATAGCAAAAACAAAAATAAATGAGTGAGACTACATCAAATTAAAAGATTTCTACACAGCAAAGGAAACAATCAAAAAAATGAAAAGACAACCTATGGGATGAGAGAAAATATTTCCAAAACTGAGAAGGGGTTAATCTACAATACATATAAGAAAATTTTACAACCCAATTAAAAGCACTAAAAACCTGTTTTAATAATGGGCTAAGGACATGAATAGACATTTCTTAAAAGAAGACATACAAATGGCCAACAGGTATATGGAAAAATGCTCATCACTAGTCATCAGGGAAATATAAATCAAAACCACAATGAGATATCTCCTCACACATGCTATGATGCCTACTGTAAAAAAGTCACATGATAGTAAGTATTGGCAATGGTGTGGAGAAATTGGAACACTTGCACCGCTGTTGGTACAATGCAAAATGGTGCAGCCATTATGGAATATATTGTGAACATACCCTCAAAATTAAAAATAGAACTACCATGCAATCCAGTAATTCCACTTCTGGGTATTTATCCAAAAAAATTGAAATCAGGATCCTGAAGAGATATTAGCACTACCATGTTCATTGCATCATTATTCATAGTAGCCAAGATGTGGAAACAACCTAAATGCCTATTGATAGACAAATGGCTAAAGAAAATGTGGTAGCATATATGTTGTAATACTATTCAGTCTTTTTTAAAATTTTTTTTTATTTCAGCATAGTACAGGGGTACAAATGTTTAGGTTATGTATATTGCCCTTGTCCCACCAGAGTCAGAGCTTCAAGTGTGTCCATCCCCAAGATGGTGCTCACCGCACCCATTAGGTGTATATATACCCATCCTCTCCTCCCCCCTTCCATCTGCCCAACACCCAATGAATGTTATTACTATATATGCACTTAAGTGTTCATCAGTTAATATCAATTTGGCGGTGAGTACGTGTGGTGCTTGTTTTTCCATTCTTGGGTTACTTCACTTAGTAGAATGGGTTCCAGCTCTATCCAGGATAAAGTAAGAGGTGCTATATCGCCATTGTTTTTGTGGCTGAATAGAACTCCATGATATACATATACCACATTTTGTGAATCCACTCATGTTTTTATTGGCACTTGGGTTGTTTCCACATCTTTGCAATTGTGAATTGTGCTGCTATAGACATTTAAGTGCAGATGTCTTTAAAAAGCAGGAAATTCTACAATATATAGCAACATAGGTGAACATTGAGGGCATTATGCTAAATGAAATAAACCAGTCACAGAAAGACAAATACTTTATGATTCAACTTATATGCAGTATCTAAAATTGTCAAATTTGTAGAACGAAAGAATGAAATGGTAGCTGCCAGGGATGGAAGGAAGGGAGAAATGGAGAGTTACTAATTAACAGACATAAATTTTCAGTTAAGCAAGATAAATAAGCTTTAGAGTGAATATACAACCTTGTGCCTTGTAAATAATAATACATTGTACACTTAAACATTTAAGAAGATAGATCTCATTTTAAGTGTTCTTACCACAATAAAATAAAATTTTCAAAAAATTTAAAATTAACTTTAAAAAAAAGAATGACCACCACTCCAAGATAGACACAGAGACAGATAGAATCTTTTCTACCGGGGATAGCAGAAGTTACACGAGAGAGTTGTATTATGTTAGTTAAGATGGTTTACTTATTTTTATTTTTCTCATTCTTGGTATTGGAAACTTTATTGATAAAAAGGTATGCATGAATGCTGAGCAAACAAAGAAGTTGACTGTGTTATAAAGTAGGGGCACATCCATTCCATTCTCTCTTATGTTCCCTCTGTATTACAGGGGTTGATAGCTTAAAGTGCTTTTCCCACGCAACTGGGATTCTGGATGTGCTTTTGGTTTTGTGAATGAGATTTACTCACACAGGGTTGGGAGAGTGGAAATGAGATGGAAATAATCTTACTATGGCTTCAACAGGTAACAAGCATGTTTTGACAGCACGAGTGTGTGACTGCATGTGAGGCAGTCACGATGTCAGCAGTGATAGCAGAAACGCCAGCCTCAGCTTCCTCACCTCTAGATTCCAAGCACAGTTGTGATCTGGAAACCATTTGTCCCTGGAAGCCCCTAGACTTGCATTTCTTCTACTTTTCCAGCAATTTTGTAAGCCTCTTTATTCCCCCTATTGTGTTTCTTTCTGCTTCAAACTCCTGATGTGTTTTCCATTTCCTGCATGCGATATTGCTGGACATACATACAAAGACATTAACTGTATGACATTGAGGAAATGAAAAATGGTGACTATGATACATTACAAGGTTTTATGAGCATTAGAGAGAAGGTATATAAAGTGCTGAGCTCTAATAAGTACTTGATAAATAATTTCTGTTTTTACAAACACTCAATAATTGCATGAATATAAAGGATTTAACCATTAGCTTTATTTATTACATTGCTAGATCCAGAACAATACTACAGATAACTATGTCTTTAGTATTATAGTCAGTTTCACAAATTACAATTAAACAATTTTATGATTCACTGGAGTATATTAAGAAGATATTTTCTTTGAGGTTTGGTTAATAATTTTCTGTCCCTCTACCTACCATGCAATCCTTCTGATTGTAAATCAGGTTAGAGAGATTATAAGTGTTCCTATTTCACAGGGATTACTATTCACTTCTCCTTTGTTCACGAGAAGGTTCTTACTGAGAGGAAAAGAAGACGAAAGTCTATTATGCTATTCATAGATTTGGAATTATTCCCTCAGGTAATTTATGCTACATAAATTTATCATATCTAATGGAAATGTCATTGAATTTATGCTTGGATTGTGTGTGTGTGTGTGTGTGTGTGTGTATGTGTTAGATACCCACAAACAAAAATTTCTTAAATATATTCACCTGCACTAAATGAAAGTCTGAAGTTGAAAAATACAGGTTCTTAATCTTTAATGTAACATCTTTTAAGGAATGGGAGATCCACATTCCTCTGTAATGAAGTAAGAAAGAAAGAAATCTCTCTGCATGGTGCTGTAACCTTTGACAAGTGTCATAGCTAACTGGTCTTAGCAGTGGCAGGATTTATTTCTTTCACAGAGCTTTGTGCTCTGCCAGGTGGAAATAATCACTAAAAATAAATGCCTCAGGGTTTCAGGTTTTTTTTTAAGTGTTTGCCTTTTTTATTGTGCTCACTCTGGCTCTGAACGGTCGATTTGTTGGATATCCCACCAAGTCTGAGTAAAAGGGCAGAGGAATGTTTGGGATGAGGTGAGCTATGACTAGTTCTAGATTTTGCTTGGTTTACAAATTGATGTCAGCTTTGTAACCAAACCACCAGGGGCTTTAAGAATCTACTGGTAATTAAGCTTATAATTCTCATTTCAGTGTGTTTTCTTCATTTGCTCTTGCTTGCTCTGAGAACTACTGAGTCTTGAATTTCTGTATACATTTGGTCAAACTGATAATCCCAACTTGTTTAAAGATAAATAAAAATCTGGGGCTTTGGCTCTTTAGTTGGAACACATGACTGATGAGAGTTAGCCAGATCTGTACATTGTGATCTGCAGACGAAGCTATGACTTTGACTCACCCCAGCATTTATAAAAACTGGGATAAAAAGTCTCTGAGATTCCAGTCACAGAAGCATTTATTTTTAGGGTCTAACAAAAATTCAAATGTACTAGCATCATTTCTTCATAATAACATCTTGAGTTTTTTGCATATCATAGTTTCCTTAGTCTCCTCATAAATATCACAATAGTAAATAGAATCCTATATCTGGCAAAACTACCCTTGTAAAGTGAGGGAGAAATTAAGATACTCCCGGAGGGAGTTTGTTACCACTAGACCTACCCTGCAAGAAATGCTAAAGGGAGTCCATCAGATAGAAATGAAAGGACACTAGATTGAAGCCTTATGAAGAAATAAAGATCTTGGTAAAGGTAAATATATGAGCAATTGTAAAAGCTAGCATTATTGTAACTTTGGTCTGCAACTTCACTTTTGGTTTTCTCCAGGATTTATGAAGTTGGTGCATTAAAAAAAAGTTACAAATCTATGTTTTTGGACACATAATGTATAAAGATATAATTTTGTGATATTAACAACTGAAAGAGAGTGGGGCTGGAGATGTATAGGACCATATTTTTGAAGATTATTGAAGTTAGCTGGTAACAATTTAAATTAGAATGCCTTAATTTTAGGATACTAACTATAATGCCCATGGTAAGCACAAAAAAAAAAATTAGGCAAAGTAAGAGGTTAACAACAATAAGTAATGATTTCTTATAATAGAAATTAGATGTTAAAATAGAACATTATAACAATGTGCCAGCCTCATTACTCTTGCACTTTGGGGATATTATTAAGTAAAATAAGGATTACTTGAACACAAGCACTGTGATATTGTGACAGTTGATCTGATAACCAAACCTGCTACTAAGTGAATATGGGCAGGCAGCTTATACAGCATGGAGATATTGGACAAAGGGAATATTCACATCACAGAGAGGATGGACCAAGATGGTGCAAGATGTCATCGTGCTACTCAAAACAACATGTAATTTAAAACTTATAAATTATTTATTTCTGGAATTTTCCATTTAATATTTTTGGACTGTGGTGACCTTGGATACCTGAAACCATGGAATGCAAAACTGTGGATAAAGGGGACAAGTGTACAGTGAAAACTATTAAACATTGCTGCAAGAATTTAAAGAAGACAAAAATAAATGGGATGACATCCCACTGAATTGGAAGACTTAATATTGTTAACATGTCAATACTACCCAAAGCATTTTACAGATGCAATTCAATCTCTATCAAAATATCAATGGTTCTGTGCATATGTAGAAAGGGACAGCAGGTACAGTGCCCAGAGGCCACTCTTCTGATTTTTCAGGCCACACCAGGAGTGAGATGGACATGCTCCAGCCCTCTAGGGACCAAATCCTTACAGCAGCTATTTTAAATATATTTAGAGTTTAAAGAAAAATGGTCCCAATAAATGGAAAAATGAATAATCATAGCAAAGAAATGGGAAGTATAAAAAAGAATCATGAAAATTCTAGATCTAAAAGGTATACTAACTGAAGTAAAATTACCTGGATAGCTTAGTAGCAGATTGAAGACAGTAAAAGAAAGAATTGGTTTAATGATAGAGAATTGAAAATATTAAATCTAGCGAACTGGGTGAAAAAGATTAAAGAAAAACTGAGGTAATCTCAGTAACCTATGCAATAGTATTAAACAGTATCAAACATGTAATTGGAGCTACAGATGGGAAGGAGAAAGAGAAAATGACAAAAGATATTTGCTTTTAAAATTTCATCTTTCTCTTAGATATACTTCAGTTTTACTAAGGGATATATGCATAAGAATAGATCTGTTTTTACTTACCAGATTTTTGAATGTCATTCTGAAAACTACTAACATTATTTACTATTAAAAATTATCAGCCATTATCTTTTCTTTTACTATTATATTTCCAACCTCTTTTATTACTAATTCTGGAATTTCTATTACTACGTGTTAAACTTTCATTTACTCTCTTTCATGTCCACAAGTGTTTTCATCTCTTTATCTCACTGTTGTTTTACTCTACATAAACTGCTAAATCTCTATTCTAATTCACTGTCTCTCTTTAGTTGAATTTAATATTCTGTGTAATCTGTCCATTGCATTAATTTTGATGATTCTATTTTTTCATTCTTAGAGATTTGATTTGCCACTGTTCCACATTTATGTTTTTAAATTTCCATACTGTTCTCATTATGAGTTTTATTCCTTCTTGTAACTCTTTAATAATTTTAAACATTGACATTCAATAGTCATGTTTGTACTGTTTTCTAATCCCTGGTTACTCATATATTAATTTTCATGTTTGTTGCATTTGTTGATTCATTTTGCATGGTAATTAATTTTCATGTGGAGTTTTAATTGTTTTTATTGTATCTCCTCTTCAGTAAGGGTGGGTTCTTTTGTGTGAATCTTAAATATTGTGGGCTGTGGCTCCTGCTGAAACCAATGACAATTTATTAATTTTTTTCCTACTGCATGGGTGGTAAACATTCAGAACTCACAGCCTATGATTTGGGACTGGAGTTTTCATTTCTCCAAGGTTATGTTTTTGTTTTTGTTTTCTCTTATGGTTCTGAGTAATTGGCTTGTTGCCCCATGCTTCCCTGGATCTGTGGTTTTTCTAATTCAATTTCTATGGACATTGTAGCCAACAGTGATATCTAATTTTTTTTAAGACAGTTCCATTCTAGCTAACCATCTTGTGTGAAGCCAAAACCACATCTTCTGTTCCAGCATGAATGAAAATATTCCAATCTCTCAATTTTATCTCAGCTCCCAAACCTCAAGCTACTTCAGTAACAGCTAAAAGTTATGTCTTTATGTTTCCCCTTTTATAGCAATGAGAAAAATCCCTTTTCTTTCTTTCTGGCGCATTTGGCTGTATATTTTCATAATATACTTTTCCTTGGAATTCAGTATTTTTCCTGTAGAAGTACAGTCTTTGTAAGGGGAGTTTTTGTAGCAGTACATAGCAGGAGAACAATGTTAACTAAATTTCCCATATTTAAACTTATTTACCCCCTTAATAATTGGCATAGACATATTTCTATGTCATTGATCTTCTATTGTATCATTTTTAGTGGCGTAAGACTAATTATATTTGTATGTCCTAAGTTAGCCAACTAAACTCCCTATATTTGGACATTTTGGTTGTTTCCAGTGTTTCTCTCTCACAGATCTTTTCTCATAAAGAATAATGCATTATATAGTTAATTTTTTCAAACATACAGTAGAAGAAAAATCAAAGGATATAAATAAAATAATAACAAAGCCAAATAGAGCAGAAGGTACTAGACTGCAAGTAACAACAGTAGAGGAAAGGGTTAATAAATGTGAAAGTACCAAAATTTTCCATTCCC
Source organism: Cheirogaleus medius (assembly GCA_008086735.1). Classification (NCBI taxonomy): domain Eukaryota; kingdom Metazoa; phylum Chordata; class Mammalia; order Primates; family Cheirogaleidae; genus Cheirogaleus; species Cheirogaleus medius. Next base: position 29,254,830 of record VBSM01002616.1, on the reverse strand, counting down.
TATGGCAATGTTTCAACTATCAAAAGGCTTTGCTTGTTTCTTTGTTTGTTTGATGGAAATAAGTTTTATTGTTTGTCTTTTACAGCATTGAAATAAGTTTATTTGTTTGGTTTTTACAGCAATGAATGGCCCCCCAAATTAAAGAATTTGTAATAAACCAGAACCAAATTCTTTGGCTAGTACTATATGCTAGTAGAATAAGAGCTGCTACACTCTCAGAAAAACATTATTGCTGGAACAGGCATCACTTTCTCTATTTTGTGCTGCCTTCTTTCTATTTTGAGATGCCTAGTGAATAGTAACAGAATCCTGAGAACCATTATTTTATCAGTCTTTCAAAGAGGTAGTAGTTGTGATCAGGGCATCTCAGCTAAAACTACTATAAACTTGTTGGAACTAACCCTTCGAAGTGTTTCCAATACTATAAAAGTTAGAGTTTGTTATCAAAACTAAGGCATTCTAGCACTCCTTAAAGCTTCCAGTGTTCTCTTCTATCTCAGAAGAAGTCTATTTCCATTTAAGTTCCATTAAACTGAGTAGACATAGAGATAATGGTAAAAAAAACCTTCCAGAGGAAGCAAAATAAAATATTAAAAAATAAAATACGTAGCAACAAACTATAAGAAAGAAAACAACACACAGAACCTGAGGATAACATACAACACTGAAGACAAAATTGCTGAAAGAGACAAAGGAGGGTTACAATTTGATTCCTAAAGCTGATTTTCCTGGAAGTCAATGTCATTCATTGGAAACCACTTCCATCATCTTTACAGTCAAGGTTTACTTCATAAACTGACGAGAGATTGAAGGTCTTAATAGCATTTTTCATATCACTGTGGTCTATGGAGAGCAAATCTTCAATATATTTCAACTTGAAGATAATGTACCTTATTTTTTAATTGGAGGTCCTATTTTTACTCTCATAGATAAAGGAAAGCTAGACTGCCTCCATGTCTCAATTGGTTTGATTGTCAGTCCCACAAAATGTTCTTCTTGCTGACTTTCAAGTTTAATTAGGTCCCTCTAGTATTACATGAAATGCAGCACTGCTTATTTCATAGTAGAAGTATAATGACACCAAACAGCACTGAGTTTGATAATTTTGATTTGGTCAATGAAGTTCACATAAGTTAAGTGACTTGGTTAAGTGACTTGCATAAGTGACAAGTAGGACTGTCAGGCTGTTCTCCCAGGTTATTCAGGAAAGTTCCCATTGAGAAAATACATCCTGACTCATGTTTGATATACTGGAAAATATATTTTTAAAGGGAAAGCAGACCATCATAAAGAAAAGAAATAAAATTTAACATCTCTTCAAAGTCAAGAATATTTTTTTTTTAAAAAAAAAAGCATAATGAGCAGTGAAAATAAGCACTTTAGCCTGAACAGAAAAAATAGCGGGAGAGACAACAGACTTCTCATGTCTCACATGTAAAGTGTGTGTGTGTGTGTGTATGTGTGTGTGTGTGTGTCTGTGAGAGGGTATTTTTGTATAATCTTAAATTGTATAAATTTTATTGGATATTAAATTTTAAATAGAGCTCATCAATTTGGAGAAATTGTGGTGGAAACTTTTCAGTATTATTGGAATCGTGTTAGAAATGTATTGGGTTCCTGTTGCTGCTAGAACAAATTACCACAATCAGTGGCTTAAAATAACACAAATTTATTATCTTACAGTTCTAGAGAATAGAAATCAGAAATGAATTTTACAGAGCTAAAATTATGGACTCAGTAGTGTGGCATTTCTTCTGAAGGCGCTGAGGGAGAATTCATCTCCTAGCCTTTACCATCTTCTAGAGGTCATCTTGGTTCTTATTCCTTTCCTCCATCTTTAAAACCAGCAACATGACGTCTTTCTCTGATCTTTGCTTTTGTTGTCACATCGCCTCTCTGTAATGGTTCTAGTTCTCTCTGGTGATTACACTGGGCCCACCTATAAAATACAGAATATCCTTCCCATCTCGAGATGCTTAATTTAATTACATCTGAAAAGTCTTATTCTTGTTTGAATGAAGTAACATATTCACAGGGTCTGGATATTGTTGGGGAGCCATATTTCTATCACAGAAGAAGAATAGTATTTTTAAAATGTTTAATGTCTATCATCAGATAAATAAACTGCTAATTACTTTGTGAATAAAAACAAATGAGAAAGTTGATAACACCTTATTATTGCAACAATGTTGGGAATCTATAGTAACTTAAGTGTGTCTTTCAATCATAATCCTCATAAAAATGCATCAACTGTTGGTAGCATATATTATGTACAACTTTCAGTTCTCTTTCTTTCATAGGTTTTTAGCTTCTTTATGCATTACGGACCACCGCAGACGTCTTCAAACTACGGCTTGCAGGCCACATGTGGCCCGCCGAGGACATTTATCCGGCCCGCCGGTGTTTTTGCCACCGCTGCCTGTCCTGCTTAGCAGCCGACTCGTCCCAGGCCCACAGTGCGCATGTGTGGAATGTACGGCCGCACTCTCCAACGGCCCTCCAATGGTCTGAGGGAAAGTGAACTGACCCCTGTTTAAAAAGTTTGAGGACCCCTGACCTAGAGAATCTGGTGAGATTCATGTAACCTCTTCACATGCAAACTCTATCTGTGGACACATTCATCGCATTTCTATACAGATACTACCTTATAAAGCCCATTCATGGACCATAAGGTTCAGGTTAAGAATTCCATTTTATCAGGTTTTATGGATTATCATTAACTCACACATTTCAGGACATGTCTTCTCTTAGAACGAAAAAGCTACATGGTACAAATGTCAAGAATGCAGATAATTAAAAAAAAAGAATGCAGATAACTAAAATCTATGGCTCTTTTCTAGGGTCATTCCTTAAATAAAGGCTTTCTCAGGATTCTACCTGTAAAATTCAACATCTGTGTTTGCTTTGAAGATTACTTTATCGTGACATGCCATGTAGCATGTGTTTACCAGGTTACTCACAATAAAACAATCTAGAATAACACAACTTTGGATAATTCAAGATCTGACTATCCAAATCTGTAACATTACAAATAGCTTTCCTATATTATCCTCCTATTCCTCCTCTTTCCTCTAATTTCTCCTCTTTTTCCTCTTTCTTATCATTTCTTATCTCTACCTATTTCTCTGGCTTTTTGCTTTAGGGCTCCTCCACTGTTTATTAACTTATGTATTGTAGAATAAATCCAGAAATAAAAAGGAGTTGGAATGCAAAATTTCCAAATTGACCATTTAAGAATAGCCTGGCTGCATGTTTTAGTTGTAGAAGGAATAGATGGCATTAGGTTCATCAAATTGTTGAAAGAATACACCAAATAACGTTGATTTAAGCAAGACTGAAGTTTGTTTTCATTTCACATAAACATCCTAAAATTTGATCCAAAGAGGTTATCATTTCAAGGACTTATTACCTTCTATGTTGTTAAAGCTCTGTGCATAGCCTTGACCTCATGGGCCAAGATGGCAATATCAGCAATCCAGGGAGTAGGATGGATAAAGGAATAAAGAAAAGTGAATAAAGAAAATGTGTGCTCTTTCCTTTAAGGAAGATTTCCAAAAGTTGTCCCATAATACTTCTGCCTGTATCTCATTGGCTGTGGCAATAACTAGATGAAAGAGAGACTAAGAAACATAGTCTTTAATTCAAGAAGCCACAGGTAAAAATTCACAATTCTAGTCATAGAAAAATTAAATAATGGATGTTGAGGAATCATTGTTAGATTCTGGAACAATAAGCCTTTTTGGCTTCCCAAATACCCAGAACAGTACTCCTCCTTCTCACATAACAAAATAAACTCCTCCTCAAGTAAGACATCCCCAGTGTTCCATCTTCATACTGCATCCAGCCTAAAACCCAGGATCTTGGGGTGATGCATATTCCTCTCCATTTAATTCAATAGTATCCGTCTCCAATCTATCCCATAAATTAAAAGACAGTATTTGCCCTCATTTCACCTAATATATAATGGCATAGTCACAATAGAAAGGTGCAATAAAAATTTGCACATGTAAAAGAGAAAAATAGGAAAAACATGCAGTCCCTCATCCTTAATTAACGTTGCCAAATTTCTATGGACAGTCATCACAAAGACTTCCTTCTATGGCAATCAATAAGTTCCTTAGTGATGCCATCTGGTAGCTTCTGGTTCATGCCCTGAGATGAAATCCCTTCTCCATTGGCCTCCATTATCTCTGAATCTGTCTCTGGAAGTTTCTTTCCATGCCATTCTTGGGAACTGTATAATTTGGGGACCCAATGGTATTACTAGATGTTTGAGAGCTAAGGAATTATTTTAGGAATAAAACAGGCTATTCCAGGTATTTCTTTAGCAAAATAACTTTTTCAAAAATATAATAATCTCTTTGCTGATCTCTTTGCTTCAACTAATCTCTCTGCTTCTGGTCAGTTCTATATGTGAGTAACTGTTATAGTATAGTTATTTGTTCCTCAAACCTCATGTTGAAATTTGGTACCCAGTGTTAGAGGTGGGGCCTAATGGGAGGTCTTTGGGTCATGAGAGTGTCACTCATGAATGATTTGGGGCCTTCCTCAAAGTAATAAGTAAGTTTTCACTCTATTCGCTCCCTGGAAAGATGATTGTTTTCCCAAGAGAGAGGCACTTCCTCCTCTCTTTTGCATCCTTTCTCACCACATGATCTCTGCTCATGCTGGCCCCCTTCTCCTTCTGTGAGTGGAACGTCCCTGAAACCCTCACCAGAAGCAGAAGCTGGTGCCATGCTTCTTGTACTGCTTGCAGAGCCATGAGCCAAATAAACCTCTTTTCTTTATAAAGTACCCAGGCTTAGGTATTCCTTTATAGCAATACCAACAGACCAAGACAGTAACCAAATCCAAAGATTTCATTAGACATCACTTACTACCCTGGAAGTCTGGCCTTCTACTTATTGACCCCTGGGCTCTGCCCATTCCCTATTCTCTCACTTAAATTGAGGAAATCTTGAGGCCATCTGACACCATAGACTTGGGTAGGAAAGCAAAATCTTTAATGTTCTTTCTGCTTCTTCCCCTTTTGTCAGAGAATTCTTAAAGAAAGTGACTTTTAAAAGCTTCTTCAGTCTGTATCACCCGGTAATCCATTTATAGCCACCATTTAGAACTGTTTCAATTTGGGTGCTGTGGTTTGAATGTTTGTCCCCCTCAAAGCTCAGGTTGGAATTTAATTGTCATTGTAACAATATGGAGAGCTGGGACCTTTAAGAGGTGATTAAATCATGAGGGCTACACCCTTCTGGGTGGCATTAATGCCAGTAGAAAAGACCAAGTTCAGCCCCTATTTGTTTCTCTTTGCTCTTCTGCTTTCCACCAGGTGATAACACAGCAAGGAGGCCCTTGCCAGATGCCAGCCCTTTGACCTTGAACTTCCCAGACTCTAACTGTGAGAAAATAAATTTCTGTTTATTATAAATTACCACGTCTCCAATACTCTGTTGTGCAACACAAAATGGAATGAGACATTGGGGTACAGAGTAGTTGACTTTTTTAACCCCAAAGCCCCAAATTACAGACTCTCCATCAACTTACATGCAGGTTATATGTTGAAAGTGACTATTTTGACAGTTATATATCTCCCCCATACCTACTTTATTGATGTTAGATAGAAGCATCCAACACAGATGATGTATTAATTTTTTCCTATTGTTTCTCAAATGCTACAATCTCAGTGGACATGTAGACTGACTTTTAAGATATCAATGGAAATAGTTTAACTACATTTTTTTAAAGAATCATGAATTTATTGAATTTTTTTATTTCAGCATATTATGGGGGTATGAATGTTTAGGTTACGTGTTTTGCCTTTTCCCCGCTTACCCCCCACTCCCCGGAGTCAGAGCTTCAAGCATGTCCATCCCCCAGATGGTGCAGATCAGACTCATTATGTATGTATATACCCATCCCCTCCTCCCCCCTCCCATTTGCCCGATGCCCAATAAATGTTATTCCTATATGTCCACTTAGGTGTTGATCAGTGAAATAACACCTCTTGTATTTTCCTGGATAGAGCTGGAACCCATTCTACTAAGTGAAGTATCCCAAGAATGGAAAAATAGTTTAACTACATTTTTTAAAATTGCCATAAGAACCACTAGCTTTCTAGTCTGCAATATCTGTGCCTTTACTACTTATTACCTGACAAAGCCAATGCCAAATATTTTAGGTTCTGTGTGGCACCCCACTTTGAAGTTAAAATTTGCTTTCTTTAGAATTAATATTATCTACAAATGACAAATAAAATCCAAATAACATGGAACTAACATGTGCTGTCTTACAAAGAACACCTGGAAGGTGGTCTAAAGTTAATATGGCTCCTCAAGGTGTCATGGACATTTCACTTTCTAATGGCACTTCTGTCTGTGTCTACAACTTCTTGTATTTGTATTCTAGGTAACAAAATATAGGGTGATTCCAGAAAGAAGAGACACAGAGAACATACTCACAGTCCCTTATGGACATATCTCATGACATGTCTACTTATATGCCTTTTGTATAATCACATGATTACACAAAGCTGCAAAATGTAATCTTTACTATAGGTGGGAGACATTTCTTTAGCTAAAAATCAAGGATTATATTATGACAGCAAAAGGATAGAAATGGATATAAAGATTCAATTAGATGTCTCTGCCACATGTTCTAAGACTGTTTAAACTTTAAGGGTCTATGGTTTTAAAATACATTCTATTTTTCTTTTGAAACAATTACTTGATCAAGATCTTAAAATATGAACTAATGATTGTTCCTTGCTTGGACCATGCATTCCTACTGTCAATTAGTTAATATTAATTAAACCCCAACTAATGCTCAATTATTTAAAAGAAAGGAGATAAACACCGACTCAGAATAAATACAATTATAATTTGATTAAGGGAACTGTGTAAGTATTAAAGGAAACTTTTTAAAAATGTACTTTAGGATCAGGTTACACAGTACATAAGGAGGTACAACTAAACCCAATCCATAATGGATAGGTTGAGTTTGGGTTGGTAGATAATGGAATAGCAGAGTAGAAATTCATCATTTCAGGTCAGCACCAGGCAAGTGCCCATATCTTTAATGTTTCCTTATAAAAAGCCATGGGATTAAGGAAATGTATGCATATTCCATCACCAACACTCCACTTTCATCTTTGATCTCATTTAGATTTCTTGGTTTTCGTTTTGATGGTTTATATACAGAGCCTCCCTCTCTTTATGGCCTTTTCACGGAGCAATCATCTGGACACCTATTTTACTTCTCTCCAAGCTTTGGCTTCAACTCCTCAGATTCCAATTATGTACATGCATACATGCAGTCAATCCCAGCCAAATATTGCTAACCTCTGTACCCAAACTAAGTTCCCATGATACTAAAACCACCCACCCATTCCACCCCCCACAACCAGGGAAAAGGAATAGCACAGAAAAAGTTTTAACAAAAGCAAAATTCATCTAATACATAAAGTTTAAACTATAGATTATTGCAACTCTTTTAGTCTAGTTGACTGTATGCAAAGATTTTAGATAAAAGACATTTAGTCTTTTTTCTTCCTGTTTGTGGTCTTCATTCTCCCTAGACATTATTTCACTTTTATCTGTAGTACCAATCTTTGCATTTTTTCAAGTACCAGCTCCAAAGTCCAATTATCAATTAAGTAGTACAGTGCAAGTAGAACACATTAGAAAAATTCCCAAGTTGGTAGAACAGCACTGTAAATACACCCTCTAGTTATCTGGTTGGCAATCAGAGCATCCCTTTATTAGATAGTCTCTGATTTAAGCTCAAAATGACCATATGACAACATCTACAATTTTCTAGAAGTATTTGAAATTTATTTAATACTTATTTCAAGTAACTTGTTCTCAAAATTACCTTTCTTGTGGATTCAGGTCATTTCATATTTATTCTTTTTCATATATGCTCCACATTAACTCTGAAATCTCTCCTCCAGAGCTTGGCCAAATAATTATGTTGATTGTATTCCTACTTCTTTATTTCCAAAGTGCACCAGGTAATTGTAGAGGTGCAGCAGAATCTATGCTAGGTTCAGATTCATTTATTGCATTAATAAAAGGTTTAACCATTTGGCATTGGCAGTTTAGTAGCTTTTTCTGTGTATATGCCTAAATTTTGAAGCATAAAGAAAATTTCTATTTCTAGGGGCTAAAGTAGTAATCAAAAAAAATTTATTGATGGAATTATGTTTTAAAGATTAAGATGCTCAGATTTGCTGCTTCCCTTTCACTTGCCACCAGGGATGCAGTCCCCAAAGCAAACTTAATCAGAAAATAGAGTATTTTATAGTATCAACCAAACACAAGGAAAATCACATTCCAAACGTAACAATTTCTAGAATCTACAAGGTATGGTAAATAGACATAAAATTTAAATAACTAGCTCTAGCAAGTTAATCACAGGTACAAGTGCTGAATACCAGGAATTAGTAAAAAGCAAAGTTATCAACTATTTGAACTTTTACATGTATGTGTTGTCTCCATGGAAACAGATTCTGTATACGGATATATGTTTACACCATACACTCTGAGATTTGTATCAGCATAACATCTGGCCAAAGAAGATACAACTCTTACTATATTTTACTGGTAGAATTTATTCGAAAGTGTAGGAGTCTAAAATAGTCAAACTCATAGAAACAGAGGGTGCAAGAGTGGTAGAAAAGGACTTGGGGTGGAGGAAATGGGGAGTCATTCAATGGGTATAAAATTTCAGTTAGGATAGATTAATATGTTTTAGATATCTATACAACACAATACCTATAGTTAACATAATATTGTGTACTTAAAAATTTGTTATTAGGTTAGTGTAAAAGTAATTGCAGTTTTAGCATTGTTGAAATTTGCCCTTTGATATTGGAATGCATTCTTAAATAAATGTGGTTATGTTATACATTATTTTAATGTACATTTTTCGCTTTTTTTTTTGCTAATGACTTATTACTTGCCATTTATTTTATATTTATTTTAGACTATGCAAATGATGTTAGACAAAAAACCAATTTGAGCAATTTTCTTATTTGAGTTCAAAATAAGATGTAAAGCAGTGGAGACAACTCACAACATCAACAACACATTTGGCCCAGGAACTGCTGACAAACGTACAGTGTAGTGGTAGTTCAAGAAGTTTTGCAAAGGAGAGGAGAGCCTTGAAGATGAGGAGCACAGTGGACGGCCAGCAGAAGTTGACAATGAACAACTGAGAGCAATCATGGAAACTGATTCTTAAAACTACGTGAGAAGTTGCCGAAGACTTCAGCATTGACCATTCTACAATCACTTGGCATTTGAGGCAAATTGGAAAAATGAAAAAGCTCGGTAAGTGTGTGCCTCATAAGCTGACCAAAAAAAAAAAATAGTGGTTTTGAAGTATCTTCTCTTATTGTCCATAATCACAACGAACCATCTCTCAATCAGATTGTGACATGCGATGAAAGGGGATTGTATACGACAACCAGCGACGACCAGCTCAATGGTTGAACTGAGAAAAAGCTCCAAAGCACTTCCCACAGCCAAACTTGCACCAAAAAAGGGCATCATCACTGTTTGGCGGTCTGTGCCAGTCTGATCTACTCCAACTTTCTGAATCCCAGCTAAACAATTACATCTGAGAAATATGCTCAGCAAATCGATGAGGTGCACCGAAAACTGCAACACCTGCAGTCGGCACTGGTCAACAGAAAGGGAAAAATTCTTCTTCACAACAACACCCGACCACACGTCTCACAACCAACACTTCAAAAGTTAAATGAATTGGGCTACGAAGTTTTGCCTCATCCACCATATTCACCTGACCTCTCACCATCGACTACCACTTCAAGCATCTTGCAACTTTTTGCAGGGAAAACGTTTCCATAATCAGCAGGATGCAGAAAATGCTTTCTAAAAACACATTAAATCCCAAAGCATGGATTTTTATGCTATAGGAATAAACAGTCTTATTTCTCATAGGCAAAAATGTGTTGATTGTAATGGTTCTTATTTTGATTAATAAAGACGTATTTGAGCCTAGTTATAATGATTTGAAATTCACAGTCTAAAACCACAATTACTTTTACACCAACTTAATAGAAGGAGATCTAATGCTAAGTGTCATGTTAAATGTTCTTACCACAATAAAACTAAAACAAAACAAAAAAACCTAAAGAGACACAAGGGAACTTAGGGAGGTAGTGGACATGTCTATTACCTTGATTGTGGTCATGGTATCATGGTCTGCAGATGTCCAAACTGTACACATTAAATATGTGCAGGTTTTGTATATCCATTATACCTCAATAATGTTATTTTAAAAAGTGTAGGCGGCAGAAGCTTTGACTTAAGGCTCATGATCACAAATGATAAATCTAGATACACGTTTGTGTTTGTTTGTAGGCCCAACCTGCCATTTAGGAGTCTCAAATTTTAAAAAATAGTTTGTCTTTTATCTAGGCTCAGTATTAAGCTCTGCTATATCTCACCTCATTTTAAAAAAAAGAGAGAGAGAAACTGCAATAAAGGAAGAGTGTAATCACAAGATACTTGAGCATATTAAAATGCCACTTCAATTAAGTAAGATTGGTACTGATGTAGAGAAACACAGAGAAATTAGATAAAAAGAAACAGGCCCAAATATACTATATATGGAATTTAGCATATAAATGTCAGGGAAAAAAGATGGAGTATTCAATAAATGTTGTTGTGACCAAGAGCTAGCTAGTACATAAACCTGGTTTCCCTTGTCATCTATTACATAAAAATAAATTTTACATGCATCAAATATTTAAATATTGAAAACTAAAAGTACTAGAGAAAGTAAACACAACAATCTTGAGTGGATAAAGTACCTGCAATATGAAAGAAAGAAACCAAAGCTATAAAGAAATAATTTTTATTGCATATATAGGTTTAAAGTTCTGTAGAGCCAAACACCATAAAGAAAAAAACCAAAAGTCTAGGAAAATTATTTCCAATATTTGTGGATGAAGCACAGAGTCTCTTCCTATGTAAAGGGGTCTTCAAATTAACAATAGTTCCATAATTTCACATCTAGGAATTTGTCCTAAATATGCAATGTCCTAAATATCCTAAATTTGCATAATTAGGATAAATTTAGTGTGCAAACTAACTTCATCGAAGCATTATTCATGATGGTAAAAATTTGAAATAAATCTAATTACCAATTAATAGGACACTGTTTGTTAAATTATGGTATAGCCAAACAGCCAAGGAAATAAAGTATTGGCAAATAAATTATGTTTTGTCAGGAGATAAATAAACAAATAAATAAATAATGTTTATCTTTATGTGTAGATAGAAAAAGATGGCTGATATATTCATTAATGAAGGCAAGTTTCATAAAAACAAGTAAAATATAATCAAATATGTATTGTAGAGGGAAAGGATATTTTATATCCTTGTAGATGAATAGATTTTGTGAAACAATATGAAAGAAACTGCAAATGGAGATTTACATCTGAGGAGTGACGCTTAAATGGTATATAGAAGGTGGAGATTTACTGAGCACCTCAAACCTACCTAGACCATTTGATTTTATCTAAATGAAAAAAAGGAATTGAAAAACTCCAAATAACAAATAAACTTATTGAGCCTTTCTGCTATTTCCCAATGCATAATGTCCAGATATTTCACTTAGATCCTTACCTTTTGCTGACCATTCCCTTTGGCCTTGGCACTGCTTGCGAGTTGCACCAATGAAGCATATTTTTGTAGAGACTGACCCTGACCTTTCAAAGGTCATGTCTTCATTAATAACTACAGTCCAGGCAAACTAAACCAATAGCCTGAGATAAAGGTGACCATAGAATGAGGCAATTAATTTTGAGGAAAAACAAATGCGTTCATTCACCCTAAGTGCTCAGTACAAGCTACCATTTGCCAAGCATATAACAACTGCCAAGGCTTTGCCCCCTTAGCCAAATCAATAGCTGCTTTTCAGCACCCTCTTGGCTGACATTGAGAACGAGAAAGTGTTAGATCTGGAAAAGACCTTGAAAATAATTCAGTCCTGCCCTAACATCTGTTATATTAGGATTCCAAGATCGAGCAATAGTCTGGCCATTCAGCTGGGTGAAAATAGAGATGAAACTAATGTTTCCTAACTCCTAGCTGACTGCTATTGACACCAGATATAATGGTATTAGAGATCCAATAATTTTCAAAGTTGTAGACAGATAACTATTTTGCCTCTTCCTTTTTTGGGTCTTTATTGACATGCTAACTGAGTATTTTGGGTGAAATTTAAATTTCATATGATGACCCATAACAGCTACCCAAGCCTATGCCTTCAGGACAACCCATGGGTAGCCATCCTTTCTATCAGGGATTCATCTGAGGCATAATGATTAAGAGCAAGGACTCTAGAATCACAGTGTCTAATTTTGAATCCCAGCTCCGTAACTTAATAGCTGTATAATCTTGGGTGTGTTAGTTTCTTGGTATCTCGGCTTCCTCATATATATTAATAAAATGGGAAAAATAATAATACTGTTTCATATGGTGCTTATGAGAATTGAGTAAAGTAATTCATGTAAAGTTTAGAACAGTGCCTAGCACTTGATAAGTACTCAATAAATACTAGCTAGTACTACCACTATTATTATTACTAGCACCTGGAATTTTTATCTATTCCCCTATTATTAGGGTATAATCCAAACTTTCATCTGGATTTTTGAAATAAATTCCCAACTTTTCTCCCCTGACCACAATCTTTCCTCATTCCTTCTCATTCTCTCTGCTGCTAGCATTGACTTTATACAATGTGAAGTCTGGTAATGTTATTTTCCTTATAAAACCTTTGAATGGCTCCCTCTCACCTTGCTAAAATCTAACCTCTCTGGCATGGCACAGAAGGCCATTTGTGTTCTGATTTAATCGATCATCATCAAATAATGGCCCTTCCCCGTTCTTACACATGGTAAGATTATACAGAAGGAAGAATAGTAGCTTGTTGCACTTGTTCTTTCCTATTATAGTACAGCTTTTAAAAAATGTGACCTATGGCATTAAAGTGTGGTCCTGTGTAACAGTTTCAACGATATTCATATTTTAGGTTCATAAGTTATAAAAAAGTATACATTTTTCATTTAATTTAGTTCAGTGTGTTTAGATTCAGTAGCTCTGCAGATACTGTACAATAGTTCTAGTATGATAACAAATTTGTTCAGTTAAATAGCAGGGAGGAGGGACAAATTGTACATTTTATAACCTCTTTTGACAGTGTAGGCAGCTAACGTTAGCCCTGAAACCTTTATATGTTGGTATAGTCATTTCTAGCCCAGAACTTCCTCTTCATTTCAGGCCTTTATATTAATGAGCCACTGGATATTTGCATATAGAGATATCACAGGTATTTTAAAGTTGACAATAAAATACATGTTCTACCTCCTTTATTCTCTGTCCAGTCAGTCCTCCCAGCCAAAACCTGGGATGCATTTGATATTCCTCTTCTTCGTTCGCCACCCCCTCTAAGCCCAATCAGTCACAGATTCCTACCTGATTGCTTTCGAAGCCATTCTGTCCTCTCCCTTTGTCCAACCATCATTATTCTCATCACTTCTTTATTTATTCCTCACTTCTTGCCTGGATGATTACAATGACCTCTCCTACAAATCTCCCTGCCTCTAGACTCATCCCACTTGAGTTCATCCTCTCCACACCTAGCAAAAGAAAATAACTAAAATATAAATTCAATCCTTTTACTTTCCTGCTAAAGATCCTCAGTAGTCAGTCCTCCCAGAAAGCTTTAAGAACAAAATTCAAATTCCCCAACCTAAAATGTAAGATTTTTCATAAATGTTTTCCTATTTACCCCTCTAGACTTAATCCTATTTCCTTAAATATGCTCTTTACTCCATTCGTACCCGAATACTTGTATTTCCCTAAATGCTGTGCTGTTTCAGGCCATGCTAACTCTAAATCTCTTTGGAGTTCTTGCATGTGTGTTTCTCTACTACCTTCTTCATTTGCACAACTTCTCCCTGCACATTTTGAAAAGTAGCTCCAGTGTTCATTCATTTTTAGGAAGCTTTCCTTGCCCTACATGAATTAAAAGATCTTCTGCACTTTGTTAATTCTCCTATAAATAGCCATTTATAACACACTTTCCTGAAATTATCAGCTGCCTTGTCTCTCTCTCTCTCCCAAATGTAGGCTCCTTGAAGGCAGGGGCCATACATTATTTATCTTCCTACACTCTGTTGCATTCACAGTGCCTTTCATTTAGTCTATCAAGAAATGTGAAAGCCAGTGTGACAGTGGCAGCAAGTAGGGAGCAATTCCCAAAGGAAAGAGAAGTAAGAACATCCCTCCACTTTAGGGAGAATCTGGGTTTGCTTTGTTTTAAGAAAGCTATGAGGTTTCCTTATGTTGACATTTGTTTGCTTACACTGGTACTCGAGAACTACATGTTGAATGCATGCGTACATGGATGAATGGCAAGAATTGAGTTCTACTGGGAAAGCTTCGACTCTCTTCCAATGTAACACCCCTTCCCAGACTACATAGTTTGAGGTTCTGCAAGAAGAAGGACACCCCAGAGGAAGGGTGCAATTCTAAATCCATGACAATACAAACTAGGAGCTGTTGTGTGTGTTAATAGCACATGGAATCAGGTGATTCTAATCCTCCATATGGGCGCCTCAGTGGGCTGCTGCATTTTCATTATCTCTCACAGATGATTGTGAATGAAAAATAGACACTATCTTCCTTTGCGGCAATAAAGAAAAACGAGTATTTGTTTAGCAATAAAATACTGTTTTGTTAAGGCTCTGCTTGTTCCTTGTTTTTATGCCTACCCTCTCCTACACATAAAAATATCAAAACCTAGAAGTTTAAAGATATTTCTTATTCACCAGGGTTAAGTGTGTCCTATTTTTATTTACCCAAGAGGCTTAGCAAGATAAGAGTGCTTTTATAGCAATTACCTAAGCCTTGCTTTGGCACAGATAGCCTTCTACACAAAGGAGAAGAAATAGCTTACGACAGAGTATTCCATCACAGATTTTATGTGATATTGGTACTGGTTAAAACGGACTGTTTCTTTTTATGTACATAAGCCCCTGTGTACTCAGAAAAAAATGGATGTACTATAAACAGTTTTGATGGACTTTATTCACTTAAAGGGAAAAATGTAGAATTTTTGTTAAAACGCTAATACAGATATAATGTTCTGTAACACTAACAAAAAGTGGTAAGCCCCCTTTATGTGAAGAATCTATAGCTCCCAAATAAAAGATGTTAAGGGCAGGTCTGGATAAGTTAGTCAAAACTTGCTCTTTTCTTCCCACAAATTATCTAGTTAATTTCTTTATTTTTGACAAATTAATTATCCAAATAATGACTATGTGTCCCTGATATCTTGAAGTGGATCAGGTCAGGGGCCAGTTTTATGACTTAATTATTGTTCTCTGTCATTCCCACCAAAAAGTAAATTCCATGAGAGCAGGAAAATGTTTTTATTTTTTCTGTTTATTGCTGAATCCCTATTGCCTTATGCAACTTCGTGAATATACAGGTGGTAGGTTCTCATTAAATATTTGGTGAATAAATAAATGGCATCTTTTGAGATAAAAGATATGGAAGTTAGGAGGGTAAAAGTCAACCCATCCTATAGAATTAAACAGGCAATGCTCCTTTACCTATTTAACCCAGCCAAAAGGTTAAATAGGGAATAAACAGAAGGTACATAATGCTGTTGACACTAATATCTTCATGGATATGACCTTAGATTATTTTGTCTCTCTTTTTGGAAGGGATTAGGCAGCCCCAGACAGGGCAAGGATAGAAGAGGAGAATTTCATTAGGATGTTTTAAGGAGTATTAGGGAGAATTATCTAGAAATATATATATTTAATGAACAACCAGGAAGCAATGAATATTTTATAACAATAATTCCTGATTAAAAAGTATTTAGTTTTGATATGTACTGTGGTCTTCAACTGAGTCAATCTTTGTTGAGTAACTACTGTGCGTGAAGAAACGTCCTGGGTGGTACAGAGAGAATAAAAAAATTATCCTCTACCAGTTCATTCCAGGGAGGTTTTGTTCACCTGTTTGCTCACCTTTCTTCTCTTACATTGAAAATGTTAATTATTTTCTTTTTTTAAAAAAAATTAACTTTGGCATATTGAGATGATGCAGCACTTCCTGAAGTCATCACAGAATTTTATATTAATACATTGTTGACTTCTGTGATCAGAACCTTATTTAGATAGGTAATCATATCTGGAACACTTTCAAAGCAGAGACCACCCAATACATGTGAAAAATATCATAACAAATTGAATTTTAAACAAAAAGGTTTAAAGCAGACTTCTCTTCATTGGTGATGGATGTCAAATGTTAATGAATAGTCTTGCCAATCACTCCCTACACAGTTATTTATGAGTTCATCCTCTGGATGTGCAGATGAAGACTCAGTGCCATGTGACTATAGAGTAGATGAATTTAATTGTTCTGTTAAAGTCAGGCCACTATATAAAGTAATGACAAGCCATCTAACCAATATGGATTCTGAACCTTGAGTAGAATCATTCATTTTTTAAATTTCATAAGGGCTTGAGTACCTACTATCAGGCCCTGACTTGTCTCTGTGGCTCAGTGGTAAAAATAAAAGAAAGAGGATATTACTGTACAATGTGACAGGGTAGTTCAGAAGCATTTAATAGGGTACTTTGGGAGCACCTAACAGGGTTGGTAGAGCCAGGGAGGAGTTTCAATAGCAAATGATATCTGAAAAAGACTAATCATGCAAAGGAAGAGGAGACAAAGTTATGTCACATTTAAGAAACTGAAAGACTGAATGGATCATAGCATCAAGAGTGGGTTATGCATGCATGCACGTGTGTGTTTGAAAAGGAATTAGGGAAGAGGGTAAGGATGGATAAGACTTGAAGCTGGAGATATAAACTGGAATCCATTGGCTGTGATTAAAAAATGAGATGTTTTCATGAGAACAATGAGGAATACTTGATAGATTTAATGAGGGAGAACAATGTTATCAGACTGGCAAAAATCCCTAACTGCAGGGTAAAGAAAGGATTGCACCCACTGAGACAAAAGGAAGGGAAGCAAATTAGGTAACAGTTGCAGTCACTCAAGTCAGAGATAATGGTGGAATTGTGTGGGATGGTGGTGGAGGAAAAGGAGAGGGCTGGTGGATTGGGGACATATTTAAGAAACAGAATAGACAGGAGAGATTGAACAACAGGATACGGGGGAAGAGGAAGGTTTAAAAGTGATTTCTGAGTTCTAAATTGAACATGTGTGTTGCTGTTTACAGAGCTAATAAGTATTTCCTTAAATTTGGCGATGGGAGGTACTGACCTTGTTCTAACTCTAAAGTCCTAACTAGGCTTCATCAGGAAAGAACAGACATGAACAGAGAAGCTTCAGAATATGCTCTTATCTCTCTCACAAATCACCTTCCCTGGATAGATGGCAGTTTGGAACAGTGCTAGGGTATGGCAAAAAAGGAAACTGGAGTTTCAATAAATCAGCTGAGGAATGAGGTATATGAGAAAGTTGAATTGACTAAGGCAATTGAAAGACAAGAACAAGGCAAGTTTTGGGGAGAGTGTTTTTATGGATAATGTGTCATTTAATGATGTATTTCAAACATGTCTCTAGGGAATCCCTTAAGAAATTTCTATCAATCGGGTATTGAAGCACAGACAAAATTGACCTCTGTGTATGTTGATGCTTCAACATACTGTTAGTATTTCAATAAATAATAAGAGATGTTGATTTAACAAATGACTACTTAATTTCTTACTTCATGCAAGAATTCTATGATTTCGATGTTGGGTTTAAAACTAAGATAAAAGTTTTCCAAGCCTTATGAGCAAGGGAGAGAGGTGAGAAGAAGGTGAGGATGAGATTTGAGTTATGTTTTATTATGGTAAGAATGGCTATAGTTCTAAGATATACTAAAAATGCAGATTTAGTTGATGTCATTAGAATTATTTTCTAAGACTTTGGGATGACCGTTAGGATTTGCAGCCTATAAAGTGGCCGACGAACTGTATTTTTGTATTAAATGAGCCAAGCACAACAAATATTCCTTATTCATTCATTCATTTATTTGACAAATGTCCATTAATATCCAACATGAACAAATGCTTACTCAGATCTGAGGGTTAAAGGCAAGTAATACGTGGTATTTTCTCTTAAGAAGCGTATGTTTTATTAAAGGAGATCAACCACTGACTCAACAATGACAATGCTATATCTTAAATACTGTGATCAAGAATGGGAAACAAAAAAGGAGACTGGTAGGGAAAAAAGGCCATGTTTTGGTAATAAGAGTCAATTAGATGAAGAAAAGGGGTAGTGAGAAAGATAAAACTTCTAAAGTTAGAAAACCGCAGACTCACAAGCAGAATGTCCAGGGGAACTACAGAAAGTTCCAAATGAGAACAAAGGCTGTGTGGGGATGATGGTGGTAAATGAGCCTAAAGTAAGAGGCAGGAACTGAGCATGTACTAAGAGGCTGGTATGCAAGCAAAGGTGTCGGATTTATCCTGAGCCCTAGAGGGAATTATTGAAGGATTTTAAGCAGAAAAGTGACATAATCCCAATTGGCATTATATTATGGAAGGCTGGCAATCCAGACAAGAACTGGCAAGCAACCAGTTTTGCGAGATGAAGAACTATACTTGCAAAGATCCATCAAACATAATAACAAGTGTAGGTCACATTTGATGAAGAGAAAATCTTAACTAAAGTGGAGTCTGCAAAGTGCCAATAGGAATTATTCTGACTGTGGAGCAGATCTATGTTCAAAAAAGAAAAAAAAAATTCTTAGCAATGGGAAAAAAAATGGAAATGGAAAACAGTCTTTGGGCTACATCCTGGGGTATAATAAGTGGCTACAGTAAATGGTTTGAAGCTGATTTGTCCAGAAACTGTTATTAAGGCCTGAATTCCCAGCAAATGCCCTGTGGTCTTGTTGTTAATATCAGACACTGAGGAAAGAAATAACTAAAGGTGTATTGGGGTTTTTGTGGGTTGTTCCAATTTAATTGCTGGTGCAGAACACTTCCAGACACGATTTTCTACTATAGCTATCTTGCAACACAAATACCGAAAGCAGTGAGGCTTTAGTTTCACAAAATATCTAGCTGAGAGATAATGAGACTCCTTATAATAATCACGGAAGCACTTATATATCAAAATGAGGCTAATTGCCTTTAATATAGGCTATACGATTATCCAAAAAAATGCTCTCTAATAATTCCATGCACTTATTCAAGCAAGTTACACTATTTAAAATCTTATGAAAACATTCCTGAATAAACACAGCAGGCAAAAATGGCTGAAAGTGAATTCAAACAAATAGGGAAATAACTGAAAAAATTGTAAATCTCATATCGTTCGTTTTTCTTTATTTTTTTATTTATTTCAGCAAATTATGGGGATACAAATTTTTGAGTTTCAAATAATGCCCTTGCTCCCCCTCCCCCCCAATTCTGAGCTTCAAGCGTGACCATCCCTCAGACGGTGCA
>VBSM01002616.1:29216789-29235217 GCA_008086735.1 Cheirogaleus medius | reverse complement strand
TTTTTCTTTTATTATTTTATTTTTCTTTATTTCATTGCTTTTCAGTTAAAAATAAATGATACTCCTACATTGTTGAGGAAACCAATGAGAAGTAACAATTACAAAGAACTGTAAAATTCCATGAAGTAGCTAACTTACCAACACAGGAAAAATTGTTATTAGGGATGCTTGCTGTGGACCAAGCAACAATCCGGACAACTTGTGATCTCAGCACACTGGTTTTGTTTCATATCATGTATTTGAACTTAATGTTTGTTAATCTGCTTAGGAATTATACTTTGCTCCTTAATTCCTTCTGCTCTTTAAAGTGGGCTAGCATTTGGCTCTCTTTGCCAGGACCCTGTCTAATAACTCTGGCCAGTACTTCTTTTTGCAGACTTCTAATGAATTCATCCCATAATTACTCAATTACAAAAGTAGTGGGTTAAAGAGCGATTTTTTGATGAGTTGCTATCCCTTTCAGAAATTTGTTGGCCAAAAGTTTGTTATAGAAAGTGCGATTGAAGTGGTAAGGAAGATGTGCAGTAAACCAAACAAAGCATGATTTATGGAGCAAGCAATGTTTTATATTATCTATGATAATTGAGACTTCAGGTAAAAAAAAAAGGTAATTCTTTTAGATTAATCTTTCCTAAAACACTGGCTCCCATGGATTATAGCAGGCATTTTTCCCCCCTGGATTTTAAGAAAAACAGTATTATTGAAATATAATTTCTATTCTATAAAATTCACCCATTATAAATGTAAAATTCATTGATGTTAGTAAAGAGTTATAGAACTCACCACAATCCAGTTTTAGAACATTGTCATGTGGTTAGTTATAGTAGAAAATGTGGCATCTCTTTGAGGAAAATCATTCCGAAGGAAGAAGAATCTAGAAATAACTTATTTTACCAAAGAACAATATGTTGGTCAGTGGAGAGATCTATGATTCTGCCTCTAACATGGTGTATGTTCCTAGAGATTTATTGCTTGTTCAACTCCCATATTGAATTCATTCCCAGAAGCATGTTGCCTGATATATACCATTACCATGTTTCCCCGACAATAAGACAAGGTCTTATATTTATTTTTCCTCAAGAAGACACCCTAGGGCTTATTTTCAGGGGATGTGTTGTTTGTTTTTAAGTACAGCACAACAACCTACATTTATTCAAATATAGTTAAGTCGTCTTCTTCTGGAACATCATCATAACTCTCTAAACCCCGAATTCCATCCTGAATTTCTTGTGACTCTATTTCCTTTAGAAGCATTGGCCCCCCAATCTCTCATGTCGAGCAACAGAGCTCTCATGGGGCAGATGAGAAGGGCTGCTCGTCTTCTTTACCGCCCCGCGAGGAAATGCATGGGTGTGCAGATATGCTGCGTAGCCACGTCCATCACTAGGTCTTATTTTCGGGGCAGGGCTTATATTGTGCAAATGCTTAGAAATCCTGCTAGGGCTTATTTTATGGGTAGGTCTTATTTTCAGGGAAACACGGTAGTCACTAAATAGATATTTGTTGACTAAAATATGTATTAAAGAAATAATTTGATTTATAAAAAGAGATCAAAAGCAGGCCTGAGACAATAAAAAAAAAAGTAACACAATTTAACAGAATATACAATAAAGTAAGGGGGAATTTTCATCCATTCTGCAATGGGACACTATTGAGTAGCTATGGGATCTGACAGTGCTTTGATTGGCTGCAGTGGCCCTCTTTTTGATCTGCTGCTATGACAAAATTATCCCTCCTTAGGGCCTTAGGGCCTTTTTCTAGCTGCTCCCTCTTCAAGGAATATTCTCCTCGATCTTGAAAGGCTGATTTTCTTTGTCTTCGATTTCAGCTGACCTCATCACCACCCAATCTAAAGTAAAACACTTTCTACCATACATTCTTCTTCATTGGATTTATCAGCATAAGTAATGTAAGTCCAATATTACAAAAATACCTTATAAATTTTTATAAGCATATTTATAAGCAATCCAAACTTTATTTGGATTAAAACTTTGAGGTTATCTCATAAAAACACATTGCTAAAA
This sequence comes from Cheirogaleus medius, assembly GCA_008086735.1. Taxonomy (NCBI): domain Eukaryota; kingdom Metazoa; phylum Chordata; class Mammalia; order Primates; family Cheirogaleidae; genus Cheirogaleus; species Cheirogaleus medius. The sequence goes on along the minus strand of VBSM01002616.1, from coordinate 29,233,193 downwards.
ACTTTCTATAACATTTCTCAAAGGTCATCCAGCTTTGCTGTTAGCAGGTTTAGTAAGAGAAGACTTACTGTCCCCCAGACCAAGCCACTGTCTAGTTGAAGGATTCCAAGTTTTTATACAAAGATTTTTTTTTCCTTCTGACCGCATATTTTCAAATAGGCTGTCTTCAATCTTACTAATTCTTTCTTCTGCTTGGTCAATTCTGCTGTTGAGAGACTTTGATGCATTTCTCAGTTTATCAATTGAGTTCTTAAACTCCAGAAATTCTGCTTGATTTTTTTTTTATTATTTCAATCTCTTTGTTAAATTTCTCTGAGAAGCTTTTGAAGTCTTTCTCTGCATTGCCTTGAAGTTCACTGAGCTTCTTTAGGATGGCTATTTTGAATGCTTTGTCTGAAATGTCACATATCTCCATCACTCTAGGATTGGTACCTTACTTAGTGCATTTGGTGAGGTCATGTTTTTCCGGATGTTCTTGATGGTTATGTATGTTCATTAATGTCTGGGCATGGAAGAGTTAGGTATTTATTTTAATCTTTACAGTCTGGGCTTATCTGAACCTATTCTGTTTGAGAAGGCTTTCCAGATATTCAAAGGTATTGATTCTTGTGGTCTAAGTCTTTGGTCCCTGCAGCTGTATCAGCACTGGTGGCGAGGGGGTGGTGTGGGCAACCCAGTAATGCTGTGACTCTTGCAGACTCCTGTTGTTACTGCCTTGGTGGACTTGGGTAAAATATGTGAGAATTCCCTGTATTACCAGGCAAAATCTCTCATCTCTTCCCTCACTACCTATGCTGGGCTGTTGGAGTTGAGGGAGGAGTGACGTGGGCTCTCCCTTGTGGCCACCAGCACCAGGACACCCCTGAAGCCAGCCCAATCTCACCCAAAGCCCATGGTGATTGCTACCTGTCTACCTCTGATGTTTATTCAAAGCCCAAGGGCTCTTTAGTGAGTAGGTGGTAAATCCTGCCAGGACTGGGTCTTTCCCTCAGGGCAGCATGTTTCCTTCTGGCCCAGGGTGAGTCCAGAAATGCCATCTAGGAATTAAGGCCTGGATTCAGGAGCTTCAGGTGTCTTCTTGGTACCTTATTTTACTGTGGCTAAGGTGGGACCCACGAGTCAAAACTAAATCCTCTGAATTCTTCCCTTTCCTTTCCCCAAGTGGAAGAAGTCTCTCCCGGAGCTGTACCGCCTAGAGTGTGGGGCAGGGGCGACACAGGCCCTGGCTTGGCTGCAACAGCTGATGTCTCACTGGGGCGGCTGGTATCTCACTGGGTCACATGCACCCCAAGCTCCCTGGCTCTGAGCCAGCCCAGCTGCAAGAATTGCCCAAGTACTCTAGTTTTATTTTAATTTTTTTGGCTCAACTACTTTGTAAATTTAGTTCAGGCCCAAGGCTGCTTTTTGTCAGCCAGTGATGGTGCTAGCCAGAAATCAAGCTTTGGGGTGGAGGATTTCCCTCTGGCTTGGCTTGTCTGAATGCTCCCTCTGGGGCATTGGCAGAATTGAGCCTAGTACTGTGTTCCTCTGTGCCACGGTGGCCCTGAGTTTCAACGCACAGTCCCACAATAAGTTTACTCTCTCTCCCTTGGGCACACACATTCTATTTCCATTAGGTACGCTGGTGTGGCACTGCGGGCAGATCAGGGAGGAGTGGCATAGATAATGCAAGATTGTCTTTTCTGCCCTCTTCAGTGCCTCTTTCCTTGATATAATGTCAAAAACAGGCAGTATGATTGCTCACCTGATTTGTGGTTCTTCTTAAGGTGCTTGCTCCTGTGGAGAGTTGTTGAATTTTGCGTTCATGTAGAGGGACCATTGCTGGAGGTTTCCATTTGTCCATCCTGCTCTATACCTTCCCTTATGCAAGTAGCCTTTCATGGGGTAAGGATAAGTGCCAAGGTATAAGGCTAGAAGTAAGAGTAGCACCAGCTCAATGTGAGTCTTGAAGGCCATGTGCTTCATATGCCCCTGAAGACCAAGCTCCTTCTCTTAGGCTCACTTCAGAGTTCAGCCATGGCTGGCTTTCATGCAGGCTTCAACTGCCCTTATGGAGATGGTGTCTTACCTCCAGCATGCACTTCATGTATTTAACTTTTCACCCTGGAAAGGTTCTACGCTACAGACACCAGAGGAACTCATTCCTCAAGCATACATTAGCAACCATAATCAACAGGAGATGGGAGTTTACAGATGAATACTTCTGGTCAGTCCTCAGCAGCCAATCCTGAGAAGCATTCCATATGATGCTTAGAAATTTGGGGGACAAAGGAGAATCTTGTTACCTTCAGCAGTGACCTTGATGACCTGCTCTTATGATGGATTTCACTGTTTCCTCCCTCTCCAAATCCCTTACTCCCAAGCCAGTAGATTGCCTCACTATTAAACTACATGCACTCCAGCATTTGTCTTGGCCTCTGCATTAGGGGAAAGCACAAACTAAGAATTGTGGATTCTATCCTGCAAGGAAGGGGAAATCCCAGTCAAAGATGGCTGCACAAAGCCTGCCAGGAGAATGAGTAACACTACAGGCAGGGCACTCCCTGGCAGACTGCTGGGGTCTGTCAAAGCCAGATAAATCACCCTTCCCTCTCTAAAGCAATGAAAAATAAGAGAAAGGAGTAACATAGATGGGAGATAAGGCATTGCCTTTATTTCTGATAAAGGTTATATTAGAGAATGTGACTCACATTTTTAGGCAGATGGGCTTCCCGTTAATGAACTTCAACCAATCAGACAGATTTACTCCTGACAGTTTTAGGGCAGTAAGACTTCTCCACTGCAAGCATCAAGCCTGCCCCTAGAGGGGCAGACTGGAATACCTACTTACAGGCCAGGGGAAAAAGAGGAATTGATTTTAATAAGAGAGAGAATGTAGGAAAGTTTTGTTGAAAAACAGTGATAGAGCTGAGCCTTGCTGAGTGAACAGAGTTTTGACAGGTGTAGACAGGAGATTACATGTGAACTAGTGATTTCTGAATGATTAAATGCTAAACCATAGCCATTACTATACTGATAGCTACAGAAATTGATTATTCTAATGGAGGATCCAAGTAGGATTCTGAGTGTTTATTCTTTCCTTCTCAGAAAGTTAAATAGAATTCAGAGATTATTAAACTGAGCATGCCAATACAGTTCACACTGTTATGAAGATCACAGGGCTGGGGAAAGAGAAAGGGTTTCAAAGACCTCCATCCTCCCTCATCAAAGAGAGACAGGGAATCTGCCCACACACATAGCTCATCACCACTACAGGCTATAAACAATTAGTAGTTGAGAAAACCACCACACTAAGGATATCTATAACCAAGGCATCTATCCAAAACCTAGATTGGCATCAAAGCACCCACAAGCAAAGCCAAAGGTTTTTACCTAACATATGCTACAGACACACTCTTATGAATGAGTGCAGAAAAAAAGCCCCATTTAAACAATAGAAAATCCAAAAATAAGAAGCAACAGCTGCTCGAGATGAAAAGGAATCAGCAAAAGAACTCGAGTATGAAAAATCAGAGCAAAAGGACACCACTAAAGGGAATACCAACTCTCTAGCAATGGATACAAACCAAAATGAAAATATTGAAATGACAGATAAGGAATTCCAAATATGGATTGTAAGGAAGCTCAATGAAACCCAAGAGAAAATGGAAAACTAACTAAAAGAAACCAGAAAAAACAATTCAGGAAATCAATGAAAAATTCACTAAAGAGGTCAACATATTAAAAAAAATGGAACTTCTGGAAATGGAAAATTTCAAGGAAATACAAAACAGCATACAATTTTAAGAATAGACTAGACTAGGCAGAAGAAAGGATGTCAGAGCTTGAATACAACTCTTTCAAATTGACTTAGTCAGTAATAAAATAAAGAACAGAGAATTAAGAGGAATGAATAAGGCCTACAAGAAATATGGGATTTTTATGGATTTTTTACAAAAAAGGCCAAATATAATAATCATGCACATCCCTGAGGGTGAAGAAGAAAATGCACAAGGGCTAGAAAACCTAATTGAGGGAATAATTGTAGAGAACTTCCCTGGTCGTGCTGGAGATTTAGATATCTCCAGCAAGAACAGGGTACAAGAAGTTCAATGAATACCTACCTAGGAGATTCATTGCAAAGAGGCAATCACCATACCACACAGCCATCAGACAGGCCAAAGTCAATATGAAGGAGGAACTCCTGCAAGCCATGAGGTGAAAACATCAGTAACTTACAAAGGAAAATCCATTAGGCTAACTGCAGACAGACTCTCAACTGAGACCTTACAAGCCAGAGAGATTGGGGCCCCACCTTCAGTTTTCATAAACAGAACAACCACCAGCCTAGAATTTTGTATCCTGCAAAACTAAGTTTCATATATGAAGGAGAAATAAAAACTTTTCCAGACAAGCAAACACTGAGGGAATTTGTTAAGACCAGACCTGTTCATCAGGAAATACTCAGAACCACATTATACACAGATCAGCACAATAGACATCCACCAGTGTAAAACCATCTGAAATCTAAAGCTCAGAGCACATATAAAACAATATCACACAAGGTAAAACAAAGCAGCAAGGTACTACCCAACATGATAAACAGAACAACATCCCACATATCAATTCTCTCAATTAATGTGAATGAACTGAATGCCCTACTCAAGAAAGATAGGCTAGCTGAATGGATGAAAAAAATATGCAAGTATCTGCCATTTCCAGGAAACACATCTCATCCAAAAGTATACATGAGGACCCAAGGTGAGGGAATGGAAAAAAATATTCCATGTAAATGGAAACCAGAAGAAAGCAGATGTAGCTATTTTTATATCAGATAAAATTGACTTTAAATCAACAATAGTAAGGAAAGACAGAAAGGGCCATTATGTAATGGTAAAGGGAGCAATACAACAAGAAGACATAACAATCCTAAATATTTATGCACCTAACACAGAAGTACCCAGATTCTTAAGCAAACCATACTAGATATAAGCAAAGAGATAAATAGCAACATCATAATTGCCAGGGACTTCAACACCCCACTGACATAACTAGACAGTTCACCCAAGCAGAAAATAAATAAAGAAACACAGACTTAAACAGGACTCTAGAATAAATAGGTCTAACACACATCTACAGAATATTTTACCCCCAAACTACTGAATATACATTTTTTTCTCGTCAGCTCATAGAACATTCTCCAAGATAGATTATATCTTGGGCCCCAATAATGTCTCAACGAAGTTACAAAAATAAAAATCATGCCATGTATTTTCTCAGACTACAGTGGAATAAAACTTGAAATAAATTCCAAGGGAAACACTCAATTCTACACAAAGTCATGGAAATTAAACAACCTGCTGCTGAATGATCTTTGGGTCAATAATGAATTAAGATGGAAATCAAAAGATTCCTTGAACAGAACAACAAAGGAGACAAAAGCTATCAAAATCTATAGGAATTAGCAAAAGCATTCCTAAGGGGAAAATTTATAGCCTTAAATACCTACATCAAAATGATAGAAAGATCACATATTAACAATCTTTTGACATGTCTCAGTCTCAAGGAACTAGGAAAGGAAGAGCAAACCAAACCTAAAGCCAGCAGAAGAAAAGAAATAATTAAGGTCAGAGTAGTACTAAATGAAATGGAAATCAAAAAAATAATACAAAGGATCAATGAAAAATAAAGTGATTCTTTGAAAAGATAAACAAAATTGATAGACCTCTTGCTAGACTAACCAGGAATAGAAGAGAAAGGACCTTAATAGGCTCAATAGGAAATGAAAAAGGAGATATTACAGCTGATACCACAGAAATATGAAATATCTGTGAATACTATGAATATCTCTACATAAATAAACTTGAAAATGTAGAGGAAATGGATAAACTCCTGGAAACATACAACCTCTCAAGACTCACTCAGGAAGAAATAGAATTCCTGAACAGACCAATAACAAGTAATGCAATTGAAGCAGTAATAAAAAATCTTCCAAAAAGAAAAGAGAAAAGCTTAAGACCAGATGGATTCACAGCTGAATTTTACCAGATCTACAGAAAAGAGCTGGTACCCATACTGCAAAACTATTCCATAATATCAAGAAGGAGGAAATCCTCCCCAACTCATTCTATGAAGCCAGTATCATGTTGATACCAAAGCCAGGAAAGGACACAACAAAAAAGAAAACTACAGACCAATAACCCTTATGAATATAGATGCAAAAGTCCTCAATAAAATACTAGCAATCTGAATTCAACAGCACATTGAAAAAACAATCCACTATGTCCAAGTGGGCTTCATCCCAGGGGTGCAAGGATTGTTCAACATACATAAATCAGTAAATGTGATTTACCACATAAACAGAAGCAAAAACAAAGACCATATGATCCTTTCTATGCATAAAAAATATTCAACAAAATTCAGCACCCTTTTATGATTAAAAACCCTCAACAAATTAGGCATAGAAGGAGTATATCTCAAGATTATAAAAGCCATATATGACAAACCTACAGCCAACATAATACTTAATGGAGAAAATCTGAAAGCATTCCACTAAGAACTGGAACAAGACAAGGCTGTTCATTGTAACAACTTCTATTCAAGATAGTGCTGGAAGTCCTAGCTAGAAAATTCAAGCAAGAGAAAGAAATAAAGGGTATACAAATCAGGAAAGAAGAGGTCAAACTATTGCTTTTTGCTGACAATATGATCTTATATCTAGAAAACCCCAAAGACTCCACCAAGAGACTCCTGGAATTGATCAATAAATTCAGCAAAGTCTTAGGTTACAAAATCAATCTACACAAACCACTTGCCTTTCTATACACCAATAACAGTCAAGCTGAGAGGCAAATCAAAGACTCAATACCATTCACAATAGCTATTATACAAAAAAAAACAACAAACCTAGGAATATACTTAACCAAGGAGGTGAAAGATCAGTACAAAGAGAACTACAAAAAACTGAGGAAGGAAATCACAGATGACATAAACAAATGGCAAAATGTATCATGCTCATGGATCAGTAGAATCAACATTGTTTAAATGTCCATAATACCCAAAGTGATTTACAGATTCAATGCAATCACTATCAAAATACCAATGTCATATTTCACAGATCTAGAAAAAGTAATTCTATGCTTTGTTTGGAAGCAGAAAAGAGCCCAAAATAGCAAAAGCAATCTTAAGCAAAAAGAATAAATCTGGAGGTATCACATTACCAGACTTAAAACTATACTGCAAGGCTATAATTCCCAAAACAGCATGATATTGGCACAAAAATAGAGACATAGAACAATGGAACAGAACAGAGAACCCAGATATAAAACCATCGACATACAGCCAACTTATCTTTGACAAAGCAGACAACAATATACACTGGAGAAAGGAAGCCCTATTCAATAAATAGTCCTAGGAAAAATGGATAGGCACATGCAGAAGAATGAAACAGGATCCATATCTTTCATTACTCACAAAAATTGACTCAAGATGGTTAAAAGACTTAAATATAAGGCAATTCTAGAAGAAAGTGTTCAGAAAATTCTTCTAGATATTGGCTTACACAAAGAATTTACGAAGAAGACCCCGATGGCAGTTACAGCAACAACAAAAATAAATAAATGGGACTTGATTGAATTAAAAGGCTTCTGCACAGCTAAGAAAACAATCAACAGAGCAAGTACACAACCTACAGAATGACAGAAAACGTTTGCAAGCTATACATCCAATAAAGGGCTAATAACCAGAATCTACAAAGAACTCAAGCAAATCAACAAGAAAAAAACAAACAACCCCATTAAGAAGTGGGCAAAAGACAAATAAATGAAAAAAAATAAAAAGGAAGAAAGTTAAATAGAATTCAGTCTTATCACCTGGGGGGGGTGTGAAATTTTGAGCTAAAATGTCAATATGTAATAACTACCATCCTCCACATTTCTTCCCCACAGTCAAATTCATATTCATTAAATCCTTCTCCCTTGTTGCTAAGTAGAGGATGGAAGAATACATTCAAAATCATAAATATTAGCACAGTAGGATTTTCAAGTCAACCTATCCTATTAAGAATGCTGTTACAAAGTTATAACCTTCTGAAATCTTGTCCACATTCTGTACAGACCAATAACACTTCCTCCAGGATAGATAATCAGCATCAGGAAAGGCAGTTACTGCTTGTAAAGCCTTGTCATTTCTTCCCTACCCCATTTCTTGTTTACTGTTCCCACATGTAGTGTTGTCTACACATAAATGATGGCACATGCATGAGTGAAGGCATGTGTTCATCGCCACACATGTACACATCCACATAAGCCACTCAGAAATACACACAGGCACAGCTAAAATGCAAAAGTAAGGATTCAATATACCTTTCCAATACCTAAAATGTAAGTTTTGGGCAATTTCATTTTTAAGGGGAAATGTAGGTGAATATATGCTTAAGAGTCTTTCCTCTTATTTTGCTTGATCAAGGGAAACTTCAGAGCTGACATAGTATAAGATCCTGGCATCATTTGCATACTTTTTTCTCAGCTTTCCTGAGTTGGAGCTAACTGGCTCTCAGATAGTGTCAAAGCTTCATTAATCTCTTCTCTCCTGCTGCCTGCCTGCCTTTTGACCATTTTACTGCTAATTAGCCCTGAGAGCAGGTGGGGAGAGAGAAGCCGTTGATCTCTATTCATTTCACTTCACAGTCTGGTTTAGAAGGAAGGATAAATAAGGAAAAAGGGAGGTTTGGTGCTGCTTTAAGATGTCACAGATTTTCTCTCTCAGTCTGGATACACTGAAATTCAGCATTAAAATCTTAAAATATCAAGTTACTCGTGTAACATTCTTATTGATTAATATTTTGATTCAATTCACTTTCACAATTCAATTGACGACCTTTCTAGAGCCAGGCTCTGTGTCGTGTGTTAGAGACAGATGAGTGAACAAGATTTGCCTGCTTCCTGCTCTCCTGGAGTTCATGGAGGAAACTGAAATAGACAACAAACAAGTAATTGCAGACGCGCTGAATGACAGGCAGCTAAGAGCACGGTGTTGTGGGAATGCAGCGCAAGGAGATTCAATCGTCTGACTTTAGGGAAGGGCTTTATGAGGGAACAGTGGAAAGGAGAGGCTTCAAGAATAAGCAGCAGTTAGCCAAGGACAGAGGGTTGGATGAGCATTCAGGGCAGCTATCATGCAATCAAGTAAGTTAAATTACCTACTAAGAAACACCTGTTTTGAGGCAACTTGGCATTCTAGGGCAAGACCTTAAGACGTTTTGAGAAAACACCTGCTGAACATCCAGAAGATCACTAGAAAATGTTTGTCCAAGGGCCCTCTTTTTGAAGAACACAGGCATGGGGCACATACATATAGGCTCAAAGACCTTCACAGACAAATGGGACTTTGACGTTTTCTCCCAAATTTCCCATATCCTCGGAGTTCTCAGGTGCAGAGAATGGTGAGACTATGTGGCTGGCTTGGAGGAATGGCTAAGCCAATAACCTGCATTTTTAAATAAAAAGCTGAGAGTTTTCACTTGCTACATAATCTTTCAGAAGGTATTTTGATAGCTTTGTACCTCAAGTTCATTTAATAACCTCCTCCCATCTGGCTCTTAAAGGCCCAACCTTCAGGGTGTGCTCCAATTAAAGTAACTTCTGTCCTTGAGAGAATTGCAGAAGGGTAGTGCTTTAAGAATCCTTGGAAATATCACCATATTATATGGATGATAAAAATCAGGTTTGGATATTTATATGATATTTTCCCCAAATCAGACTGTCAAGATGGAAACTCAGGTCTTTTGACTACCAATATTTTGCATGTTGATGAGTCACACTACTTCTGGTGAAGCTTCTAGCAATTTTATAACCAGCCTGTGGAAGACACCAAGCACATATATGACTTTGGATTTAGGTCAAATCATTGATTCAAAACTACCAAATATTTTCAGAAAATAAATGAAATATAAAAGGTACCTATAATTCTTCATCTTATAAGGCTGCCATTTGATGGCCTAATTCAGGGCTTGCAAACTGATATCACAGGTTTTTGTTTGTTTGTTTTTGGTTAGGTCCATATATAATGTTTAGGGACTTAAAAGTTGATTCTTGATGAACCCACAATGGTTTCTCATGATTGTCACATTCACATAGTTTTCTCAGGGCTCACCTACTTTCTTTGACATCTTCTGCAGAATTATTATCTAAAATGCATGCCAAATTTGCCAATATCTAAATTATAGAACATGCCTTTTAATATTGTTGAAAATGATAATGAAATAATTTTGTTAATTGTAAGTAGATTTTCATTTAAATATTTTTTAAAGATTTGAAAGGTGCTTCATTTAGTGTTTCTTGTCAGTACTCTCCTGTGGAAATTATATTAATAAGAGTTAACAAACTCATTGTTCTCTGTCAAAATCACTGCATCCGTCACTTATGTTGTAAGGTGAGGAAGATCTCTGAAGGGGTAGCTGTTTTTAAGCAACCCCTAAGCATATTTCTTCCTCCTTCCTCCTAATTTGTAAGGTCAATAATATCCACCACCCCTCTGACTGATAGCAAATCCTATCTGTATGAAATCAGCTTATCTAAATACATTAGGAATGCCCAGCAGGCCTGTTTCATGGAAATTAAATCAGTGAATAACTTTGTGATGAGAAAATCATGAGGTCATGGCCACTGTTGCTTAAAAACTTTAAAACTAAGCAAATCTTTAGATCAGTTTGCTTTTGCTCTTTCCATGATAAAAGATCAGGGGTCATCTTTCTCTTACATTTTGATATTCAGAGCATCTCCAGGGCTCAGGAAATAAGAGCAAGGTTAACGCTGGGGTTGGGAGGTGGACTGATGGCATATGAGGTAAGCAACAACCCTGCCTGATGAGGCTTGAAGATGTTGCTTCAAAAACTGTTCAGTAGTTTGTAGTATGAATTATCACTATTATGTCTTTGAGATCATCTTAGTGCATTATGTTTACAGACTTATGTGTATTATGTTAGTATATTTTGTTTAAATACAAATAAATGATTCCACCCAGTAAAATGATTGCTGGGAGGTGGGAGATCATATCAAATTAAAGAAAAATAATTTTGTTTTGGGCATTTATCCTACTCTGTATTGGACACATACTTCTATTTGGTGCCTTCTTACTCCAGGTTGTAAAACTTGAATTCCGGGATGTGATCATTGCTAGGATAATCATCCACTAAAAGAGTTCTAAACATAATTTAGGCAATAACTCATGGAGGAAGAACTTACATTGTTGGATCTCTATTTCCCCTTCCCGTCTCCAAAGGAAGCCCTTTCAAGAATTTGTATGCTTGTGATGTACCAAGTCTTCCCTTGTTAAAACTATATCTTAGGAAAAGATCTGATGAAGAAGGGATTTTTAGAAAAAATTTCTTGATGCAAAGAATTATGTCTATATGTTTCTAAAATGTGCCTGTTTAGTCTTTAAAAATGCATGTCTTTTATCTCACCACATCCTTCTATTTTGTGACGTGAAAGGCTTTGCCTATTGTTAGATGATGTTCAGATATCAGTACAGCAAATGAAAGAATATTTGGTGAGAGAGTGAAAGGAGGGCCACATTCATGATGGAGAGAAGGGGAAGTCTTCTAGAATTGTGTTTATTCTAAAGAAAAACAACAACTTTGAATCCCTTTGACTGAATGCTTTGATGCCCTCTGGTTCATCTGGTGATACACGGATTTCTATGAGTGGTAGGATGTTTATGAAGAAAGTGATGGAAAAGGCAAGAAAATTTCTCAGAAATTCTGTAATGCAATGTAAAAATATGTACACAGTTAATATAAACAAATTCTCATGACACTCATGCCTTATTCTACTGGACCTCGCTTTCCATAATACATCTTTCATGGAATTGTGTGTGGAATACTATTTCAAATTAATTTTAGTATAAATACACTAGGAAAAATAAGTAGAAAAAATTAGAAGGTGGAACCTGTTGTCAGTAGAGATTATTTCGGAAATAATCTCTGTAATGCAGGACTTCCCTATCTTTCTTGGTCAAGCAATACATTAAAAAATGGGAATATTTGTAGGATACTCTGAAGGTAGCCAATGAAGATTCTGGCAACTGGGAGCCCAATTAAATTACCCCAGGCACTATGCACCATCCCAAGGTGTATACCTGTAGCCCATCTGCAAGGTGTACATCTGTAAATCATCTGTAATACACTGATGGGAAAGCTCTGCACAAGCCTGACTTCTTACAAGTAGATTTCCATCCCTTTTCATCTTAATTAGGTAATACCACATGCACTCAAAGGAAACTTATTTGATCTGCAGCTCAGCTGTTTTATCAGGAAATGTATCTGATTTGTGCTAATGACAAAAATTATTCTTTACTGTAAGTGAGTTATTATCTTGCCATTTGGGTCAATTCCAAATATAATTAAAATTTATACAAGCCAAGAAAGGAAAAGGCATGCTCTTCAGTAAAATCTTTGGCAGCTGCAAGTCCTCTAAGAAATAATCACATCAACCTTGTCCTTGTGAGAGATATCTCTTTATGTCTTAAGCTGATGATAGGTCACAGGAATAAAAAAGTGCATGAATCCACCTAATTATCTTCACTAATTCTGAAGAACAAAATAGCCTACAGTCCAAGCCTAATCCCAATGCCCTCCCCTCCCACACACCACCACCATTCAGAGTCATATCCCTCTTAACTCCTGGTATTGCATGTTGGACGAGAGAATTTTAAAAGTAGCAATTGAGTCATCTGATAGTCTTTAATTGCAGCAATTACACACTCTAGTTGCACATTAAAATAAACTGGGAAGCTTTTAAAATTTACCTATATCCAGGTGCCATTAAATCCTATTCTCTAAGGATGGAGAGACACGATGCCCCAGATAAAGTAAAACAGTTTATAAATAATATGAAGTAATGAGTATGCTAAAATGCAATGCAAAGATAAGCTCATAAAAGGTACTGATTATTGTTAGCTGAAGTTTTAAAAGAACGTGGTTAAGAAGAGTTAGGGCTTGGGGTGGAACACACAAAAGACATCCTCAGGTGGAGACCAGAGGAGAAGGCCTGCTGAGGGCCAAGAGCATGAACACAGTATGGCCAGACTGGAAATTAACTCAGAGTGGTTGCAGAAAAGGAATGAGGCAGGCCTGCATAACTTTAATATTCATTTGAAAAGCAATGGGAATTGATATTATTAACTGGGCAAGACCAGATGATGGAGATACTTGAATAGAAGGCTGAGCATTCATCCTGAAGTGAAAATGGTAATTAGAGGCTTTCATCCTAGAGGAAGGAATGGCATTAGAAAGATAAGCCAGCACCTAAAGTCTTCAGGATTCTTGAGAACACTCATTAGAAGTCTGCTTTCTATGGTTTGACAAATCAGATCTATCACTCTCTCTCAATAAATACCTTTCTTCTTGCTCATTATGTAAAATCTGAACACCCTGATACTTAGTCTGTATGTGCAACTATAGGCGTGCATTGGAGTTTGTGGAATATGCCTCTGGGATTTTTGTTGCACAGTACCTAACAGTGACTCACACAATTCAAGTGGCTACAACAAATATTTTCATGATGGTAACGAGCTCTTCTCTAGTTATATAGTCCTGGATAAATCACTTAATCCCTTTAGTCTTGGTTTCTATATTTATGCAATGAAGAGACAAGACTAAGAGTTTTTTAAACTTACATATATAATTAACATCACATAAGTTTCTGATTATTATTCTCAGCCATGCAAAGGACAAGATTTCTAACTGAGACTGCTTCATCCTGGCCATTTATCTCCACCAGATTTGGGCACACTATTCTTTAGACAAAAATTGTACATCTTTCACTTTCTCTGGTAAGTTCAAAGAAAATTAACTGATGTTTGACAAGCAGGAAAGAATATTGATCTTATTTATTTTTGTTTGTTGGGCTGATGAATAGAGATAAATTTTAAAAATCTGTAGGTTAATAAACTATACTGACATAAATATGTAAGTTCAGCATAGGGAAGATCAAACTCCATGTCATTCATACATGAAATGTACAAAGCGAATAGTTATCCTTTTAAAGATTTTAATATATACTTAAAAATGGACAATTTAGTATTACATAGTTTTGTAACACTGATACTGTTAGATATGTGGATGTATATATTTTTCTTTCCAGTAAAATAGTTTCATGCTTATAAAAGTCACCCTAGGTCAACTTGGGACAAAGAGAACAACATACAGTAGAAATAAACCAAGTAGTAAATAGGGTATTGGTAAGGAAAAAATATTATAAAGCAGTTACATTGTTGACATACACACACACAAATAAATACACTTTTCTATTATTTGAAGGCAATTCACAATCATTTCCAGGAATTCTGTGAGAATTTAAGGCCATTTGTTCTAAAGAAATGCTTTAATTTAGACACAACTTCACAAAACTGTATTCTTGTAAAAACTGTACATGCAAAAACTTTACAATTAATTGTGAACAGGCAGGTCAGTATATAGGAGTAGGTTATTTCACAAATGTGCTGTGCACTAAGTCACAAGATCGTATATATTTAACTGGGAATTTCACAAAAGACTTCCAGCCTGTGCACCCTGCATGGCAACGTGGAACAGTGATAACATGGAATCCCAATCAAGAGAGCCAGTATCCCTTTGAATTAAAATATCTAGACAGGATAGAATGGAGTAAAAAGTTTAAAACATCTGCTACATGGTTCACAGTTAAATATTCTTGGTTTCAGTCTTTCTAAATAACATTATAATATAAGGATGCTATTTTTTACACAAAGTATTTTCTGTGCATTTAGAGTTCACGATGTTTGACTTTTTAAAATTTCCACTTAGCTTTACAAAACAAAAACTGGCTGCAGTCTAAATTTAGAACCCAAACTCTATGAAAAATGCATGTTCTTACAGGATACACATCTGCCAAGCTTAAACTCCCAGACTCGGCAAACATTGCAGAGAAACTGATTACTAAGCAGATGTGGCTTCTTAAGACAATCCAGTTATTGAGAAATATGAAAGCATTTTTCTCTTCCCTTATTTGCAATTGTTATTTGTCCAGACAGTCATTCAAAGAGATATTGCTCTTGTGATTATAGCTATTGCAATTTAGAAGACAAAGGATTCAATATGCAAAACTCTTATTCTTAAGAACAGTTATAAAAGTATTGAAATTTAAAAAGTAGTAACATGTAAACATTGATACAGAGAGACTGCTTTCCTATACACAGAGCAGTCAAAGACAATATTTGAGTTAAAAACATAGCTTGTGCTTTTTCCCAACAATACATTGGAAATTAGCTGTTTCTGTCAAAAGAAAACATTAAAGATTCAGAGAAGACATCCATACTTTTCTTCAAGCATTTAAACAATTTTTCTGTTGCTCATGCAACAACCGTATTTACAGTTTTGGTTTAGGAAGAGAGTTAATTTTGGATCCAAGAAAGCACATTAACCAGCACTGCTGAAACCAAACTGAGAAAAGTGTCTTATTCCCTGGTTCATTACAGAGCACCAGGCACAAGGCATTAACTCAGCAGTTCTAACTCATGTGTAGCTAACCTTAGCATTTGGGAGCACAGTCATATTTGAGTCTGTAACGCATGTGTAGGTGGAGTATATGGTGGAGGCGCAGGTGATGGCTTGATTCCTCGGGCCCTCATATAGGAGAGAAACTGCTCAGGGATCTCAGCCAGGACATCTTTAGCCAATCTAGCCATGCTCAATATGTGGTTTCCGCTTCTGTCAATATAATCCCTGAATGGCACAAACTAAAACAGAGGTTAAAGAAAATTATTTTATAGACTTTAGCAACCTAGGTAATAAACACAAACATCAGCACATGTAAACGTTTGGTTGTAGAAGAATCAGGCAGGGAAGCCCAGAGTAATGGTGAGATGGATAACAATTACTATACATTTTAATGAATATTTCATACACTACAAATAGCTATAACAGTGACCAAACTTTTGCAATTTATGTTTTATCTAAAAAGAAATGTGATTCTTTTCTATGTTTTCTCCCCTAATACCTCGTGTCACCTGATCCTGATATGCCCATTATGTTGGTAAATGTGTTTTGCAGTTTTGGGTTCTATACTTACTTAACTCCTAATAGGATGAAGCAGTTAACTTCTTCAGGGCTTGGTTTCTTGTCAAATGGAGGTGATACATGCCTACTTTAGCTTTTGATACAAAAATATTACCCAATGCTAGGTAAGAAACAAATGTTACCCAATTCAGGGTAAAAAATACAGTGTGTATTATTAAAGAGTCCTAAACACATTATTTTTAACTATTGCTAGGACATCAAATCACAGGGAGTATGAATATAAAATTCATACAACTCATATTAAGAGGAACCTGAAATATTTAGTACGTTGAGTCTTGCCCCAGATGTTGATCTTTTAAATCTATTATTTAAAAAAGCAAAAAAAAAAA
>VBSM01002616.1:29139295-29216779 GCA_008086735.1 Cheirogaleus medius | reverse complement strand
AAAAAAAAAATCTCAGCATAAGATTTTGATATATTTCTTATTGAAACATCATCATTCTTATTTTTACATCATATAAAAATGATTGCTCTATCTTTATATAAGAAATTATGTGAGAGCCCTTATCAGCTCAACACCAAATGCTCTTGCAATAGATTGCCTGATTCCATTCTCATTTATAATGGTTACTTAAGTTAATAAACACTGTGCTATTTGAGGGCATTAGTTCAATTTCCCCTTAGGGACATAATGATTCTTAAAGCAACTTGGAAGTGATTGGGACTGTTAATGTTGTGATAATTTGGGAGCACAGTAATTTGAGGTCTTCCGATAAAAGGCATAGTGAAGACATTAGGATGTTAAACAATTTCTGAGTATAATATTTAAAAGTTTGAATTAAATCATTTTTTCCTCCCAGAGAAAGAAAAATCCCATCTCATAAAAAAGCCATTTTAAATTTATTTTGGAAAACTTGCTTTTGATTTAAAGTTATTCAAGATGTGCTTTGAGAAAATAATTGTTATTAGAAAACAGCCTTTTAAGTGGTCAGGTTGCTACAGGTAAACCAAGTTAAAATTTTAAGAAATC
The DNA here is from genome assembly GCA_008086735.1 of Cheirogaleus medius. NCBI lineage: Eukaryota > Metazoa > Chordata > Mammalia > Primates > Cheirogaleidae > Cheirogaleus > Cheirogaleus medius. The sequence goes on along the minus strand of VBSM01002616.1, from coordinate 29,216,194 downwards.
AAAGAGGAGGTAAAATATCTTTTATTCAGTGAATATAGTCTCTTTTAAAGGAAGAGTAGAAAATTATTCTTTTCTTTTTAAAATAGTGTTATAGGCAGAAGAGTATCTATATGACTAAACTTTTCCCTATCTGTCTTGCTACCAGTAGAAAAACTCAAAGAAGCTTTTAGAAATATGTGTTAAAATGGTGACACATCTTTCTCTTTCCCTGGAAGGTAGCTAAGGGCAAAAAAATAAAAATAAACACTAACAGCAAATATAATCTTCAGCTGAGAAGAGAACAAGAAAGATGCGAACTTTTTTGTGAAGTCATACAATCTAGCTATGGATAAGACTTGACATTTTTAACAAAAAAATCAAAGAGGTGTTAAAAAAAAGTTGAGGTTTATTTTCTCTCTTTAGAAAAGTGAGAAAATAAAAATCAACATAGTTAAGGACTAATGAGAAAAAGGTATCTAACTGTAGCATAGTTTACTTCATTCTTATTTTAAAAGGCATAACGCTTTAAAAGTTAACATTCAGTGATGTTGGTAAAATCAGTAAACACGTAGCTTTCTTTAAACTGTATTTTTAAAGAGTTCATTTTTTTCAAAATGTGCATAGTTAATACACACATTTCAGGGAAATGGCAATACCTATGGCAAACAGTTGTTACTTCTCCATGGAAAGGGGAGATCTCATTTGCTTTTGTTTTACCTTTACCTCAACTTTGGTCTTATATTTTATTTGATTCTTTACCTTTCTTCTACATTGTAGACATTAAAATCATTAAATGTTTTATCCCCTATTGTCAAAAACTCAGGCATGAGACTTCCCAGTTTCAAAGGCTGGTTCTGCTACCTATGGCAAGTTCTTTTCCACTCTTTGCCTCAGTTTCCTCTTCTATAAAATAAAGATAAAGACCAGATAGCTTCACTGTTGAATTTTACCAAACTTTTAGTGAAGAACTAACACCAATTCTTCTCAAACTATGTTAAAAAATCGAAGGGGAAGGAATTCTTCCAAATTCATTCTATGAGGGTAGCACTATCCTGATACCAAAAACAAATGAGGACACAACAACCAACTGAAGGATGACATTGTGAAGAATACAGACGAAAACAAAACACTAGCAAACAGAACACAATAGCACATCAAAAAGATTATACACCATGATCAAATGAGATTTATCTCAGGGATGCAAGGATGATTCCACATATGCAAATCAATAAATGTGATACATCATATCAACAGTATGAAGGACAAAAAACACATTGTCATCCCAATAGATGCAGAAAAAGCATTTGATAAAATTCAACATGCTTCATGTTAAAAATTATCAGAAAATTGGTATAGAAGGAATATATCACAACAAAGGCCACATATGACAAATCCACAAGAAATATCATATTGAATGGGAAAAAATTTGAAAAATTTTTCTGTAAGAACTGGAATAAGATAAGGGTGCCCATTTTTACCACTCTTATTCAACATAATACTGGAAGTCCTAACCAGAGCAATTAGGCAAAAGAAAGAAAGAAAGAGTATCCAAACTGGAAAGGAAGAAGTCAAATTGTCCCTGTTTACAGATAACATGGTCTTATATTTTGAAAAACCTAAACACTCTTAAAATTGATAAATGAATTCAATAAGGTTGTAGGGTACAAAATCAAAAAACGAAAATCAGTAGTGTTTCTTTATATCAATAACAGATTAGCTGTAAAAGAAATCAGGAAAGCAATCCCATTCATAATAGCTATAAAAAATTACCTAGGCATAAATTCAACCAAAAAGGTGAAAGACCTCCACAATGAAAACTATAAAACACTGATGAAAGAAATTGAAGAGGACTCAAAGAATTGAAAAGACATTCCATGTTCATGGATTAAAAGAATTAATACTGTTAAAATGAACATGCTACCCAAAGCAATCTATAGATTCAATGCAATACCTATCAAAATAACAATTATATTCTTCACAGAAGTAGAAAAACCAATCCTGAAATTCTTATGGAACCACAAAAGACACTGAATGGCCAAGCCAAGACTGAGCAAAAAGAACAAAACTGGGAGCCTGACTTCAAAATATGCTACATAGATATATAGCAGCTACAGTAACCAAAACAGCATGATACTAGCATAAAAACAGACACATAGACTAAGGGACAGAATAGAGTACCCAGAAATAAATCCACATATTTATAGCCAACTGATTTTTGACAAAGGCACCAAGAACATACATTCAGGAAGGATACCCTCTTCCATAAATGGTACTGGGACAACTGGATATTCATATACTGAAGAATGAAATGAGACCCCTACCTCACCACATAAAAAATCAAGTCAAAATGGATTAAAGATTTAAATGTAAGGCCATACACCAGGAGACTATTGAAAGAAACATAGGAGAAATGCATCAGGACATTGGTCTGGGCAAAGATTTTTATGGATAAGACCTCAAAACACAGACAACAAAAGCAAAACTAAACAAATGGGATTATATCAAGCTAAATAGCTTCTGCATATCAAAGAAAATAATCAACAGAGTGAAGAGATAAGCTGTTGAAGGGGCAAAAATATTTACCAAGTATTCACCCAGCAAGGGATTAATACACAGAATATATAAGGAATTCAAACAACAGCAAAAACCCAAATAATCCAATTAAAATGGGCAAATGATCTGAATAGATAGTTCTCAAAACAAACTTATGAATGACCAAGAAGTATATAAAAAATTGCTGAGCATCACTAATCATCAGAGAAATGCAAGTCAAAACCACAATGAGATATCATCTCCCCCCAATATGGCTATTATCAAATAGACAAAAAATACCAAATGTTGGTGAGGATGCAGAGAAAAGGGAACTCTTATATACAGTTGGTCGGAATGTAAATTATTATAGCCATCATGGAAAACAGTATGGAGATACCTCAAAAAACTAAAAATAGGACTAGCACATGAACCAGCAATCTCACTACTGGATATATAGCCAAAGGAAAGGAGATCAGTATGTCAAAGAGAGATATCTGCACTCTCATGTTTGCTGTAGCATTAGTCACAATAGCCAAGATATAGAATCGACCTAAGTGTCCATCAACAAATGAATGGATAAAGAAAATGTAGTATATGTGCACAATGAAATGCTATTCAGCCATAAAAAAAAACGAACTCCTGTCATTCATAGCAATACGAATGAGCCTGGAGGACATTATGTTAAGTGAAATAAGCCAGGCACAGAAAGATAAATACTGCATGTTCTCATTCATCTGTGCAAACTAAAAACATTTATCTCTTAGAAGAGTAGATTAGTGGTTATTAGAGGCTGGGAAGTGTTGAGCGGGGAGAGATTGGGAGAATTTGGTTAATAGATACAAAATTACATCCAGATAGGAGGAATAAGTTCTTGTGTTTTATAGCATTGTACAATGACTACAGTTAATTATAATTTATTTTTTGTTTTCAAATAGCTAAAAGAGAGGATTTTGAATGTTTCCAACACAAAAAATATAATAAATGTTTGAGGTAATGGATCTGCTGATTTGATCATTACACATTGTGTACAGGCATTGAAATATCACACTGTACTCTCTATATATGTACAATTATTATAAGCCAATTAAAATAATAAATAAAATAAATTAAAATGAAGATAATAATTATAGCTACTTCATTGTCTTGTATTAAATAAGTTAACACATAAAGTACTTAAAACAATATTCAACTCATAATATGTACTATATACAATAGCTATCATCATCATTACTATTTCTATTCATCAATTTATACATTTATATAATCAATATAAAGCTATTTTCATAATAGTTTTCTATTACATTCACATCAAACATTAAATACAAGGAATATGATTATTTATCTCTTTCAAATTTAAGGACAATACCAGTTAATGTAAAACGGTAATTCCTGGACTTTTGTTATTTTAAAACACTTATTTTACCTTTCCAGTAAGTCCTACATGATGTACGGATGGTATTTTATTGAGGTAAATTGAAATTCACTTTTAAGAATTGTATGATACTCTGGAATGTCAAAGCTAAGGCTGACAATCACTGTTCTCATAATACATACAGCTCTACTCATCTTAAAAACATGTTTATAAATAATGAGTAAGAAAGAAATACCAGTTTTCAATCTAGGATGGCAGTATATAGCACACCTAGGTTTGTTAGGTGGGGCACAGAATCTGATATGCCACTTGAACATTAGGGGGTCTTGCCCCCACATTGGGAATCACTGTCACAGTAAGTCACTGTTACCAACAGTGGATTGAGTACACTTCATCCCACATGTATATTTGGAGTAGGGAAAAAAGTTAAGAACTTTCTACTCACTAACTTAGATGATCTAAACATTTTCCAATGGAACATGCATTTCATCCACCATGTCACAAAGTACTTCATAAGTGAGAAATGAAAAAGACAAGTGACTCTTCATTTCCTTTACCTATTATTAGTGTCAAATCTTACAGTTGCATGACACAATATTCTTTCTTGGAAGATTGCTCATATCCTACCATTACAGATTTCCACTCAATTTCTCAGATTACTCTATTTATTGTCTCATTTAATCACACATTTTTGATCCTTGTACCTATGAATCTCTTGTTCAAAATAATTCTTACATACTTGTGAATGTATATTGACCAGAAGTTAACTTTGACCTTTATAATGTTCAGTTTAGAAGAATAAATCAATTTTCACTTTGCAGTAATTTATCACATTCATATGAAGAATACCAATAAATGCATTATTTTCTATAGAAAATATGGTATCTTATTACTTTACATCTTTTTTTCATCATCCACCCAGTGTAATGAAAATGTTCCAAATGGCTGCCCTAACGGTTCACTTTGCCTATTTGTGAAAACAAATTTGAATCAGTTTGGGCAAATGGGCTTTTAGTTGCTGTTCTGCTCAATTTTGCTTGATTGTTCCTACTGTGCAGAGCTCCATTAGTGATTTTCAAGTCTAAGCCTTTAAGGTTATTATTCTCCTTTTAATGGAAAATATAATTTAAATATAATTTTTAAGGAAATGATAGGCTGGCCAGCAGCTACATGCAGCCAGGTGGAATGGCATTACCTTATAAACAATGGCCAATCCATACCACAAACAAACAAATAGATAGCCTTTACATACACTGACTTAAGAAAATAATGCTCTTAATTTTAGAATAGCAACCATAGGAACTCATCCTGCTTACTATTTAAACTATAGTCATATGAAATTAAATCTTAGTACAATGAAACATAATCACATATAAGACTGACTACAGTGTCTCATGTGAGGGCACAGCTACTGTGAAATAGTGACATAAAAAACATCATCCCATTGGATTGTGCCAATATACTGTACTGATATTAATGCATTTACTGAGCAATTGGCAGTTGGGTGGCCTTTTGCTAAGACATTTAGCATATCTTTTAATATTCATAAGTATCATACATATTTTGAATTTACATAAGAGGAAACTGAAACTTAAGAGTGTTTAATTAATTTACCCAAGATCAGATCTTAATAAGTGTCAGTCATTATTTGAACCCAAATTAATTCATCTGATTTGAATGCATTAGTCACTACTGTAATATAAAAAGGAGAATAGATCCTAATAATTTTCATTAGAATTTTGCATTTTATGATACCATGTTTCCCCGAAAATAAGACCTACCCATAAAATAAGCCCTAGCAGGATTATCTAAGCATTTGCGCAATATAAGCCCTACCCCGAAAATAAGACCTAGTGATGGGCGTGGATACGCAGTATCTGCATGACCCATGCATTTCGTCGTGGAGCGGTAAAGACGAGGAGCAGCCCTTCTCATCTGCCCCACTGTGACAGCTACTATCCCAGAGGTGACCGGAAAGGTGCGGACAGCCCCACCAACAAGGTCGGCTCCCCCTGTCAGGTCCCGACCATCCTGTGCGTGCTGCAAGCTGAGGCTTTGAGGGGAAAATAACACATCCCCTGAAAATAAGCTCTAGGGTGTCTTCTTGAGGAAAAATAAATATAAGATCCTGTCTTATTTTCAGGGAAACACGATAGTAGGTGTGTTATAATAGGAAAAACACAGTTTTTGGAATCAGAATTCAGTTGGAAATCTGCATCTACCAACTTCTGACCTAAATAACTTTGTATAAGTTGTTTAACTTCCCATCTTTGGCCTTGATTTCCTTTTCTGTAAATAACTACAAGATAAAAAATGGCCAGTATTTTCAGGAAGATATAAAGTGATATGGGAAGAAAATGAAAGGAAGAAGAAATTTGTTTAGGTATGGGGAGTGAGGATTTTGAAGAGGGCTTTGTGAAAGGCTGCACAGTGGGAGATTTCAAAATGTAGGATTTCAATCAGCACAGATAAGGAAGAGGAGGATTCCAGGTAAAATGAAAAGAGAAAATAAAAGGAAGAACTATGGAAATGTGTGATGTAAAGTTAATTGTGTAGTGTGTCTGTAATATGTATTAGTATTTAGCTAAAGACGAAGACTAAGTTCAGGTCATAGAGAGTCTTAAATGCCATGTTTAGGTTTTAGAATCAAAGTTATACAGAATACATGTTAAGAATTTTAAAGTCAGATTAAATACTGGGAGGGTTAAATACTAGTTCCACTTCTCATTAGCTATGTGATTATGGACAGAGGAACTGAGCTTCATTTTTCCTCTTTTGTAAAATGCAGTAATCAATGTATCTGTCAATAAATTAAGGACTGAGTGATGTAATGCTACAGCTCTTAACCTGCCTAGCACGTGAAACACTTAATAAACAGTTCAGTATTATTATTATATAAAAAATTGGAAGCTGTTTAAGATTTGATATGATAATAAAAATCCCATCTGCTATCCCCAATTTTCTGCGGAACCTCAGCTACCTAATATTATTTGCAACCTTAAGCTTTTGTCTGTCTGCTTGAGAAATGTGAAATTTCATTTGTGGTGTATTAGCTTAAAAATATAAGAAATGGAAAATAGAGAAAAGGTAAAAGAACCTAAACAGACCCTATTCTCTGATAATGTTTTAGCCAGTTTGTTTACAGATATTTTCTGACCATGGGAAGATTGACAATATTCTTGATGTGCTTTTATAAACCCAAAATTCTAAATATTCAACAATGCATTCTATTCTTGAAAACATCTCACTTTAAAAACTTTTTAGTTACTGGTATAACACGGAGAACCTTGATGATGGAATGTTTAACCTTATTTAAGGTAAGAGAGAAGATGCCAATTCTGTGACACAATGTGATATGCAAATAATTGATTTGCTTACTATTTAGAAAGGAAACAATCACCATTTAGAAACATCTCTATGAAATTAGAAAAGAGTGCATCAAATCTCCTTAACTAAATGTAGCACTGTAAGTCGAGGTGTCACTGTCATTCAGGTGGCTACTAATTTCCTGGAGACATTTTAATTTCCTGTTCAGTGTATGTAAGCCCCCATCACTCTTTCAGTTCAACTTTACGTGGCAGAATCTGTTGAGTGTTTGCTATATGTGTCCACAATCTTTGGGGATCCCAGTGTTACTTTATGGTGATACACTGGTCTCAAAATTTCTAACTCTCAAGAAAAGGACACTTATATAATTATATTACTACTACTATATATCTATGCTATTGACAGCTAACAAAGTATCTTATGTCTGTTACTTCCTCTGAGACTATCAAAATCCTGAGAAGAGCAAAGATGAAGGAATTTGGAGTCTACAGATAACAAAACAAAAGTTGAGAGAGATTTATTGACTTGTTCAATATCAGAGTGACAAAATTAAACTTTCATAGATCATCTGGGTCCTATCGTAATATTCTGTGGCATATTCATTAAGAGATTAGTTTCATGATCAAGGACATTTTTTATTTTATAAATATAAATAGTTATGACTGTTGGTTGCCACTAAAATAACGTATTGGTCCTCTTAAAGGAAAACCTTCATGATGTGAGCAATCTCAGCTACTTCCTAAGGGACAAAGTAATACCCAGTTTCTCCTAAGCAACATTTAGATGAAACTATGAGATATAAGGTTGCCTCTGCTAACTTTGTAAAAATGCTTCACAACAGCAACATAACACATTCTAAAGGACTTCAAATTCATACTTCCATGCAGTAATTTGATTTTTCGGAAACTGTGAGCAGATATTATAGAAAGCTTTTAGATAAAGTGTAATTATTGGATCTATAATTATACCGATGAGGTTAAGGTGAATTATCATGTATCTAATTATGAAAAAAAGAAAAAACACCATGAGATTCTGAAATAAATGACCACATGGCCATGTTCGTTGTCTCAGTTGCTTGTAACCTAATCCTTTATGTATATGTGTGCTTTTTATTCTACCAAGTGTGTGTTACGTTGAAATGTTTAAATCATATTCAATTATCTTTTTTAAAAAACTATTATACAAATGTTTTTATTTTAAATTTTAATTTTGCTAACTAATGAAGAACAATGTTTTATGACCTTTATCAACATTACTCTTTATGTTCTCATGTTTACAGATTATTTTATATCTTCCTCAAATTATTTTAATCATCTTTTGTTTTGTTTTATGTTATTAAATTCTATTTCAGGAATGTATTTTATATGCATTATATCATTTAGTCTTCACAACAATGCTATTTATCCCCCAGAACACTGAAATTTAGAAAGCTTATCCTAGTTATCATAGTGGAAAAGTCAGAAGTTGGGATTTGAACAAAATTCTATATGATTCCAAATTATATTCTCTTAATGACTATATTATGGGTGAATATATAGGTTATTATTTAGAATATAATATTGAAGTTCATTATGTGCTCCTCCAAAACTTTACTATCATGTGCTTAAATGATAAGAGACCTTCTTCCTTTTCCTACTTAAAAAAGTATACTTCACAGCCTTTTTCCCTGCTAACATCCTAAAACATATGGAGACTCTATGCAACTATTTAGTTCAATTAACACTTTGCTTTCAATTATAAATTTCAACTATATTTATTATTAGTGTTTTCTATATATTCACTCTCAGAGTAATATGCTTTAGTTAAGTATTTTTCTTGATTCTAACATTTTCCACATATAAAATTTATATATATAAAACATATAAATATATATATGATTTTTGTATATATTACATATATAATTTTAGGATCCAGTTTTCCACCTTTCTAACCATAATCTGTGGGGGAAATACAAAAATACATACAATATTTTTGGTGTGTTTTTACTAAGTTTATTTACCCTGAATACCTATCAGCTTGAAATACATTTAGTCTTTGTTGAAGACTAAACAACGAATAGATAAGCATCATTAAAAAGTCTATTATATTTCTAGCCTCTAATTTTGTTAAAGATCCCGATGATATTTTCTGGTAACAGTAAAATAGAAAAAGGTTTAATTTCTTACCTGCACAATGTCCCTTTCAGCATATTTTCCTCTGGAGGAGACTCTTACATCGTCTCCATCCAATTCGATCATTGCTTGAAAAGAAAATATGATCATTTATCCAGTACATTTTACCCAAATACTAAAACAATGCAAGCAATAAAAAAATCAGTATGTACGAAGTAGCAATGTGCTCTATGTAAAGACAAAAAACTGATTCCTTCATCTCTTCATTCATTTCTCTCACAAAACTTGACTGTGTACATGTTTTACATATGAGGAAAGTGAGCTAAGACCTGTGTGACCCTTTGAAATGTGGGGAGAACCAATACATTAAGGAACAGTCTGTAGGTCCATCATCCCACCCTACTAGTTCTAAACTGTTAGTTATATGCTTATATGACTAATTGGGCAAGTGATGTTAATCCATCAAATTTTAATTTTTCTTTCTAATTTAAGAAACTTGACACCATTCATCATAAAATTTTCAATAACAATTTGATCTTCATTCTCATTGAAGCTGCAACAAAGCTATATTTATATTTTTATATATCCACATTACCCAAATTTTACTTTATAAATAGATTTAAGAAACAAAGAGACATTTTCTTTGCCCCTAGAATGACTGGAGAAAATATGATTTTTCTGAAGTATGATTTTTTTTATTGGTTAAGAAATAATTTCACCATTCCCTAGATCAGCTGGTATTTGGAAATGCTGTGATATAATGAGACAGCTGGTGATACCGTAATGCTATGCTGCAATTAAGAACATTTTCCAGAGTTTATTAAGTTTTCAGTGAGAATTCACTAAATAATTAATTACATGAGGAATGCTAATTTGTGCTTAAAGCATAATTCTATTACTGATAATTCATTTTGTATACACATGACATTCACCAGACTCCAGAGAGCTACTTGCAATTATAATGTTTGCCTCTTCACCCCCCAGCCCAACCCCAATATTGCTCATTCAGAACACAATCCTCACCTACCCACTATTTTCTTCAGTGCTTAAATAATGTATTTGGGATAAAAAACATTGTTTCCAATTTTACCTTTCTACACATGTTCATGAGTCAATGTTTTAGCTGAAACATTGCTAGTATACCTAATTGACAGAGAGCTACTAATTAATAATTTGCTTAGATATGCAATATATATCATAATTATGTACAAGATGTGCATTGCCAACAATAAGGTAATTAATTATTCAAAATACAAAAGACCTTTTTATTCCTCTACTTCTTGGGGATATAAATAGGAGAATTCATTATGCTCAAATATTTTCAATAATTAATTTCTATTTAATCTAAATTTGCTTTCACAATTTTCATATTACTTTGAGACATAAATGTACATCCATAGTGATATGCCAACAATCCCAGAAACTTCTCCAATATTTTCTAATATGTTGATAACTTGTAACAATTACCCTATACTCAGTCTAAAAGGGGAAACAAAAATTAGATGATAATTTAGGTCTCACCTTCCATAGTCCACTACAATCTCTATTGATTTTTGTGAATGTTTCATTCCAATTAATGAAGGAAAGGACAGTTGTTCAGGCAATACCGTATTAGAATGAGATCCTATATGATATCTCCCACTCTTCAGCATGCTATTTGGGTTAAAAGACTGCAGGCAGCAAGGATAGGAGGCTACACTTTTGAGAGCAAAGAGAAGAGAGATGGCGTGTAACTGGTAGTAGGGTTATGTCCACTCTTTGGGTTTTCAGACCATTTGGTCCTCAATGAGGCAAAGATTATGAGCCCATTTTCCATTGGTACCTATGCCTGGAAAGGTGCATGAGAAGCAGAGCTGCGTTTCTTTCTAGCCATGGGAAACATAAGGAAGTTAGAATTCCTTCTATTTATCCCCTTCTCTTAACTCAGACCAAAGCAGAGAGTCAAATGTTGTTTTAATTGGACTTCTTGGCTGTCTTTTCAGGATAAGGAAATCCTGCTTGGAGAAGTATTTCTCCTTAATGAAGGTGCTTTATTTAGGTGTAAAAAGTCACTGGGGAAAATTATGCAGAGTTTTTAAATGTTCTTATTAAAATGCAGAATAAATTGAAATACTCATTAATAGTTTATTCTTATTTCCTGTAACTTCAAAGAACAGATGGCAAAATATTGCATTTTTTTGCCCATAAAAACAATGTCTTTTGGGTTAAAAATGTGTAGATGTTGGATTTCTGTCTTTACCTATGCCAGTTCACATGTGTGATATATAAACTTACTCTATGGTAGACTTGGAAGTGCCATGTGAGGCTCTTCTGATAAGAGAGCAGCAATTTGACTATAAGTCAAAGAGTTTTCTATATTAAATGTGCGTATTCTGTCCTTTCTTTCTTAGGTATAGAGGGAAGAGATGCGTTTTGAAAGGAAAAAAAGAAAAATAGAGAAGCATCTATTATTTCCTAGCAGAAAAGTCTACTTTTCCAGTATTAGGCCTGGAAATTTTTTCCATCCTATTAAAACTTCCACCATGTTGAAAACAGAAACCAGGCGTAGTAGGACCCCAATTCCCTGTCCACATGTTTCTAGAGGAAAATTTCACCCTAATTTTTGAGAGGAAATTCTCCTGGGAAGGCACCTTTCCTTTTTATCTACAATTTTCACTCCCTTTTTTTGCATGGAAAGAACAAATCATAGGGTTACAAAGATTAGGAGAAAGAACGGAGCTTGGCTCTCTCTCTTTTGGAGCAGCCTATCCTAAGGCTGGATGCAGATTTTCTCTGTGGCATGCTTCATAGGCAAAGCTCTGCCTCTGTAGGGAGGAAGCCTGGAGATAAGAGTGAGGTCATTTAATCCTGGGAGGAAAAAGTAATGAGAAGTGTGACTCTGTCTGAAGGTTAACCCAAATTCTCAAATTCTGCACTGTTAGCAATAAAGCTGATATGCTTGTCTGAGGGATTCCTGCATAAATTTTTTTTCCAGTTAGTTCAGGACCTCAGAGAAGGAAATGATAAAATTATTATACTCAAAACCCTAATGAATTCATCGGGAACAACAGAAAGGAAGAAAATAAATAGCTGTGGCTATTGGATGAGGATAGTACCCAAGTAGCTGTGCCTGCTGCTCTGCATTGAAATACATAACCAGAAACATACACCAGGAAGGGTCAGTGGCTTCGTATTCAAGCATCATGTGTGGGGACTCCTGAAGAATAAGATCTGACTGAGCTTTACCCATCTGAGGTTGTATATTTAATGGTGGACTTCCATAGGCATCTGGGAGACCTGAGATATACCCAATGAGAGGTTCATCCTTCAGAGCCAAAAGCAAATAGAAGCCAAAGAAGAAAGCATGAGTTATTTTAGCCTAGCAACCGGAGAAGTCTGTGAATCATAGTCTATCACTGATTAATGCAGATCATCAAGTGCACAAAGCATTGACAAGAAAGATGTCTTAGCATTCCTGACTCCTGAGAGGTGTCTCAAATTCCTGCCTGAAGCACAATGCAAACAGGTGTGAATACTCGGAGACAGAAAAAATATTAGCAGAAGCAGTGGCAGTCAGAGCTAAATGACTTTTGCTTTAGAAACTGTACGATTATAATGATGAAAAGGATGACTAGTCAAGCACAGAGTCTTAGGGAGTCCAGCGTCAGCACTCTAGCTTTGCCTTGGGTACTTTACCTGAGACTGGCAGATACGTATTACCTTTACGGAGGAGGGACTGCTGGTTAAATAAGAATCACCCCAGTGATAACCATAGTCTACTTAGCCACCTATGAGTCTAAATTAACTAGTACCTGATCTAATGTTCATTCTAAAACGATTCTCATTTCCAAAGTCACAAACTAAATAATCTGTCATTGTTAATATAAAAACACCTGAACCAGGTGAATGTTATGTGGCCATGCACTTACTGTCTAGCACAGAGTTTTCTTAAAGGAATTTACCAGATGACTAGGAACAGACTATCCTTTAAAATGTTTACTCAGTCACTTAATTGGCATTTGAACAAGGCCTGAGCCCAAACGGAAAACTACCCACAGTAAGGCAAATTAGCATAATTATATAAAGTCTCATTAAATTTCAGCTGGTCAGTTCCATTTTCATTTTACTTTGCTCTCTCATATGACAGAACTTCTTTATTTATAAGGCTAATGTCTATCAACTAGCTAGGGTCTGAAAACCCATTAAATTAGCATATTCTGCTTATGCTAACATTTCTTCTCACAACCTAATGATTTATTAATTTAGCACTCATCCTTAAAGGTTTTTAGTGAACCCAGAGGGTGTTTTGCCTTGGGAACAAAAATTCAATTTATCACTCTGTCAGTCTTAAGAAATGTTATTTTGAGGTACAAACTATCTCTAATGAAATAGAAAGCTGCATGCTGAATGAATCTATAAACTAGAGAGAGAGTGTCCCACTCAAAACATGGGATCTTTTAATTTGCTCATGTTAATAGATATCAAGAGCTATCTATATGTACATGGACATTATATACAAACCCAAATGCAAGTCATATCCTTCTAAACAGAAAAGAATGATAGAAACCTAAGAACATGATACATCAGATTAAATAAAGTCCCAAGGAATACTATTGAAATTTTACTACTCACCATCAAATTCTGCTGGTCCAACACCTACTATAATTATTGACATTGGAAGTTTTGAGGCCTTCAAAGAGAATACACAATTAGGTTTCAATTAAGAAATCAAGTTCTTAAGAAAAGAATTAAGAAATAATATCCTGAGTTTTATTTGACATTTTTTTTCACAGAAGTTCTTTAAAATAGTTTTGAACATAATGGTATACTCTTATCCTTTCTAAACTATCTACATATGTTAATCCAGTGAGACATTCTTCAGGAATAACTAGCCCTAGATAAGAGCAAACAAAGGTAAGGAGCATTTACTTTTACTTGCTAGTCTCAGCCAAAACCTTTCTAAGCTGACTTTGAGTATCTTTGGCCTCTTTTTTTACATTCTTTCTCCTTCAAAAATCTTTCAGTTACTAATAGGGGAAAATGGTACCAGATTTGTGAAATAGTAGCAGTACCATACTCTACCTCATTTATATACCCAAGGTTAGAAAAGAAATTTTCATAGTAAATGAGTGAACAGAAATAATCGTTACAGAAAGTTATTATTAATATTATTAATTTATGTGCTAAATATCCATGAGATTGTGAGGGAGACTAATGTTGTAACATGTTTTTCCATCATATGTATCACTTCTATTACATCATCACTTTAAGAAATTTAATGGTAAGAATGTGAGATGTAGCAACAGATAGATGGCACACTATAGCAACCACATCTTCAGCTATGCAGGTCTCTGAGTTATGCATAATTATTCCTTAGTGCATCATGTCCTGTGAGTTAAACCTAAATTATTAATTCCATATTTTAAAATGCTTATTAATGCCACTGACCAAAGCATAAAGGAAATCAATATAAATTAAACCCAAGTGTATGTTTACTTAAAAAAACAAACATACAAATAAACAAACTTGTAAATTTTATCTCCCCTTATTTTTATGTTGGTTTTTCTAAGAATATCTATAAAGCATTTAATTTTTTCCCACATGTAACTATTGTTTCATACTCCAATCAGCTCATTATATTTCTCTATGCTACTAATAATTATGAGGCTTGATAAATAATTCATTCATGCAACCTATGTTTATTAAATGTGTACTTTGTGCCAAACATTGCTAAACCTAGATATAGATAGGTGAGTAAAAACAGTTACAGTTTTGTAGATTACCATCTAGTAAACACAGACTGTGTAGATTAATCTAGAAAAGAAGACAATCAATTAAATAATCTTTAAAAACGCATACAAACATACAATTAGAAATTATGATCAGCAGGATGATTTTTGAATCAATCCATTCCCTATCCAGTTCTATAGAAATGGAGATTAGCTAGCATAGCTCTCCTGTTACTGGAAAGTAAAGGTTAAGAAATAACCTGTGCAAATTATAAGATTGTATACAGGTAGATCAGGTAGATCAAATAGAGGTAAACACACTCATGCATATGAAGGTGATGCTACTATCTTTCTTTTTGAAGGAAGAATTTTTTTTTAACTCAACTATTCATACCCCTGATTGATGCTCATGGATGAATGGTATGGTGTGTATGAGTTGTCTGGATAAGGTTAAGGATGTGATCTGCTGCAAAAGCATGGGTGTTCTATTTTAATGTTAAGTCAACTAAAATAGACTCTGGGCTCACTCTGAGTACTACCATGCTGTCACTTAACCAGCCCAATACTGAGTGACCACTACTCACATTAACTATAGACTCCTTAGTTTGAGCCATATCTGAGATAACTCCGTCTGTAACAATCAGGAGCACAAAATACTGGGAGCCATCCTTTACAGAAGCAGCATACCTGAAAGGCAATGAAAAGTTAAGGAATATTACAGAAAATAAAACAGTTCCTCTCTAGTGCTGGTTGGTAAATACAATTTAGAATAGTCAACAAACCTTTTACTCTTAAGAAAATATTTAAACATATGTTAGAAGTCTGTCTCATGTAAACTCTCAAATACACATTTTTCTGAATAGCACACTAGAGTGACTGCAACATTAGTCCATGCCAGTACACAGAAATATCTATCTTAGAAGTTCATTAACTAATAAAAGGGGAGAAGGAGATGAAGTGCTACTTAGCACAAAGGAAAGGACATAGCTTTTGGAAATAGATATGGCCTGGCTAAGCGACACACTATGTGAATGATTTCCAGTAAACCACCTAAGCTATCTGAACTTGATTATCTTACCTTTAAAACTGAGATAATAATACTTACACCTTTGTATTGTTGCATGAATTAATAAATAAATTGCATGTATGGTACTCAATATATAAAAGGATTCTATAAATGGTAGCAATAATCAAAAATGCCTTTTGTTTTGGAACCTCATAGAGGTGACGGTTGCACAATATTGTGAATATACTGTCAGTGAATTATATACTTTTAAATGGTTAATTTTATTATGGGAATTTCACATTAATAAAAAAATGCAGTAGAAGAAATGTTTTTTGACACATCCACAGTCAAGTTCTTAATACATGTTAAATCAATGAGAGAAGAATTATACCAGAGTAAAAAATTAGGTACATAATAAAAACATATTCTAGTACTTGAATAAGTTTATCAGAATTCTTGCCAAATAATACGCAGTAATTTAGAGGAGAATTTTATGAATATGTCATATTTTATTATATTTCTCCTTTCCCATAGTGTTCTACATTGTAGATATCTAGATTATATTTTCAGTTTTTTTATTTTCATTATATTTTCATTTTTATAATTTTTGTACATGACTGGTATGCAGTTCATGTCCAGTGATGAGTAAGCACTATAGTTCTCTTAGGATAGAGGAGAGTAAACAAGACCTTGATCTATGTTTCTAAAAAATTATCAAGTAGATTATAGAACAATTGGGTTCCAAAATACTTTCATTGATTGGCCAGTGAAATTCCTTTACATCCTGAAGGACCCCAAGGGATCCCATCCGAACAGGTTAGAAACAGAAAAATAGCATGTCAGGACACAACTTATTTCTTGGACAGCAGAATTAACAACCATATGAAGAAGAAAAATACTTAACAACTTTCCCATGGACTACAGAAACTAAGATTTGTTCATGCTACTAATAAAATGCTGGTAATTTTATAGATTGATATAGAGAATACAGTAAGCAGCATATTCACATGCTGTAAAGAGTGTGTTGAACAGGTTCCACGATGTGTATAGTCAAAAATACCCCCCATAGTACTGAACAATTGATCCTGTACATTAAAGAATTTGTATAAATTTGATTGGTAATCCAAAGCCGCTATGAACCTACTTTATTTTATGCTTAATTTTTTAAAGAAAAGAAGTCTAACAATTTCCCTCAAGAATTCAATTCTCAATTTTAAAATACCAATTATTTTTTTAAATTCATTTCTTACTGTGATTCAGAAACATAGGGTTTTCTATTAATATTTCATATGATTAATGGAAGGCTATAAATAATAATGAAAAACTTCTATAATTACAACACTATGTCTCTTATGCTTTTCTTACCAAGTGATGCTCTTAAAATGTCAAATTTCTACCAAATTTTAAAAACCACAGAAAGTTGAGTGTTACGTAATCATATAAAATACCACTTCCAGTGGCTTAACAGATTGTCTTTGATTCACCAGAATGTATACCCTAAGAGAAAGGGGAGAATATATTCATATTATGAAGGGAGTTGGAGATAGAGCATTTGGAATTTCTCTGGTTTATTGTTTTATCTTAAAAATTCATATGATTTTTATATTTCATGATAAATATATGCTTATAGTAATGCTTTGTATTCCTTAACTTTGAGGAAAACTAAGGCTGCAGAAAGATGGATGAGTTTATTGTGTGTCTCTTGCTACTGTTAGACACACTTAATTTGAAAATAAATTACATTTTAGTTATAAGAGCTGTCCAACCCATTTTAGTTTCAACCACCATCAGCATCACAAATTAATGTTTTAAAACTATTAATTGTTTTTGTGGCACTTGTTCTACACATTGGCATATTGTTGTACTTTGCAAGCAAATCTAAATTTCAAATAAAATCAATTTCTTCCAATTTAGTCTTTTAAGAATATTATATGCTTATGATAAAATAATTAAAATTCTACAGAAATGTATGAAGTAAAAAGTATAAGCTGGCTACACTTGAGTCCCTCTTCGAGGTGACACTGATACATAGACTAGCAGATTCAAATTACATTTTAAAGGTATTAGAGAAGCTCACTTTTTAAAGGAACCAGATAAAGAATGCTTTGTAAATTGCATAATTAAAACTTTTATTATGACAAGCCATATTTTTATTTTATTTGTTTTCAAATATAATCTATCTATATCTTAATATTCCTATGATAAACCCGAGAGAGATGTTAACTTTGTCAGGGTTGTGGACTTCAAACACATTTCTTTTGAGTTTCTGTAACAGAAATGTCTAGCATTGTTTTTATAAAAGTTCACAAATGGTTGGCTCAGATTTGTGGAATATTCTTTTAGCTTATTATTAGTTCATAAGAATAGAAAGGGCAAAAAGACAAGATAAGAAACTAATTCAGGGATGTCTTATTTAAGTAGTTCAACTATGCTATATAATGAATTAAAACTTTTTAACACTGCATAAAGGAATACATTTAAGTATTTTGACACAAAGTAACACAGCAAATTTTATGTTACTAAGTTATCACCCCAAACTACTTTTGATTGTGTAATGCAGTGACCACTGTATCCACAAAGATAGGTAGATTTATTTTATTTTCCTTTGTTTGTCTTTATCTTCGTAGCAGAGATAAAAGTTTAAAGATGCAAGGCACCAAAGCCTAGTGATCTGGAATCAAATTATTCTTGTTGGAATTTTAGCTCCACCACGAATGGCCATTCTACACATTTATTTTGTCATGAGCAAAATAGAAATAACACTACTGTCACCTCCTAGGGTTGTAAAATTAAAAGAGATAATCCTCATTACAGCAATGAGCATATTGCTGGACATAGATTATGGGCTCAGTAATGATTGTTGTTTTGATATTATTATTACTGACCATATAGATAGAAGAGATAGTACCTAACACATTCTTTAGATTGATTTGAAAATTAGTTATGTAATATCCAAAGTAAAAAATGTTATTTCCTGAAATACAAAAATAAACTTTCACTAGTTATCTGGATCCTGGAATGTTCTCAATAGCAGGAAAAAAGAAAAAATATAAATAGCCAACAGATAGAAATTGATAGATCCATCTTAAAACTAAAATTTGACAGCCTCAAAACAAGTAACTCATTAGGCACAGGAAACAAGTGACTAATAATTAGGAAACATGAATATTATTTAAGTCAAGCAAAGAAATTTTTATGATGGCTTGAAAAGATATTTGATATTTTCATTGGTATATTAGTTTATTTTTGAAGTATCAAGTTGGTAGAAAATACCAACAAATAAAATTTATTTCAAATAATCTGATATTATTGATATAGAATTCTAGATGAATAGTAACTTTTGAAAAAAATGATAAAAACAAGAATGTAGAAATGGTAATGCAATATCTAAGAGGAAACTAAGATTAATCAGGGATGGTTAAAAACTCCATTTTATTCAAATTGTCTATCTGTAAAAACATGATTTTCTTAATATTTTTCTTTGTACTGTTATTTTTACATCAAATATAACATTATACTGTTATATTTAAACACAGTGTTATTAGATATATTATTAAATTCTTATCTGGAAGGCCCTGAAATTATTTCTTCAATTTTAAATTTGTTTCCAATTTACAACATAATGGTATTCATAACACATTTCTTTCTTTTGGTAGGTGGAATGATCATGCTTGTATGTCAATTTGGCTAGACTATACAACACATATGAGTGCATTTTATTTAGTAAGGATTAATAAGAACCTGAAGAACTTTTTAAATGATAATGCTTAGCCAATCTTAATGACCTATGGAAAATGTGATTGTGATTGATAGTAGCTGGTAGTTTGGAAACTCAGATAGGATTTCATACTGTAACCTTGAGTCAGAATTTCTTTTTTTATGGAAAACTAGCTTTAGCTCTTAAGGCCTTCAACTAATTGGATGAATCTTCTTTATTTAAAGTTATTTGATGGTAAATGTTAACCACATCTACAAAATACCTTCATAGCAACACCTAGATTAGTGTTTGATTAAATAACTGTGTTGTATTTTCTATTTAGTTGATAAAGCTTTTGGATGATAAATCTGTATCATACAGAAATTGTCTGTCTTAATAAAAGCTTAAAAACAAAATCAAACATGACATTCGAAGATAAAAGAAAAGATAAATGTGTTCCTTAATAGATCCATAATAAGAGATGGATACATGGGACTTCCTATAGTATTGGAAGGAAAAGATGACTCTCAAAAAGCCATCTCTTACTGTTTTTCTAATTTTCTCTCATTTAAAAAAAATAACAATAAAGAATTATTAGGTCATGGCTTATTTTCAAAGAGGCTGAAAGCTTTAACTAGCAGCTACCCCCATATTTGAGAATTCACAAAATTCTGGGTAAAACATAAAAAAATGGAATAGATTTAATGAAGGTCCAGTGTACTAATACAGGCACCAATACTCTGGACCCTGTAGTTTTAAATGGTATATAGAAATACATCTAGAAATTTTATATCTATAACTTTAACTTTTATAGTAGAGATATACGAGAAAAAATTAAAAATTGGTAAGCACTGATGAGCACATTTATAATAACTAGCGTGAGTTTACACAAAATAAGTCTCGTTATTTTTCCTCTCTCTTTTTATTAAAAAGTGATCTGTACGGTGGTGTGGAAGAGTCAACTGTAATTTATCTTGCATTAACATGATTTTTTATTTTGCTTTATTTGACAGCCATCGATAAACTAGGAAAACACATATACATAACATTACTTGGACAGGTGAGTATAATAAGCTAGGAAATGTTTTTCAAATTACAGCTAATGACCCATTAGTGGACTGTGAAATCAATTTTGTGAGTCAAGATCTGCATTAAAAAAAAGGAACAGGAAAGAATAGGATACCATAGAAATAAAGAGAAAATATGAGGTAAAAAGTCTAATTTTAGGAATAACCTTTCTTTAGTTGTGTGTGTTAACAGGGTTGAGATGTAAAATTCACATCTTAGTATAAAGAGCAGATGAAAATGTCTACAAAACTCCAGCCGAAGGGTCACATGCAGAGAATGATCATCAATGTGTCACTGTCAACCAGAAATGCGGTTCCAGAGGGAAGTTGCACTGGGGTCAGCCTCGGGAGCAGAGGTATTTTAACATTTTGTCTATGTCCCAGATAATGGAAAGTAGAGCACATTTAAGTTGCCAGTAATATCCAATAGGAAAGGTGGTAAAATACCAGAATCTTCAAACAGAACTATTTGAATTGTACTGTACATTGCCTTGTAGATTGATAAACTGATCAAATGCAGTATTTTTTTCAAGTTATGGTTACATATTTGGAAGACTATGAGAACTATACCTTTTGGATTCTCTCAAAATAAGGCAGAGTTTCATGGAATTTGCAACTGGTTCAAGCCAAACTTTTTAGAAAATCTGAAAAGTGGTGTCAAATTCATTTATGCACTTATGAAAAAAATGATAAGTATATACAGATTTTAACATTTTAACATTTTCTCCAGAACATGTACTTGGAGTCATAAGCAATTATATTCTGATCTCAGTACTATATACTATATACAGGTAGAGCTCTGGGAATTTATAAAATTAGCTACTATATTAATTTCAGAGAGGTCAAAGTAATATGCCCTATTTATCACTGAAAGCTTCAAATACTCATCTAATAGAATTCAGTCTCTTATTACTTCTATGCTACTTTGGAATGTGGTATTACACAAGAATGATTTACGCAGTTGATCACCATTGATCTTGTTATTGTTCTCATGGATGCCTTTTCAAAGAAAACAACATTTTCCTTGGTCGAACAAAGACAGGTCCTAACATAACACAGCGTATGTTTCTTAACTTGAGATTTTGATGTAAAGTTCTCAGCACCATATCAGGACAGCCTGATGGAGACTGTTTCTACTGTACATCTTTTTCCTCACTTTCTTGGAGGTTTATTAGAAGAAAACAACTTTCATCTGGAGTCACGCTAACAATAATATTATGATTTTACCATGGTCCAGTGCACCAGAATAAATACCTTGTGTACTCTCTACTTACCTTGCTACATGATTAATTACAGGAGCAAAGTTGGTTGGCCCATATAGTTGCACAGATTTCAGACTCCTATAGTAAGCTTCCATGACCCCCTCAATGCCATCACAGTAAGGGTTTTGAGGGTTCCCATTCTGTAGAAAGTTACCGGCAAACAAACAAAACAATAAAATATTAATAGTCTCTGTGAAGATCGATTGAAAGAGAAGAAAATAATTCACGTGGAAACAGATTTTTTTTGGAAGAACATGCATTTATAGATTTATAATAACAGCACAATAATTATACATTAAGTGAACAACAGATTATAACATATGTAGGTTACAATACAATGATATATGATATAATGTGCAATCATTAAAAATGCATACTCTTCAAAAAAAGGGCAGGAGAAAATTCTAAATAATCTTAAGCTGAACACTACAACTTTCTGCAATTAATAGTGTCTTAATTTTACACAGGTCTGTGCACATGTAGAGATGAACATATAAAAATCCTGAAAAGAAAAAAACCAAAATAATAACAGTGGCTACCTCTAGGTAGCCAGAGAACTAGTGACATTCCTTTCATTCTTTAACCTATTCTCTATTTTTCCAATTTTTCTCCAGCAAACATGTATTAAAATCAGAAAAAATAATGCTATTTTCAATTCAAACAGTGTTACCTGATGGAAGAGAAAATATAAAATATCTAACACATTCATATTTTCAGGCCACAATTGATAACCCCAAGTAGCAAAGGGGTCAGAGGGAATAGAATTTGGTGTGGGAAAAACCAAGACAAGGTAAAAGGAAAAGAATCAACGAAACATACCCATGTTGCTCAAGGGGAATGGAGGTTGCTATTAAGAAGCTCTTATTCTGGGGACACCTGGAAAGGTATCTTTAACCTGGACACCTAGTCTAGCTTTTTCATACATTAAATGCTCTGTCATCATTAGGTTTAATTCTCCTAGTTCAGATTCCCCTAATAAATAACACAAATAAGACAGTGTGTTCATTATCCGTTGCTATGTAACGAATGACTCCAACACTTTTACCTTTTTGTATAGTGGTTTAAAACAATGAATATTTATTATCTCACACATTTTGGGGGTGTCAAGAATCCAGAAGCAGCTGTGCCAGGTGTTTCCTGAGCAGGATCTCTCATGAGGTTGCAGCCAAGATGCCGACCTGGGCTGCAGTCATGTAAAAGCCTGACAGTGACTAGAGGATCTGTTAGTAACAAAGCTCACTTATACGGCTGTTGGCAGGAGGCTAAATGGACTCACCATAGGGCTGCTTGAGTGTTCTCAACAACACAGCAGCTAACTTCTTCCAGAATGAGTGATTCCAGAGAGGAAGCAGGGACAAATCCCCAATGCCTTTTATGAGCTAGTCACAGAAGTTACATACCATTACTCCTACTTTAATGTACTTGCTAGAAATCAGTCACTAGGTCTAGCCAACACTTGAGAAAAGGGGAATTAGGCTCCATCTCCTGAAAGGAGGAGTATCAAAAATTTTGTAGATATATTTTAAAACACTAGTGACAGTAACTAAATTTAAACATAGCAATAATTCTAGCAGGTTATGTTTTTATCTGAACAATCGCAAGTAACTGGTAATTTATAATTAAAATTTGTTGAATTATATATACCAAGTTTTATGCTAAAATATTTACATATAGATTTTTTATAACAATGCTAAAAATGAAGGTAAAGTACTGTCATTGTTCCCACTTCACAGATAAAGAAACTGAGGCACTGAGAGCTTAGATACTGTTCCCAAGGTCACAGAACACAAGTAGGAGAGCCAAGATTTTCAGTTTAACTCCAGAGCTCAATCTGGAGAACTACCACTATGCCACCAAATTAGAAAATACGCTAAGCATTTAGCAAGGCTAGGGATCTTAGGAAATCAGGCCAGATGTTACCAATGACTTCAATTTTGTCATTTGTGAGAGAGAGAGTTATTTATACCCATTTTTCCCTTTTAATTTGGTCTTTTCTTCATTTTTATTAACTCTCATGTAAATTTTTGAAAACATAAAAATAATAGAAGATCTCTTTTCATTATAAAATTGCTTGTATGAATTGACAAATTAAAATGTAAAATAAAAGTTTAATATTTAGCGAAAAGCAGTTAATGGTTGGTTTTGATGTTAATCTGAGCTGACCTATTTAACCTTCCTTTAAATAAGATTTTATGGTGCTCTTTTCCCTTGATAAGGTATGAGGCCAATTAAAATTAAAACTCATTACTGATTTTGGGCATATAAAAATGTATTATATATCTGCCTTAAGGGAATAATTACAAACTAGGATAGTCCTGAGCTACTTTTTTTTTTTTAACATTTTGACTGAAGGTTTATAATTCTATGAAACTATATATTACTTCTATTCATCTGGAATTGACATTTCAAGGTCACCATTGTTCTCTCCTTTGGTAGTGGAAAGATAATCATTGGATGTTCTATTCATCCTTATGGAATGTTTAAAGCACTGATTTCTACATTTGTCCTAATACCATAATAATTTGCTCCAAAGTTTCCGCATATGCCTTGGATGATAAGAATACTACATCAAATGATGTCTTCTTTTTAATATATGCTCTGCATTATGACAGGATTATTTTAAATATTTTACAGCTACTAAAATGAGATTTTCCCCTTAATGATAGAGTTGTAATGAGTTATAAAAGGATTTTTTTAAGTCTGTTTAAAAACTCTTTTCTTGAAATAATTATACAGGGAATCAGTTTTTGCTTGTTAAAACAAATTAGAATGAGTGTCTGCGTGGCTCGGGCACAAAAGTAAAACACAGGATGTTTTTTTAAATAAGTGCATTTAATTTTGTTGTTTATTTAATGGATTCCCTATTTTGCATTTCCCTTTTCATTAATAACCTTTTCCATTTATAAACTAATAAATGCTAACTTGTAGAACACGTAAAAAAGTATACAGAATTGAATTGAAAATGAGCAGTAATCCCACCACGCAGACTTCAGTGGGCAGGGGGTGGCCAGCTCTCTTATTTTTCTTCTCGTTTAGCTCCCTCAAGGGTTGTATTGGTGATTTGGATTCAGCTCCATTTCAAGAAGCCTATAGCCTCTGCTGCTGCCTACAGCCTGTGACACTTTTCAGCAGGGCTAACAAGCTGACAAAATACTGAAGAAAAGCTCTTAGGGGCCGTTTCTAGACTCTTCTTAGGGTGGGGAAAAGCTGAGAGAATTCTTCCTTTTAATGCAATAAACAAACATCTATTGAGCTTCTATTTTATAGACAGCACTGTGTTAAAGACTCTTGGTTATTTAAATTGTTAGTGTCTATTTGGAAGGATAGATACACACATACATATTAAATTGCACAGATGTGTATAAATATCAAAACAAGTGAAAACGACGCAAGTGCTTTTAGGTATTTAGTAAGAGAAATCACTTGGATAGGTGCAGTATTTCTCTATTCATCAATGCAGAAGACATTCCTTTAAGGGCCACTGGCCACAAGCTTATTAGAAATACCTCTTCTAAAGCTTCACACTATTGCATTTTCAGTTATAACCACGAAAAGAGTCATCAAGAATCATAACGACAGGAGAGCAGCAATGACATTCTCTTCACAACCAAAAGTCCTAAAATGGCAATACTAGGAAATTCTTCTTTTTATTTCCCATTCGCTTTTCTTTCCCCATGGTATACATAGTGCACATGAAAGGCTGGGTTCTATCTGAAACCCTTCAACTGAGCAAAGGTCAATTTCAAAATCTGTGCTAGCCAAAACTCATCCACTAGGAATTGTTTAATTTTGTTAAAGGCCTCCCTTACTATCCAAAAAATTTATTTGAATTTGGTGAAATAAATGGGTTAATGGCAGTGAATATACCTCACAAATTTGTACTATGGAAATAATGTTAGCACTAGGGAGTTCAGGAAAGGCCAGAGTGACATGTGACTGAAGTTTTCGTATTCGCCATTTTCGGCATCTATAGATTATATTAATATATTGCAGCAATGTAAGATGAACTTAACACAGAATACTTAAGTAGAAACCAAATCAAATACTATTTCACTGAAGACCTACTTAACCCTTATCTGTCTTATTTATCCAAGAAAATTAAAATGCTTTGGAAAAAAACCTAAAGCAATGTAATCATTTGGTAATATTAAAACAGGCATTATCACAAACAACATAATCCTTGTTGTTTTCATCCTCAGTTTGTGAGACAGACTATTTTACATAGAGTTAAAGGGGTATAATCTCCATCCTATAAATGTTTTGGGAATTGGGTTCGAAGAACAGATTAAGGTGAAAATAACCAAAAATCCTTCCTTACCAGTAGATATAGGTTTGGTTACACTGAATGAATGTGGAGTAGGAAAAGCAGAAAAGGAGAAAAGTAGAAGGGGAGAGAAAAGAAAAAATTACACACACGCGTGAGAAGAAATGTACGGAAGGAAAATTAATAAACCTCATTTAGTTTAACACAATTATTCTTTTTCTTAGGCCTTAAAATAGCTCATGACCTTTTTCCTGAGGCACTTATGCCTTAGGATCACATGAGTGATTTTCATGGTCTTATAAGTTTCTGGGAGATTTTAATTCTCTGAGACACAACAAAATCCCAACAGATACTTAATTTTTATATGACACTGGGAGTGTGCCACGTGGGCTATTTCGTGGAAGAAAGAATTAAACCCTCCGGCAACCTTTCCTGAATTGCGTGGGCAATGGAATAGAAAAGTAAGACTAAGTATAGAAATAAAAATATAAAACTACTGCTCTTAAAATATATTTGAGAAAGATGAAATCTAATCATATAAAAGCTTCTGGAAGTACATATATCATGGTCTTAATAAAGCCTGTGTCTGAGAGGTGAGATTACGAGTGCTTTTATAAAATGTGGTTAGTTGTGGTTAAGAGCATGCTTTCTAAAACAAGACTGACTGGGGTTCAAATCCTGTCCTGGTCCACTTCTGAGCCTCTGAGCTGAGTTATGCAACTCCTGGGGGCATTCTTCTCACTGTAGTCAACGTGCGTGGCAGTTCCTACAGTCGTGCAATATGTCAGCGTGATGTATTCATATCTACCACATCGGAATTTTATGAAGATTATATAAGATAATGAGTATACAGTATGTAACTCAATACTCAGTAATTACTGAATATCAAATCAAATACTATTTCACTGAAAACCTACTTAATCCCTGTCTCTTACTTATGCAAGAAAACAAAACTGCTTTGAAAAAAATTAAAGGAACATAATCACTAGGCAATACTAAAGTTGAAGCATTATCATCATCATCATCAATATAATCATTGTTATTTTCATAATGAACTCGGGAGACTATTTTTCACAGATTTAACGAGGTATGATCTCTGCCTTAGTCTGTTTTGCACTGGTGTAACGGAATACCTGAGACTGGGTAATTTATAAACAATATAAATTTATTTCTCACAGTTTTAGAGGCTGGAAAGTCCAAGATCAAGGTGCCAGCAGTTTCTGTTGTCTGATGAGGGCTGTGTGCTCTGGAGGGGAGGATGCTCTGTCCTCACATGGCAGAAGGCAGAGGACAAGCTACGTGAAGCGTGTTTTATAAGGGCCTTAACCCCATTCATGAGGGAGGAGCCCTCACGGACTAAACCCCTCTTAAAGGCCTCACCTCGTAATACTATTCCATTGTGAGCACCTGAATTTTGGAGAGGACCCATTCAAACCCACAATAACTTCTATCCTACAAGAGTTTTAATTGGGCTCAAAGAACAGATTAAGGTGCAAATAATGAAAAATCCTTCCTTAGCAGTTTAGGTTGAATATTCCTTATCTGAAAACCTTAAGACTAGAAGTGCTTTGGATTTCAATTTTGTTGGGATTTTGGGATATTTACATTATTGTCAGTTAAGCATCTCGAATCTGAAAATTCAAAATTCAAAATGCTGCAATGAGCATTTGCTTTGAGCATCCTGTCCACACTCAGAAAGTTTTGGATTTTGGAGCATTTAGAATTTTCTGATTAGGGATGCTCAACCTGTATATTCTTGTATAAGTTTGGTTACAAGGAATGAATGCAGAGGCAGGAAAAGCAGAAAATGAGAGAATTAGAGGGAGAAAGGAAAAAAATCATACACAGTATGAGAAAAAACATATGAAACAAAAAATAAACTTCATTTAATTTAACACAATTATTCCCTTTCAGAGGCTTTAAAACAGATAATAGATTAAGGATAGCCACACATTCTTTGATACTCCTGTCATTAACAGATGAAGGTTAATTCCTCTACCTCGAGCTTGGGCTGCCTTAGTAACTTGCCACATCCAGTAGGATGTGGCAGAAATAACATTCTGGGACTTCTTTTTTTTTGAGACAGAGTCTCACTCTGTTGCCCAGGCTAGAGTGCTGTGGCATCAGCCTAGCTCATAGCAACCTCAAACTCCTGGGCTCAAGTGATCCTCCTGCCTCAGCCTCCCAAGTAGCTGGGACTACAGGCATGCACCACCATGCCTGGCTAATTTTTTTCTATTTTTCGTAGAAATGTGGTCTCGCTCTTACTCAGGCTGGTCTCAAACTCCTGAGCTCAAATGATCCTCCCTTTTGGCCTCCCAAAGTGCTGGGATTACAGGCACGAGCCACTGCACCTGGCCCATTCTGGGACTTCTAAAACTATGATATAGAGCCTTGGAGTTTCTGCCCCAGACTTTTGGAATACTCACCTTGGGAAAGCTGACTGCCGTGTAAGAAATCTGACTACTGTGAGACCACCATACTATGATGAAGCCCACAATAACCACAGAGACAGGCCATCTCTATAAAGAGGGAAGGATGTCCAGGCAATCCCAGCTACTTCAGCCATCCCAGCTCAGGCCCGACACATAAACATGAGCCAAGAAGCCTTCTGAGGGGCCATATTGGTCCCAGAAGACATGGCATGGAGAAGATCTGAGGAATCCAAGCAATAGGCAGAATAGAAGTCCCAAAATAGGGTGCTAGTCACCAATTCCAGGCATCCCCAGCCATTCAAGCCATCCCAGCTGAAGCTCCAGATGCTGCAAAGAAAAAATGCACTACTCCCATTATATTCTGCTTGAATTCCTGACCCGCAAATCATAAGCATAATGGAACAATGTTGTTTTATAACTCTAACTTTTAGGGAGGTTTGTTGTGTAGCATTAGATAACCAGAAAAACCCCCTCCACCCCTCCGATTTACAAATCAGATGCACTTTAAGTAGATTCATGGCTAAGCTATTTATCTGTCCTTTTTTCCATTAAAATCACATTCCTAAGTCACTTACCAAAATAGAGCTACAGTCACAAAAGCTTGCTACATGAATGACTAAAGAATAGGCACCAAATTGATATTAAAATTAATTAATACATTAATTTTTTCCAAATATCGAATTAGTTTGATATATTCTTACCAAAGCAAATTCATGAGATATCCTTCCATCTGGAGGCAGTTTTGCACCAAAACCTAGAGCTGGGAACATCTTATCACTGTCATAATCTTGAACGATTTCCCCCACTGCTTTCAGTGCCATCCCATAGGCGTTCAGTTGGTAAGGGTTCATGTAGTGGAGAGAAGTGGGCTGAGCGGGGTTGCCTGATGACAGAAAATATATTCACACATACAAAGATTGGGCTGAAGATATTTTTTTAACCACATTTTTCTTGATGTCTATTTCAGAATAAAATATTCAAAATTATGTTTTTCTGCCTAAACCCATAGTGTGTCAAATTCTCTTTGGATGGATATTAACATATAAATATTTATTATATTATATCAGACATACAGAAAGATATGCCAATGCATATGCAGAATTTTTCAGAAATTATTCCTTATTGTCAACGCCACAGCTTATTTTTGAGATTCCGTTCTAGAAGTATAGAAGTACTTTTGTTAATCTTATTTATTTATAATCTTTATTTTTTTCAAAATCATGTGCCTTTAGCTTGAATCCTTATGTCTCTGGTGAGATGACCCAACTGATTTAATGGACTTCAACAGTTATGAGTCCTTCCTAAAGTTGTGTCACAAATATAAATTGAATATTTGAAAAATATTCCCATTTATCACTTTTAAAAAGGGCAGCATAGTGATTTTCAAGCTCAAGCTGTTTAAATAACTAGATCTGACAAATTATTCAGAACTTTCTTACTAGACATTAAGGTAGGAGCCTAAGTCCCAGAGTCAAGTCTTGCCATTTGCAGAATAGCATCTGCAAAATAAATCTTTCCACAGTTTTTACTGGAAGGACAAAATGAGATTATGTGTTTGAAAGTGATTAAAAATAATAAAGCATCATAGAATTATAAGTTTAACCAGTGCAGTTATTATTGTCTGGGTCATGCACAAGGTTCTGAATTTCCAAAATACTCATACTGATAGGATGTTGTATTTGAAAAAAGATGAAATTGAGAGAAAATGTAATATATGTGCTACCACTCAAACACATTGGGATTCACATCCAGTTGCCCTAATTACCAGTGCAAAGGCAGCCTGAAAGTTCATTTAGTTTCTTTCTTTTTTTTTTTTTTTTTTTTGAGACAGAGTCTCACTTTGTTGCCCAGGCTGGAGTGAGTGCCGTGGCGTCAGCCTAGCTCACAGCAACCTCAAACTCCTGGGCTCAAGCGATCCTACTGCCTCAGCCTCCCGAGTAGCTGGGACTACAGGCATGCGCCATCATGCCCGGCTAATTTTTTCTGTGTATATTTTTAGTTGGTCAATTAATTTCTTTCTATTTTTTAGTAGAGACGGGGTCTCGCTCAGGCTGGTTTTGAACTCCTGACCTTGAGCGATCCGCCCGCCTCAGCCTCCCAGAGTGCTAGGATTACAGGCGTGAGCCACCGCGCCGGCTAAGTTCATTTAGTTTCTTAAGTGAAAATGGAAAGTTAAATGAGACCTGTAATAGCACATAAAGCTCAATTCTACACTAAGGCATTGCATGAAAAAGGAAAGCCTCAGGGCGTAGTTTTTCTGATAAGGAAAAAATAACAATAAACATTTGAGATCCACAGAGAAAGAAAATAAAGGAAATTTCCCTTTGGTTTATTATACATATAATTATACATAGAATATTTTTGTCCTAAAAATAATTCATTGCACAAATGCTTTTATATTTCCAAAGGGTTAGCAGCATTTAAGGACTGATTTCACATGACAAAATCTCTAAAAAAGTGTCTTCTGACTAAAATGGCCTTAATGTTCCCCTCAACTTGGCTAAATTTTAGAAAGGTTTTTTTGTTTTGTTTTGGTTTTTTTTCCTGACCATAAACCAGGGACTACTCTTTTCTTAGAGCATTTACTTTAGAACTGGAAATTGGAAATTCTTTCTCTGCCTCTTTGAGATGGAAATCTTTTACAACTAAGGAATACCTTTCTCAAGGACCTGGGAGCCATCCTTTGAAATATAATCATTAAGAAAGACAGCTTTTATTGATAGGGAAAATAAGCCCTATTCAATAAATGGTGCTGAGAAAATTGAATAGCCACATACGGAAGAATGAAATAGGATTCATTTCTCTCAGCACTCACATAAATTAATTCAAGATGGATAAAAGACTTAAATGTAAGGTATGAAACCATAAGAATTCTGGAAGAAAATGTTGGAAAAACTCTTCTAGATACCAGCCTAGGCAAAGAATTTATGAAAAAGACCCCAGTGGCAATCACAGCAACAACAAAAATAAATAAAGTGGACTTGATTAAATTGAAAAGCTTCTGCACAGCTAAGGAAATAATCAACAGAGCAAATAGACACTCTACAGAATGTGAGAAAATATTTGCATGCTATACATCAGACAAAAGGCTAATAACCAGAATCTACAAAGAACTTAAGCAAATTGGTAAGAAAAAAATAAATAACCCCATTAAAAAGTAGGCAAAAGACATGAACAGAAGATTTTCAAAAGAAGACAAATGGCCAATAAACATATGAAAAAATGCTCAATGTCCTTATCATCAGGGAAATGCAAATTAAAACCACAGTGAGATATAATCTTACCCCAGTCAGAATGACTTTTATTAAAAAGTCTAAAAACAATAGATGCTGGCGTGGATGCAGACAGAAAGGAACGCTTATATGCTTTTGGCAGGAATGCAAATTAGTACAACCTATACGGAAAACAGTATGGAGATTCCTCAAAGAACTAAAAGATGACCTACCATTCCATCCAGCAATCCCACTACTGGGTATTTAACCCAAAAGAAAAGAAGCCATTTTATCAAAAAGACACCTGCACTCACGTTTATTGCAGCACAATTCACAATTGTAAAGATGTGGAATCAACTCAAGTGCACATCGATTCATGAGTGATTTAAGAAAATGTGGTATATGTATACCGTGGAATACTACTCTGCCATAAAAAGGGATGAATTAATGCCTTTTTCAACAATTTGGATGGAACTGGAGACGATTATCCTAAATGAAGTACCTAAAGAATGGAAAAACATACACCGCGTGTACTTGCTATTAAATTGGAACTACCCAACGAGCACACACGTGTACAGAGGGAAGTAAAACTCAGTGGAAATCAAGCAGGGAGGAAAGGGGGGAGGGGATGGGTGAAAACTTATTTAACGGGTACAGTGAACACTATCTGGGTGAAGGGCACACTTATAGCCCTGACTCGAGCATCACAAAAGCGATCCATGTTACCAACAAAATTTGTACTCCCATAATATTTTAAAATAATAAAAAAAGAGAAATGTTCAAATAATATTATCCTAAAGGTAATGTCATCAATTTTGTCCTGACAGATAGCATTGGGTAGTTAGTATTCAAGTGTTACTACATAAATAAAATTGATTTATGCTAACTGAGGAAAAAAGAAAAAAAAAAAAAGTAAAGAAAGGCACCAGCCCTATTTCCCAATCTCTGTGAGAATGTAGGGTCCTAACTTCAGTAAGTGCCATTTAGCAAACAGTTGGCCTAATCACACAGACAAACCTCCTTGCTGACATCCTCCAGTACTTTTCCACTAGCTCATCCCAGCACTCACAAACCATCCAGCCTTTTGTTTTGAGGCAGCAAGTTCAATTTTCGTACTCTATCATAATAGCCTTAACCCCTATCGCAATAGTCCTTCCTGGCCTTTTTAGTTTATTCAATGTAATTTTTCTTTGACACTTCCTTCTAAAGTAGAAACTTTGCTACTTAATCAAAAGCTCACTGAAGTCAGAGATAAGAAATACCATTACTGGACTAAATGGCTATTTAACTCAACTCTCAACTATAAGAAGAGTTTTACCCAATAGTGCCAATATGACAAATAATTCTATTTTATCCAGAAAGAAATAGAAATAATTCTAAAATAGAAATAATTCTATTTTATCCATAACTTTAAAAAATCATTGATACCCTCATATATCTGTCTTAACCTAGCACGCATAGCAGCACCCTACTGTTCCCCTCCAAAGACGTTGCCTATCTCTTTCCAGCATCTTCATCCACACCAGTCTGTCACTATACTACTGATATTTTCCCTCTCATCTCTACTTGTCAAGTTGCTGCTCTGTCTTGAAATTCTTTTCCTCCAGCTTTTTCTCAAGTACGTTAGACAACCTTCCTTGTTTATTCCAGCCTTCATGGTCTTTTCTCTCATACCCTTATGGCTCTTGTGTTCTTTGTCACAAAATTTGGCAATTTAAGAAACTGCCAAATTGACTGTCAACTCTGAATCTGGGACCAGGTCTGTATTTCCTCTGTATCTTCAACAATGCTTATGAAGAATGAACCTGTAGTAGGTTGATAACATTGGGGCTCAATTAATAGCAATAAAAATTATAATAACATGGAATCTAACATGTATTGGATATGTTACTTTATATCTCAATCCTTTCAAAAGAGTTATGACATGGCTACTTTTATTATAACCATTTTTCAGATTAAGTAACTTGCTCAAATTCACAAAGTAATAATTGGTAAAATTAGAATATGAATCTAGGCCATCTGATTCCATAGCCCTTACTCTTAGCTATAACTCTTTAAAGATTTTATAATGTTTTAAACCCAGAATATTATCAAATTTATATCTGATTTTGTTTCAGAGTTGCACTGTGCCTTTGTAATAAAACCACACTTGAGTAGATTATTTTAACAGCTTGAGACATAATTCACATGCTTACAAATCAACCATTTAAAATATATAATTCAATGATTTATAGAATATTCACAGATATGTGCAATTCATCACTATAGTCAATTTTAGAACATTTTCATCACCTTAAAAAGAAACTCTGCTCATCAGCTATCTCTGCAGCCCTAAACAATGACTAATCTACTTTCTATTGATTTGCCTATTCTGGACTTTCATATAAATAGAATCACATAAAACATGGTCTTTTGTGACTAGTTTCTTTCACTTAGCATAATGATTTCGAGGTTCATCCTTGTGGCATGAATCAGTACCTCACTCCTGTTTATGCAGAGTAGTATTTCATTGTGTAGGTATACCACATTTGGTTTACCTATTTATCATTTGATAGACATTTGGGTTGTTTCCATATTTGGGCTATCATGCTGCTATGAACATTCATTACAAATTTGTGTTGACATATTTTTTTCATTTCTCCTAGGTATATATCTAGGAGTGGAATTGTTGGGTCATGTGGTAACTTTATGTTTAACAATTCTAGGAACTGCAAAGTGTTCTCCAAAGTGGCTATACCATTTTACGTTCCCACCCACAGTGTTATGAGGGTTCTGATTTCTTTATATCCTCACCAACACTTGTTATCTGACTATTTGACTGACTATTTGACTATAGCCATCCTAGTGGGTGTGAAGTGGTATCTCATTATAGATTTGATTTACATTTCATGATGCCTAAGTATGCCAAGAATCTTTTCTTGTGCTTACTAGCCATTTGTATATCTTCTTTGGAGAAATGTCTATTTAGATCCTTCACCCATTTTAAAAATTGGACTATTTGTCTTTTTATTGAATTATAAGAGTTATTTATATATTCTAGATACAAGTCCCTCATAAGATGTATGATTTGTAAGTACTTCCCCAATTCTGGGGAATGTCTTTTCATTTTCTTGATAGTGTCCTTGGAAACATAAAAGGTTTTAATTTCGATGACGTTCAATTTACCTATTTTTCCTTTTGTTGTCCATGCTTTTGGTGTCATATTTAAGAATCAACTGACAAATCCAAGGTCATGAAGATGCATCCATATGTTTTCTTCTAATAGTTTTATAGCTTTAACTCTTAGACTTAGGTCTTTGATCCATTTTGAATTAATTTTTGTATATGATGTGAGATAAGAATCCAACTTTATTCCTTTGCATGTGGCTATCCAGTTGTCCCAGCACCACTTGCAGAGAAAATGTCTTCTCCCCATTTAATTGTTTTGGTACGCTTCTGGAAATCACTTAACGTCAGACCTCAGATGCATACGTGTATTTCTGGAAACCTGATTGCATTTTATCCATCTTTAGGCCAGTACCAGACAGTCTTAATTACTGTTGCTTTATAGTAAGTTTGAAAAGTGAGAAATATGAATCTTTGTACTCTGCTGTTCTTTTTCAAGATTGCTTTGGCTCTTCTGGGTCCCTTGCAATTCGATATGAATTACCATATGAATTTTTCCATTTCTTAAAAAAAGGGCATTCAGATATTGATAAAGATTGCTTTAATTGTGTTGATCCTTTGGGGGAATGTTGCCATCTTAATAGCATTAAGTCTTCTAATACATGAACATGGCTTGTTTTCTATGTATTTAGATAATTTCGTTTCTTTCAATAATTTTTTTCAAAGTATAGTTTTGCACTTATTTTATTAAATTTATTTTTAAGTATATTATTTCTTTTGATATTATTGCAAATAGAATTGTTTTCTTGGATTCAGATTGTTCCTTGTAAGTGTATAGAAAAAGGATTGACCTTTAAATATTGATCTTCTATCCTACAATCTTGTTGGACTCACTTATTAGTTGTAATAGATTTCCAGTATATTCCTTAGGATTTTCTATGACAAGATGATGTCATCTGCAAATAAAGATAGTTCTACTTCTTCCTTTCTGATCTGATATGTTTTCTTTCTTTCTCTTGCCTTAGCTACAACCTCCAGACAATGTTAAAGAGAAAAGGTAAAAGTAGGCACTTCTGTCTTGTTCCTCATGTTAGGGGGAAAGCATCCAGCTTTTTGCCATTTAGTATGATGTTAGCTGTGAGTTTTTCATAGATTTCCTTCATCAGTTTAGGAAGTCCCCTTTTATTCCTAGTTTTTTTAGCGTTTTTATAATGAAAGTGTATTGGACTTTGTCAACTGCTTTTTATGCATCAACCGAGATGGTTATGTGGTGGTTGTATTTTCTTCCATTGATAGGGTATATTACATTATTTGATTTTTGAATATAAAACTAACCTTTCATTGCTGGGATAGATCTTACTTTGGCAGGGAGTGTAATTCTCTTTATACATTCCTGGATTCAGTTTCCTAATATTTTATTGAGGATTTTTACATCCACATGTATAAGAGATACTGATCTGTAGTTTTTCTTTTCTTGTGATGTCTTTGTCTGGTTTTGGTATCAAGATAATATTGATCTCATAAAATGAAATGGGAAGTATTCCTCCCTCTTCTACTTTTTGGAAGAGTTTGTGAAGAATTGGTATTAATTTCTTTTTTAAAAATATTTTGTAGCATTCATCAGTGAAGCTATCTGGCCCTGGGTTCAGATTAACTTTGTGAGTAAGTTTTTTTTTTTTAATTACAAATTTAATATCTTTACTCATAATTCATTTATTCAGATTGTGTATTTCTTTGTATGTCAGTTTCAGCAGTTTATGTCTTTTTATTTAATGGATTCTTCCTTCTGCTAGTTGCTGTGCTAACATTCACTAGTGAACAAAAGCTAGTATTTTAAACCAGTTGGACTTTAGGTATTATTTATTTACCTTATTTATTTATTTTTTTGAGACAGAGTCTCGTTCTGTTGCCCAGGCTAGAGTGCCATGGCATCAGCCTAGCTCACTGCAACCTCAAACTTGTGGTCTCAAGCGATCCTCCTGTCTCAGCCTCCTGAGTAGCTAGGACTACAGGCATGCGCCACCATGCCCGGCTAATTTTTTCTATTTTTAGTTGTTTGGCTAATTTTTTTTGTTTGTTTTTTTTAGTAGAGATGGGTGTCTCACTCTTGCTCAGGCTGGTCTCGAACTCCTGACTTCAAGCAATCCTCCCACCTCGGCCTTCCAGAGTGCTAGGATTATAAGTGGTATTATTTCTGTGTTATATATTTTATTGAATAAAATGCAAATAAGAATCATTAACTTGAAGTCATAATGTTGGAGAATAAACTTAATATGTAGTAAAAGGTGAGCTGAATTAGAGTTTGGTCTTCTCATCTGCAGTTCTAGTTCTAGAACTAATAAACCAATATGTATTTATTAGTAAAAGTATTTCCCCAATTTGAGTTTCTCATTTGTATAAAAGAAGTGTTTCATTACATGATCTCCGAAGTACTCTCTTTCCTAAAATTTCTATTATTTTGTGAAATGTGAGTCAATGTGAGATAAATGTGATTTAAAGGGATTACAATGTAAGAGCAATAGGCACAATAAGCAATTTGAAAAAAAAAATCTAGACAAATACAAACTAGTGGTAACTTCTGGTAAAAGTTAAATAATGAGGTTCATGTTCTTATGATACATAATAACTGATTTCAAATGGTTTTCTGTTTAAAATAAAGTTGCTTCAAAATAAAATGAAAAGTTCAAAATTTTTTCTTTCTTAAAATGTTTGATATATAAATTATGAATTTTCATACATGGGCTATCATATATTAGTCCTTCTGAATGAATTAGATATATGAGCATTAATAGGAGTAATTCTCAAAAATAAATAATTGAATAGAAATGAAGCAATTTGTGTAAGGTACATGTATTGTTGAATTAAATTTATACAAAAGAGGATATACAAGAGTACTATAAAAACAAATATTACAATTAGACACACTTCAGAATTATAATTATATATGGAAAAGAATAGAATGTAAGAGAATGGGAAGGGCCATACAATGGGCTTAATTATATCTAAAATTTCTATTCTTTTTAAAGAAATGAAACAAAACAACAATATTTCAACATTTAATAAATCGGAATGGGACTATTATGCATTTTTGTTGTATTTCTTATAGTTTTTCACATATCTGAACTATTTCATAATATAAAAAGAAAACTTATGTGGATTGTATTAAAAAGTATATAAATGTAGGAATAAAATATCTAGCCTTCATGAAAATAAAAATTTATTCTTCACTTAATTGCTGATAATTTTCATCTGGGGATACTCCTACTTACCGTTTGATGCTGTAAAATCAATAGCCACTGTGAAGTTGATTTGCGTTCTAGAATGTAAGTAAACAAGAATCGTTAATAATTAAATAATCTCATAAAAAGTTTGTTTTCTATTTGCATTATATTTTCAACATCACTAATATTCTTAAATGTTAATTATGAGCAAATATGTTACAATTCACATTGGATAGCATCAGATAGGCAGTTTTACATGGTAATAATTTGGAAAAAATATATTTATAGTCATACGATGATAAAACAAAAATTAAAGTCCCAGGAATAAAATTACTTATTTTGGAGTAAATAACTGAGTGGCTCATAATGAAGAAGTCAAACTGCAAAAAATTATTTGCCAGTCTCAAATGACAGAATTTATTAATTTGACTGTTATTATTAATTTGACTGTTTCCAAAATCATTCTGTAGTTATCACAAAATTATTATGCCCTTAAAAGCGTAGCACAGCTAACATCGTCTCTAATAACGTCATTTCTTAAACTAATTTTTTTGACAATCCTGAAAACACAAGATTTTCTTCTGTTTCTTCAGAAATGAAGTATTTCAGATAAAGCTCTATTCATTGCTCACAGCATTTCTGTGTGTGTGTGTGTATTTATAGATATAGATAAATATAAATATGTAAAGATTGATGAAATATATTACGAGATGCTCCTCAACTAGCAATGTCGAGGGTATGTCCTGGTAAACTCATTATAAGTTGAAAATACTGTAAGTTAAAAGTTCATTTAATATACCTAACCTACCTAACACCATAGCTTAGCCTAGCCTACCTTAAACATGCTTAGAACACTTACAATAGCCTACAGTTAGGCAAAATTATCTGACAACACAGTACCCTGTTGAGTATTGGTTGTTTAACCTTGTGATTGCATAGCTGACTGGGAGCCGCTGGGAGCTGCCATTGCCCAGCATCGGGAGAGAGTAACATACCATTTTCTGCTAGATGGGTATTGCTTTTGCACCATCATAAAGCAAAAAAATCACAAGTGGAACCCTGGTAAGTCAGGGATCGTCTGTATATACATTTAAAATTTTCAGGACATGGTAGTTACCCAAAATTATTTTACTGGGTTTATTTATTTTTTTTTTGTTCTTTCTGATGGAAATTAAAGAGGTAGCATTCATGTAAGAAATTCACTTTTTTGGGTATACTTATGACTCTTTCTATATGTAACTCCATTTCTTTCTTACCAAACAAGACATAAAAACACAAATAAATGACAGCTATATGATTACTACATTAACCTGGAATCACATCTAATGTAAAAAATAATTTTTAATTAAAAAGTTAATCATTTGAAAATGTGAATACTTTGACTATATTTCAGCAACAAATTACTTTTGACACACTGTAAAATTGATTTAACACTCCCCAGTTTGGAAATGTTGGATAAATGTCGATGATAATGATGAGATTTAAACAAAGCAATCTGACTCTGGGTACTACAGCATAAGGTCCCTTGTGATTCTCTTAGTAAAATAGCAGTATTTTCTTCTTTTTCAAAAAATTCAGCCTGAAAAGACGTAAATACAATCCAGGAATAGAATCAAATTCACACCTTTTTTCTAAGGAATGAACAATCTTTTGTGCTTTCATTTAACAACAACTAGTATAGATTCTCTTTATAGCTATATGATCATTTTTTTCTCAGAGTAGAAATCAGGTTTATAGGTTAAGAATATAGGCTAATTTGAAGCATAACACTAAACAGCAGGAACCAAAATAAGTACAGACTTTTAGAAAAGGAATGTAGTGAGACATTTGGGTGAATATTTTCAGATAATAAATCCCTTTGTGGGACTAAAAAGAACAGTCACCATCAACACGTTGCTTTGTCACTCTGTGCCAGGAAAAGAAGGAACATGCTAGTATGGTATATGAGGATGGGTTGAAAAAACTGGGTTTGAGTCCCAGCAATCCAGTTGGCGACCTCAGCCAAATTTCAGAACTCTTGGAGGGCAGATACATGGCATATAGTAATAAAATAATTGAAAGAAAACTACAAAAAATATTACATATGCATTATATTTTATATACACAATATACATATTATATATCAAAATATATGAACATTATATATTATATGTGCACATTACATATGTATATATCACATATATGCATAATATACAGTTACATAGCTTATATTAACTCACCTCACCATAATTTTAGAAAGAAGATACTATTACCCTCCTTTTATAGACAAGAAAACCTATGTTCACCAAACTTAATAACTTTTCACACAAGTTAAATGCCATTGCCAGCATTGGAATTTGAATTCACATCCAACTTCAAAGACCATATTTGTAACCTCTATATTACTCTGTTTCTCCAATTAAATATTCACACACTACCTGGCTATAACAGGAACACCATAAAGCATATTATGTTGCAAAGCTAGAAAAGAAACTACACAGATATTCTTAATGATAAAGATGTTGGGTGTAATCTCATGCTTGGGCAAATTTTTCCTTCTATCAAGTATATTATCAAATTCATAAATCACAAAATCATCTGCATATATGACTTTTATGTTATTTTATTTATCATATTATAAAGATCAATTTAGAAGTTTAGTCTTTGGTTCAATCTCGCTTAGGATATAGGGGTAGACACCTTGTCTTGACTCAACTCTCTTTTAAAACAGTGTCTGCACAATGCTTTGCACATATTGGAACCTCACTGTACTGACTGGGGGAATAAATGCATTCATTTTATGATTGTTTCTAACTTGTTCTCCAGGGTAGCACGGGATGTGTAGCATACCACCAACTTCTTAGAAGTATTAGTTTCAGAAAAAAGACTTCAATAGTCATAGATACAAAGGTCCTCTCAAAGCCAAAGTCTGTCTAGCAAAGCTACAAAGAAAAGTTATGGCTATTAACTAAAAAACTATATTGTACCACAAGAATGAAAAAAGAGAGAGCAGATACTTAGAATTAAGTTAACTTACTAAAACTCTAAACAGCTAAACTAAATTACAAAACCAAGCACACTATGTAAAAAAAATAATGAGTTGTAAAAAAGGGGGGGAGGAGAGAGAGAGAGGACAAGAAGGAAGAAGGAAGGAAGAGGAAGGAAGGAAGGAAGGAAGGAAGGAAGGAAGGAAGGAAGGAAGGAAGGAAGGAAGAGACCAAAGAGTATTGTAAACCCAGACACTCCAAGACTAAGTATATAAAAGACTGATGCATTCATTTAGCACTAGATGATAAATAAGACCATTTTGTAATCATACTACAATAGACACACTCAAGAAGTAAAGCAGAATCCTTGATGCATATTGGATGGCCGATTGATTACAAGATTTGATTAATTCTTTGTCTCCTGCATTTCAGAAAGAATCTTTCTCCTTTATTGCTTTGAATCAGCAGCAGTATTCAGATGAGAAGGAAAATGTTATGGCTCACTACATAAAGCATCTCATAGTCGTGATGGTCCCTTCGGGTACTATCATACTATTGAGATTTTCCTATTTATAAAGCTATTTATTTCCTATTTATAAAGTTTAACAACTATTTATCGAGCATCTTCCAATTGCCAAGCACCGTGCTATATAATGAAGAGAAACAGGAGCAAATGAAACACTCTTATTGAACTCACAGAGCTTACAATTCCAGCTCTCTATTATTAAAAGTAATAACAAAAACAGCATAACATTTTATCTTTGAATTCATAATCAATAGCATACCTAAAATTTAACTGCACATTTACCTTGGGTAACAGCGAGTTCATTCCCATGATTCCAAAGAGTTTTCATTATAATACATACTTACGAAATCAAGTGTCACATTCTATATATTTAGAAAATATTAACTACCAAAAATGTTAAGAAAGTTGCTAGCAATACTATAACTTTAGGCTATCAAACAAATTTCTTGAAGACTTTGATAAATGATTTGTGTCATAAAAGTAAACCAAACAAAATTTTCATCAATAATCCTGTTATCCTATTTCATTCTCTAATATTATTCAAAGCCTAGTGTTCGAAAAAAAAGAAATCAATTATGTGTCAGAGTAAAAAATCTGAATTCATACAAGATGACTCCTGACAGAATATTCATGAAACAATCATATATAAATCCTCAAAACATTTTGCTTAGGAAGTGTTACCTTAGCTGTTATTTTATGTTTTAGAAGGAGACAAGACAAGGTAGGATTTGATGAAACCGAGATAGCAGTACTACATCTTAGCATATAAAAAAGTTATGCCTGCCAAATTGCATGAGTTAGTGCTAACGACTCATGAGACTTCCCAATGCGTATGTCCTAGTACTGCTAAAATATACATTTGGATCATGTCCCTATTTTACTCTGCCACCTTTCCAAAAGCTGTGAATGACAGAGAAATCAGATGTCAAGATGAGAAGAATTTACTAGTGCAGCAAAGATCCACAGAAAACAAGTATAAATGCACATGTCAAAGAAAACTACACACACAGCAATATCATCTTAGATATCTTTTCTACAGCTATCGTTACAAATTAATTATCAAGAACTAACAATTGTGATGGGGGTGTGCAGAAGGAGTATATTTTCCTTTCTTCCCAATTTTAAATCCTATTCAGTTGTACAAAGTGAACATTGAATGCTAACTATGGACTTCTCCCACTCCTCTTTGAATTAATCTTGACAAACACAAGTTCAGATCCACTAGCAGCTGGAATCTAGAACACATAAATGCAGATGGGATTCACTCAACTACAACATTCCTCTTATTCTTGTCATGCTGGTACCAGCACTACGCTTCTGCCTGGATTTACTGATATGCATTCTAGTTCATACTTTGGCTCTGGAACCTGCCCTGAACCCCTGGTTCACTTGCCTTAGGCTCTGTCATCTAGTCTAGTCCTTCTTGATTCTACCTCATCATGGAATAAACTGTGAACCCTTTCTGTCTTACCTTTTCCCTCTTTCTTAAAAGTAACTTAACTACCTGAATGAGAATACAGAGAGCTCCCTGATTTCAAACATTGCCACATCTTCAAAATTCCTGCTTCCCATGCCCATAAACTACTCACTGGATTAATTGTCCTGGCAAAGTGAGATAAATTAGAATGAAAACAGATTTTGAGATGTATAAGTGCAAATTCAGATATAAATACTTTCTTCTACCAGTAATGTAATCTTCAGAAAGCTAGTTAACCTTCTGCGCTCATCTGTAATAATAAAACCTTCCTTGGATTGTTGCTGTGAGGACAAGAAAAGTACTTGTTCTTTAGAAGGCACTCATTAAGCAGTTGATTCATTATTATCACTATTATTGGTGGTAGTTTTTTAGGACCTGAGTTGAGCTTACTTCTTTGAATACCAGACTGTACAAAGCTTATCAAATTTCTGATTCTATCATAGTTTTTTCAGGTAATTGCTTAGAATCTGACCTTCTCATGTCAGATTTCCTTTCCTTCAAACCCACTATTAAGATCCCAACCTGCCCAATCCAAAACTGCACCAAGAATGGCCTAACCTTGTTAGGTGTTATTTGGATATTTCATCTTAAGAAAATTCCATGACATGAAGAAATTACAAGATTTGACTTCTGCCTTTTTCTCTTTTCTATCCTTTCAAGCACTCCCAATTTCCGAGGGATCAGTGAAATGTCAAAAGTTAGTATAATAAGAAACTGTAGAGAAGTAATATGATTCCTCAACTGTTCATGCTAATACTCTTGGTCCTTACTGAATCCAGTTTTCATAAATTAGCAAAACTTTCTGCTTTCTCCAGACTTTATAGATCAATCTCTGTATGTTTTAACACAATAAAAGTGCTCCAAAGTACAATGTTCACAAGGAACTAGCTCATCTTCCTACAGTTCAAGAATTCCTTGTCAAAAAAAGGTATACAAGATTGCCAACCGTTTTTCTAACCAATAGTTGGAATAAGCAAACAAAAAAGATCAACCCCAAACCAAAAAGCAAGCACTGCCCATAATA
This sequence comes from Cheirogaleus medius, assembly GCA_008086735.1. Lineage (NCBI taxonomy): Eukaryota > Metazoa > Chordata > Mammalia > Primates > Cheirogaleidae > Cheirogaleus > Cheirogaleus medius. Next base: position 29,171,903 of record VBSM01002616.1, on the reverse strand, counting down.
GTCTCATTTAAAATGAAATAGATGCTGGAGAGGCAATGATGCCTCATAGAAAGCCAGTGAACTTTTGAATCATACAGACTGGAGTTTGAATCCCAGAATCATAACTAGGTAGCTGGTTGTGACTCCTTGCAAACTAGCAACTCTTTGGGCCCCAATTTTCTCATATGATATATAGGTAACCACTACTTTGTAGGAGTCTTCTGAATATTAGAAATAAAACTCTAAAGTACCTGCATACAACAAATACTCTACATGCTAGAGGGCAAATACCTTGAGCAACCCATCATCTCCTGGTTCATACTAATCCTTTCCTCTGTCAGGTCAGAAGAGAGAATTCTCTCTTTATATTAACATCAATTTATTTTTCATTAATAATTCCTTCTCGTAGTGTTAGTCAATGGTGTATCCAGGCTTGGGTAATAATGCTGCAATCAGTACAAGCAGTAGGGGGTTCATTGTGTAGACCTTAGAAACAATAATGCACTCTATGAATATGCAGCCTACATTTTAATATCACTACACACTAACAATTCTAAGCAATGGAAAAGATGAATTCTGTCACATTGTACTCCCATTTACCCTTGGTAAGTCATTATTGTTTATTTCTGTTTCTCCTCCTCCTAGCCCCTAACCTTTTAGTGGCCCACCAGAGTGAAACTATTTTAAAGACAGCAAAGTGTGTTGTCCACAATAGAATAATTTAACAGAAATAGATGACAAAGATTTTGTTTCTACAAAAGTTCCTGTATTTCAAAGAACAGTTCTATGGTTAAAAAGGAAATTATTAGCCCACTATTAGTAGGAAAAGACTTAAAATTGTTTTTCTAGTGTCAGTAATAGTTTTTCAAAAATCCATTGCTGTTGCGTCACTCAGTTTTTTTAGTTTTCATTTGCTAAGCTAATGGTGCAGACTTTAACTATGCAACATAGCTAAGAAACTGCCCAATACTAAATAGTTTTTCAATATTTTGCCTACATTAGCATTACTTCTGATGATAAAGAGTTTCCTTTGACTTTGAAATGGATAGCACTGAAAAAAGTATCTTCAGAATAACATAAACTGGCAATGAAATCACAATCTTAATGTATATAACTAGACATCTCTTCCCAGGCTTGCCTTTTAAATGTACAAAAATGAGAATCAAGCATTAACCACAACAATGTTTATGAGATTCTTCTTAATATTTGTAAAAGTTTCTTTTCTAAATCTTTGTCTAGATGATTTAAGTTTAGATATGATAATGCTGCATGTGAATATATTTATAGAAGGCAGAATGGCTTTATTTTTATTAGATTTATCCATGTTCAGTGCTGCAGGGTTTAGCTCTCCACTGATGTGATGAATGCAAAGCACTTGGGTGCCACAACAAGAAGTACTATAAAAAAAATCCCAGATATGTATATTCCGTTTTCAAATAAAGAAATTGGATTAGGAAAAAAACCTTATTGCGTTGCATGGTCTGGCAAGATCTGCTCCCTGAGGCATCATATCCAACGCAATGCCACAAATTTTACAAAACTAAGGCAAACATTTTACAGCATCATTGCAACCGCTTCAAGTATTTTTAACGAAAAAAAGTTCGTTTGGGATTGCCGATAAAGGGACTTACTGATACTAAACCAGACTTTAAAATAAGCAGCATCATAAGCCCACTTTAGCCTTTAAGATTAGCTTATGGTAGGTAGGTAGCTCTTTTTTTAAAAAAAATTCAGACAAGTTTTAGATTTAGGGTTGAATTTGAGTAGAATGAACAGGATCATCTGGAATGAAAGGAGTATCCTGGAGTCATCTTCAAGCAGAGTTGAGCTACAAGAAAGTGACATTCACTGATTTTATAAATTTGAATATATCTTTTTCTCTCCATGTCTCTGATAACTGGGATAATTACCATTAACAATATTATGATGACCAACTGAGAGAAGACATATTAGAACTTTAAACACATTTGAGATTTTTCAGAAAAATAATAGCTAGTATTTATTGACAGTTAACTGCATGTCATTTAATCCTTATAACTACTCTATGAGTTAGACATTATTATTTTTATTCCTGTTTCATAGAAGTAGAAACAGGTTATGCTAGCATGAGGCAGATCTAGCATTTGAACTGTGCAATTAATGCCAGAATCCAAATTCTTGGTCACTATTAATACTATGCATTGCCTCAATTATCAGCAACCACTTCTTTGCAACTGCTCTGACTTTTCACCAAATATTTATTCCTTATTGAGATTCTTTCCCAAAACTTGCCCACTCAGTGTGTCCAATTACCTTCTCTCATGCTCCCTTTCTGTTAAGATATGGAGAAAACACAAGCAATTCATGCTTTTAATCTTGATTTCACCTTTCCTCCAAGTAACTGCCAACCAAGATATAGCATTCGGTTGAGTTAATTTCTGATAGAGGGCAACAAAAATGCATTTTTTTCTTATCCCAGAAAGCCTGGTCCATCTGTTTTGTTTGGTGATTGTGGTATGAGGTATGGAGAGAGGTAGGTCACAAGACGAAGTCTGATAGAGACAGATACAGGGGTTTGTAATCCAGTTCACCCTGTATTTAAAGCTATATTTGTTCATAATGTTTTAATTGTGCTAAGAGATTTGGGGGGAAAAAGGTTGGAAAGTTGTGCTTAAAATGGCTGTCCAATTAATCCATATTTATTCAATGGCTATTTTGTGTTCAGCCGTAAAAATTGTTTCTCTTTCCAAAAACAAATCATACAAAGGAACAACTAAAATGACACCAGGGAAACTAGCAACCACTGGGTATAACTGATAGGGTCTTGTCCAGCTCATCTGGACTGGCTGGATGACAGCTTGGGCTTTCTTCAGAGGAAGAAAATGACAGTCTATAGACCTCTAAGTTCTACTACACTCAATTTTCTGATAAAAGCATAGACCAGAGTTTCCTGTTGACATGAAATTCTACTAGCTCAGCAGGGACTCAGTGTGCAACAGAATTTGTGATCTGTTTTCTCCCTTCATCTGCCAGTCAAAGAGATGTGGAAAACTTTATAGATGTTTGTTCTTTACTCATGTTGGTGGTAGAGTGGAGTTTCATAAAACTGGAGAAACATAGAGGACTGAAGGGCAGACAAAATGAATTGAAATTTATGATTCTGCTCTCAGATACAGTGCAAGCTCCTGGGAATATGGAAATACATATAAATTCAATTCAAAAATAATAATAATTAAAATAATGATGATACTACCTAGGGAAGTATCTTAGATTTCAGAACCGTATGTGATTTGCAATGAATCTGACACTGCCCTTATTCATGATAAGGAATTTCAATTCATGATAATTGAAATAGTCAATGCCATAGGTTAGATATTACTAAATAAAATTCTTTTGTAGACAACTGTAGACAACAAGCAGCATCATAAGCCCACTTTAGCCTTTAAGATTAGCTTATAGTAGGTAGGTAGCTCTTTTTTTAAAAAAAAATTCAGACAAGTTTTAGATTTAGGGTTGAATTTGAATAGAATGAACAGGATCGTCTGGAATGAAAGGAGTATCCTGGAGTCATCCTCAAGCAGAGTTGAACTACAAGAAGACTTTTAATATCTAAAATTATTTTTAATAAGTAAAGAGAAATAAAATAACTACAGGGATAAATGTACAGAGTATGACTAAAAATAGTGGCCCCAAGGTCAATAATCCACAGGTGAAAGTTTTTATTAATCTATAATAAAGCTCCTTTATAGATATTATTCTTCTATAATATTTAGAAAATAAAATTTTTCACTATCTCAAGTCATAGAATGTATCTCATTTTCCAGGAAAAACATGGTACTGCTTATCCAAAAAAATAAAAATAAATAAGTTTAAAAATTAGATTTTTATTTCAGAGAATATTTGCATAAAAATTGGATCTTGGCTGATTTAGAATGCGTCTGTCTCATCTGCTCACTGGGTACCTGAATCCATAAATCTGTTTACTGCAGCTAAACCCAGTATTTTAAGGATTGAGACAATGAATGAAAAGTAACAAGCTAACACCATGGTTCCACAAACAATCAAGGTTGTATTTTCATGTAAATATCTACAGCAATAATGACTAAAGTAATGGAAGTCTAGAATATCCTATACTAAGAATTAGGCCTAAAAAGAAGTTCCTTTGAAGGCGAGGATATTAAAGGGCTATGAAAACAATTTTGCTTAGTATTTAAATGTGTTCATTCTTAACTGTGTAATTTCATGAGAATTACATGGATTCATGAGAAAACAAATAACATTTTTATAATTTTCTATCCAATTTTTTTTTGTGAGACTAAACAAGAAGAGAGATAACATTTCAAAGTGCAATTTAAGAATTTCTTTCTATGAGTTTAATAGAAATTTTTGACTGTTAGCAAAATTGCTATGTAGTCCACACTACTTGCCTGTTTCGCTCCCTTTCTTTAACACTATGGTCTCATGCATCCAGTCTAAGAGAAATGGCTTATAAAATTAATATAGAGGACAAAATGGATTCAGAAATACCTCAACTAACTTTATTTTATATGAACCAGAGCTGGCTAGAGCACCAGTTTAATTGTGGTTATCTGTATGATAACGTTTCACCCTTTTTGAAGACCTCAAGCTCTACTTGCCAATTAAAATTCAACATGAGCATAACCTAACAATGGAAAGGTTGTGGTGAATATGTCCCTGAATTAATGCCACTCAGAGACAGCAACAAAACAATCCACAAATGCCAATAATCAATGTTGATATCTTGGTATTTCAAGTTAAAAGTGAGGAGTCACTGTAATTCACATAAAAACAGACACCAGTAATTTTTTTCAATTGCCTTTGAAATATTGTACTTATTTTAATTATGGTGGAGCCTCTCTTCAAAAAAGTTAACCTTGATTAATTCCACAAATCTTAAAATGTACTAATAAATATGACCTCCAACATCTTGGGTTGTTCTCCATAACACTTCGGGTTGCTTGGTTGATTGCAGCCCAGCGTGTTTGTTTCTTTTATTGTTCTTCTTCAATGACAACAGAGGGCAAAAGACAAGGCCAGATGGGCTAAGTTAAGAACAGTCTTTCTGGATGCATACTGAAGAGGAGTGTATCAAAGATCAAGATGTGAATACTCAGGAAGTAGAGCTGAAATATTGACCACTGTAAGGAATGTAGCTGCAAGCTACCTTTCTGTGTTCTTTCTTCAGTTGAAAATACTCAATGTTTTATGATGGGACTAGGGGAAGTGGGGACAGAGGAGAAAGTGTTCTGAAAGGTGTTATTCCAAACACACAGTTGGTTTAGCATGAGCTTTTACAGAGAACATAAAGTGGTTAATAAACAGAGGTTTCACAGATAAAAACTGACAATGACTTATAACTATTTATCTATTAAATTAGCAAAAATGAAAAAGGAGGGACACTAACATTCATACACAGATTTTAGGAGTATAAATTATTATAGTCTTCTAGCAATACAATTTGGAAGTATTTAACAATTTGTGTAATATGCGTATCATTTAATCTAACAGCATTATTTTTAGGAAGTCTACAGACATATTTTCATGTCTATATGCAAATGCACTAATGAAGTGCACAGAAAGCTAGATGCCATGTTTTTACATTGCAGCTTTGTTTATGATAAAAAAATGGATGTAACTAAAGCATGTATTACTGGGAAATTTAAATTAAATTATATGCATACATATAATGGAAAACTTAAAAGGTGGTAGTGACATGGCAATATATATACACAATATATTTAATGAACAAAACATACAAAGCAGAATACACCCTGTACACCGGGTGATCCTACTGCTTTAAAAAATAATGACATGTTAGGGAATTAACAGGGAAGAATATATGCCAAATATCTAATAGTGATTATTAGATCACCTAGAGTGTGTGGTAATAGGAGATTCTAACTTCATACTAAATGATTTCCATCTTACATAACTTTTCTTTTTACCATCTTACATTTTATCTTTATAATGTGAAACACAAAATATAGGTATTTTAAAATTTGGGAGACATAATACTTGTTTTCCCAATACCTGAAAATAAACACTAATAAAATAAAATAAAATAATAAAATAAAAACATTCTGTAGTTTAGAAAAAAATTATTATGAAGCATACTAATTGTCATTGAGTTGTTTAAAAGTTTTCAGAATATTTTTTTCATTGTAAGAGACCAGATATTCTAAATGATGTCATTCACAAGACAGTCAATAGCCACTACTAAAGTTATACATAATAAATTGCCAACTATTATAATTCTAATTTTGAAAGGAATGCAACTCTATGTTTTATATTGCTATGATTCAGAAATTTTTATGTAATTAAGTGTCTGCTTTTAATAGTCTTTTCAATCATTGCAGTGCATTTACGTACTTGGAGGTTGAGGTTTCTTAATAACAAGGGCAGAAAATCCAAAAGGCTTACAATGTCTAGAACAGGTGAAAAAAAGAATATCTGTAGGAAATCTATCAAGGAAAGTAAAAATAATTTGCTGAGATATTTAGATGTCTGTAGCTACTTATTTCTACAGTGATTTTAATATTGCTGTTCTCCATTTCAATCTGATATGATTTGTTATTTTCATAATTAGGAAGAAGTTTACATGAGTGGTATCTCAATTGTTATTGTATATTGTAATTGCAAGGTAAAGGCGAATAAACTATGTGGACATTTTATACTGTGAGAATGAATGCTTGTTTTCAATTTCTGAGGGTGCTTGGTCAGGTTAAAAACAGAAACAACTAGGTTAAAGAGAGGAACAAAATTGAAAAGACTTCCCTAATTACTAGGGTATAAAAGTTTATAATACATTACCAACACAGGATTTGTCTGGACTTCAAAAAATTTCAAGGATGTTTACAATGACCATTTTTTTTTTTTTCTGAAATGTGTTCCTGCCTGGAAGGTGTGAGGGCAACTAAATGACTATTCACCACCCATTTCTGCATTATAATTTATTGACAATGAGAACATTATGAAAAATTGTCAAAATCAAATCTGAAAATGTCTTTGCTCCCTTGGCCCCTTCATTCCCTCGTCCCTTTCTTGGCCCTGATGACATTCTATCAGTGAAACAGTATGGGGGGGTGGGATTTTTTAATATTCTGGATACATACACATTTAAATCAAGCCCTCAAGCTTTTCTCCTCTTTTAAAAATAATAAACAGTGCATATAAAAAGTCCTATGGCAAACAAAACACCCTATGAAAGTGAACATAATAGCTTTATCCACTACTATTAATAATACAACAAAGTTTTTTCTCTAGGTTAAAAAACGTTACAATTTACCCCAAAATTAATAGTTCTAGGCATGTAAGTTTTTTCTCATTTATGTCTGAAACAAAAGTGCAATACTCTAAGCATGAATAAGGTGATCATTTCAGTTTCTAGGTACACCGTGTGGTAGCACTTGCTATATACATTCAAAGAAATGTTTAAGCAATGAAACAACTTCAAAGAATGACTTACCCTCCTTTAATGTAGTCAAGGAATGAAACTTCTGTTTCTACCAAGAAAGAGAGTAAAGTTACCTGAAGAAAAAAAAAAAAGACAGAATTACCTACTAGTACTGGTTGTAACCCCAAATGGACTCCTAGCTATTAGAGAGAAAATCATATTTCCTAGCATTCTGAAATTCTCTAAAGACATTATGCTTTATTAAAATCTGCTAGGACTGATTGTTCTTACATTTCAAATTAACTGAAGAAAAGGGACCAAAAAAAAAAAATTAACTCCTTTCTATGATCAGTTTACTTCCTTTGAAGAATAGCATGAAAATTATGTTCAAGGACACAGTGTTACTTCCCATTTTAGATAAAAGGAAAGATGAAAGGGAGTTGGAAAATGGTTAACACTTAAAAACCAAAATCAGTGAGCTAAGCTGTAGAAGAAGAGATGTGTGTTTTTGTCTTGGTCCTGTAATGAGGACATCTAATATTTAAGCATCTTGCTTTATAGAAATCTTTAAAAAAAAACTTGAAGAAAACTTAGATTTTGCTTTTCCCAGGAACAGCTAATCTTAGGAAAACTCTTTTCAGCATATTTTTTCTCAAAAGAGAATGACATTGATTGTTTTTATAATTTTAGACACTTACATCTTTGTATCTTCCTGTACTGATTTGGTCCATCATTCCCACAGAGTTGTCAATTTTAATGCACTATAAATGAGCACTTTCTCATCCCATAAAAATGAATCTTAATAGTTAAGTGTAGCCTATAAAGAGTTTAGTATTTCTTACTACCACTTAAATTTTTCATGTCTGCCCAATTCTCTGCACTCTGATTCCACTGAATGAAGAAATCATAACAAAACTTCAGCTTCCCCCGAAGCCTTACAAGCCCTAGGATAACCTTCAGGAAGCCAAGCCACTTCTTCGTATAAGGTATTCTTCATTACAATCACTCCACTAGGAAGTTAATTTTTCTGTTATATTCTTTCATACTAAAATCTTAAGTGAAACATTGCTCCATTTTCAGTTGCTTCCAGACTGATATATTTTATATATTTAAAAATATACTGTTATTCATTAATTTAAATCTTTAATGAATAACGTGAAATTTCACTTACTGTTCCAGAATTAGTATATTTTTTCTTTTTTCCTTTCTTTTTGGGATTCACCACCTTAAAAAGCAGATAAAACAATTAAAATGTGTTAGGTTTTATACAGATTTTTTTTTTAATTGTACAGTTCAATGTGCTGCCTTCACTTCTTATGCATGTATTCATTTAGAAATGCCTTCGGTTGACACTTGGACAGTCATTTGGCCAAAAGTTCTCTGCAAAAGTTAATAGTAACCATCTTTAAAAAAAATCTTTTGAAACTAATATTCTTCTCAACTTTATGCATTAATTTTAACCATCTGCATCATCTTGACATGATAGAGACCTTTAATATCCAAGGTTCTAAATAATAATAATTGCTTTATAGAAAAATTAGAGGTTGATAAAGAAAAGTATATTCAAGTGACATTTTTATTAGATTAAATAAACTAATACAGTAAATCACCCAATGTGTGAATATTTAAGAGATCTATTAACCTAGCTACTGCTTTATAATTGTAGTAATTTCTACCAGATACTCATGCTACTTAATAATTGGCAAAGGTCTGGTTTGTGGACATAAGATTTAATTTTTTACTATTTGTTCCATGAGGAAATATAATTGAACTTCTGTATTGCGCAAGACACTGGGGGATATAGGGAATATTAAGATGAGTAAGACCTGCTAATCTAAGAGGATAAATATATACATAAGTGCCTTAAGAGAGAATCCTTCAGATCATCTCAATTCAAAATATGGAGAAAACATTTGACAGGGAAAAATAGACGGAAGAATTTATGAATAAGTATTATCTGAACTAGAATTTATTAATTTAAACTCAGGTTCCAATAAAAAGAAATGAACAAATACAAGATTCTAGAAAGAGGAAAAAGGAATTGACCCAGGTGGGCTGGAGCAGAGAACATGTACAAAGAGATTAAAACTGAATCTGAGAAAGTGAGCTGAGCTGCTAAGGAGATCCTTATTACTAGGCTAGGGAGTTTGGGTGTTAGTCAACTGATACTTAAATAGGAGAATAAAATCAGTCTACAGGATAGAGTTGTAAGGAGAGAAACTGGAGGCAACAGTCAGAGTCCTATTTTAAATCATCCATGTGAGGAGTAATAAAGCATTCAATAAGGCAGTACCATTGAAAATGGCTCACAAAAGAAGTTCAGAAAATAGAGCAAACTGAATTTGGCAGGTTTAAGAAAAAAACATAAATGTGAAATTGACTCATCTGTTGATTCATTCCACATATTGATTTTATTATTTATTTCAAAAAATCCTAACTGCACACATTCTACAGGAAAACGCACAGCACTCAGGACATGAGGCATCATCCATCAGCAGGGTGGCACATTTTTCCCACTAAGTAAATGATTCAGTGGTTATGCCATTAAATATGGAGAAGGTGGTTTGGGGGAGAAATGTAAGGTTTGATCTTGACATTTGAGGAATTCCTCAGTTCCTCAAGATTACTGGAGAAACATTATACTGATAGGAAATCAGATAATAAAATGAATTCAATCAAATGTTAAATAGTAAGTTCAGTGATATATTTTTCCTGAAAAATTGTATTTCAGCATTTTTCTATCTAAAAATCATCCATCGAGCATTACATCTATTGTTTAGAAGACAAGGTTTTCCCTGAATTTTAGGAGTGAATTTGGAGCAGAATTTTGTGATAATTTTTCAGTTCATATTAATCTTTTTTGCTTTCAGCACATAAAAACTTTATTGTCACATAGAAATTATATCAGATTATTTGATTTTAAACTAGATTATATAAAGAATTGTCATTTCATTGCATAGGACATTTTAATCACTAATAATGTATCTGAGAGAATAATAAGAATAAAATTATATAATATGTAAGTACAATAGCATTTATCACTTATAAAGCTAAATAAAAGACTAGGGAAGCACTTTAAGAATGATGGAGTATGGATTTCTAAAAATTTGGTTCTCTATAAATATAATGAGAACACTAGCAAAAATTGTCAAATTGAATCTTTTTCAACAATCTGGAAATTAATCAAAAGCTTAAAACAATCTTGATGATCATTCATTCTAGAAAATGGGTGAATCTCACTGTGGCATTTTAACTTGCTTTATTCTGGTGCCACTTTTCCCAGCTTTGCAGCAGCAATAAAAGCAGCAGCCTTGCAAAGACAGTAGCAATGAAAACCAGCAGTCTAAAAGCCACTGCAGGGGACAGAATGGCTATGGAGTTCATCAAAAAAGTGTTTGAGGTGATTAATACTCTAATTACCCTGATTTGATCACTATATAATGTATTAATATATATGTATGGAAATATCACATTGTACTCCATTAATATATACAATTAATATTAATAAGTATCAATTAAAAACAAAGTGAAACGTTAAAAAAGTATCATTTCCAGAGAATTTTCATTAATTGACTTGTTTGGAAGCTCCTTTGAAAAGCCCTATTCATGGGGCTGGGGCTTGTCATTATTTCAACTGACTCAAAACTTGCTCAGTGGGAAAAACCCTATTTCCAGGGCATTTGTTGAAAACAATCAGTGGCAATTGTTTAACAGCATATGTGCTGAAGGTGATAATATAATTTGGGGCAAGTAAGAGGCTAACCCAAAAACAAAAAGGAATCTGGGGAATGAGATGTCTAATAGGGGGCTTTTAAAAGCTCTGGCATATATGATGGGAATCTAGAGCGTTATGCACTTATGACGGGCTGTACACATGTCCAGGAAAGACTTAAGGAAACCTTAACCCTCCATCTCTGGCTAACCTCAAGTCTCTGCTCCAATAGCAGGTGAAAGCTAAGGTAAAGTTTTATACTGTTTATATAAGGAGTGCCCCAAGGTACACACATCTGTGTCAAATCATCTGCCCATCATTAAAGTAACCAAGCAAAGACTTTAGTGACCCACACAACAAAGAACACAGATTTTATAGAATTAGTCCAAGAAAAGCACTAAATAAATAGCAGCAAATGCAAACCCTGGAGAAGGTGAGGAATTTGCTACATTATATTATTTAAAATTTCCAGCATTCAAAGACAAAAAAATACAAGGCATGCAAAGAAACAGGAAAGTAAGGCCCAAAAAGTAGTCAATAGAAATTGTCCCTGGGGACTGTGAGATAAAGGATTTATTAGGTAAAGTCTTTAAATAAGGTATTATCAATATGTTGAAAGAAGGAATCCATGTATAAAGAATTAAAGTTTGAAACAATGTTTTACCAAATAGAAAATATCAACAAACAGATAAAGATTATATATATAAAAACAGAAATAGAAATTCTCAACTTGAAAAGTACAACTGAAATGAGAAATTCACTAGAGGGGTTCAACAGAATATTTGAGCTGGCAGAAGAAATAATCAGTAATCTTAAAGATATCTCAGTGGAGATTTTCCAGTTTGAAGAACAAAAAGAAAAAATAGAATGAAGAAAAATGGACAGAGCCTAAGAAACCTGTGGGATACCATCAAGCATGACAACATAGTACCAAAAAGGGGAGGGGGACATAAAGAATTATTTGAAGAAACAATGGCTAAAAATTTCCTTGGTTGTCTTTGCGAAATTTAATCCCTTACATGAGTGCAGAAAATGAAGTTTCTAATGTATTGGACCAAGGGCTCTCCATAAAAATTCTAAAACTACTTGTACTTAATTCATAATGGTCTCACAGATTTTCTTCAGATTGATCTCTTCTATCGATATTATGTGTAATAAGAAAACAATTTATATTTGCAGTTATGGCCTTCCAGGGTAAAGAATCATTTTTAAGCTTCTTTGTCAACTCATCAGATGTGGCACCAGTCCTCTCATTAAGCAAGCTTTGCTGGACAAGAGAGAGTGGAGACTGACTCCAAACATCAGAAAACTTTATAAAAGCTAAAGAAACTCAAAGTGATTGATCTCTGGGGGGTTACGTGGTGACTAGCAGAAGATGACTCCTAAGTACAAGGAGAACTAGTATGCATGTGTTGTTCCTTCTCAGCCTTGAGGTTAGGCAGATAAAACAGGCATTTACAAATTATAATCTGTATTTGTATTACTTTCATTGCCTGTTTAGAGCCTTAATATTCTTTCCTTGAAAGACTCAGATAGAAGAGATTAATCCATTACTCCATCTTTGTATTTGACTGAGTAACATTCTGGGGCTAACATTTTGGGCCCCTGTGTAATAATTTCATAGTCTACTCAGTATACTACTCTATAGAACACATATCAATCCACACGAAACATATTTTATGTTTGTCTCTCCTGCTAGACACTGAAATTTTTATTCATCTCTGTATTCCCAGGGCCTAACATAAAACATAGAATAGAGAAACCACTTAATATAAATTTTTCTGAAGTTAATGAACAAAATATAACTACTTTAGCCCAGTAAAAAGGTTGTACAAGGAGATTTTTCCACTCTCAACTTAAAGGAGGTTTTAAGTGTCAACCTGGCAGAGAAGAGTTACCATTATTAATTAAATACTGAGATATTCTCCTTTGCTGTCCACATATATTAACTTTTAGAATTATAGGGAATGTATGGATAACATAGCTCAAGGATTAACAATGTTAAACATACCATATGCTCAACACATATCTGGTGTTTAACTAGCAAGGGGTTTAAGCTAGAAATACGTCCAATGTGTTTGCTTTAATAACTTCGATTTCTTTAATGATTGCATGTGACCTTGTCATTCCCTTGTCCCCTCCTAAATAACAGTGAAGCTGCTCAGACATGCTATGCAGGCTGCAGCTCATTTTCTAACACTACATTGATACAACTAAAATGGGCTATTTTCCTATTTTTATTAGGAGAGATTGGGGAGAAGATTGGTAGGAAGGCGAAACATAAAAGCTAAAGCTTAAGAAACAATGAATTTGTACCCATATTAAATTTTTTAAAAACTAAGAAATTGTTTCATAAGCAAAAATTTGAAAATCTCTCAAAACAGATTTAAAAGGCCATGTGACTTGAAGAAAAATAATATCATTTAATCTAAGAAACAAGTCTGCTCAATAACTTTAAATGTTCTTACACATATTTGTACTCAGTCAACCTTTAGCAATTATCCTTTGCAAAATCCATATTTTTAAAGCATAAATTTACTTATTCCAGAGGAAAATAATGGTAAAATAAAATGCCTCTTACCTCATATACATTGAACTGTGATTGCCCTCTAGACAGCTCCCTATAGCTTGTTGTAAATTCTCCAATAAAATCATGACTACAATTAAGAGGAAAAAGTATATAGTATTAGCTTACATGTATTTGTCAATAATATTTTAAAGCTTTTTAGAAAGGTATAGTGTAATCGTTACAAAAGAAATGCTTGATATTATTATGAACATACTTATATTTTAAAAGACTAATACATAATTGCATTGTTTTTTAATCCAAAATCATGTATATTCAATGATTACATTTTATTAATATTCAAACATTTAATTTATCTCAATATTAACATTTCAAACAAGCATATTAGTTTTAATAACTCATGTCTCAAAAACATTACATTGTCTATGTTATCCAAATGATTATTTATTAGTATGAAAATGGGAGACACTTGAAATTTATTATTATCCATATCTATAATCACAAATATAATATACAAAAATCTTCAAACTTTCCTGTGGCCAAAGTATAATAGGATGCTATTTTTAAAGGGGTATGACATGTTAACATGGAAAATAGTCACCAAGGCTTTTTTTCAATAATAATAGTTAATAAATACTTTGCTAATACCAACATGCTAATTCTTAATTTCTTCACCTTAAAGCAATCATCACTGCCTTCTCAGGTGCCTTCTTAGTGTAGGTGAGGAGGGGTAGGGATTGAGTCAATCAATATGTATGAGTTCTCGCTAATCAATGTGATTACTTAGGCTGACCTATACAACTACAAAAAGCATGTTAAAAATTCAGCAGTTTAGAGCAGACATATTCCACTCCTCTGAGTTAATTTAATGGCAAACACTAAGTTGAACACACATTGCTAAGAAATAAGTGCAAGAATCCTAGTATTTAGTGCCATGGAGAAACGTAATGTGTTAGAGGAAGAAGATATAGATTGTAGGAGCTAAAGTAGTATAATAAACATAAAGGATGTCACAGTAGCTATTTGTATCACAGAATTCAAGCTTGGTCCATTCATTTTGCAAATGCAAGCTGTTCATTGCCATAAAAATGGTATTTCTCCAAACCCCCATCTAGTTTAATGTTTAGCAGTGAATCACTTAAAATCCATCAAATTTCCAAGGACCTGATGACCAGTAACAAGCAACAAATGAGTTGCACTTGACTAGCCAATATACTGATTTCTAAAGATGGGATTTGGAAGAGAAAAAAATGCCATCTTCCTTTAACTTTAGTAGAGTTTTTGCAATAAGAAATGTTTTTAAAAAATTAGTTGAGGTATATTTCATTTAGATATTCAGTCTCCCAGTTCTCTCTTATTAAAAAACCTTGTAAATACATCACCATATTTTATATGGGATATTACTCTTTATACTAGTATCACCTTGACCACTTATACATTTAACTTTCAGAAGCAGATTTACACCCATGAGTATGAAAAAGCAAAGAAGATTGTCGATTGTGATATATTCATATTTATGAATCCAAAGCCCTCGATCTCACTGTTTCAAGTTACACAGGGAAAGTTACAAAGTAGTACTTTAGTGTTAGTACATTTTTTTATGAAATCTAGTAACATTGGTTTAATCAGAATAAATGAAATAATTCATTCTCTTTGACCTTTAGTAGTGCAAGCTCATACCTGCGATATCTCTCACTATACTGTTTGGAATCCACCCTTCTCCACTGCTATTCAAGTTTCACACATCTTAAGTAATAATCACTGAGATAAAAGGTTCTATTAGAGTACTTCAAACACAACACTTTGATGTTGAAAGGTGTAGACATGGCTTTTATAACCAGAGCTCACTACAGCAGGGGTGGGAACCTAACAGAGTGGCCTTAAAAAATGCCTGGATCATTTAAGCTCTGATGGTAATTTTCTGATTGTGCTCATTCTACCTTTGCTTGGTTAATTGTCTAAATCTAATGTTCAGCTCTTAATTGTTAATGCTAAATTCCTACCACATAATGATTATCAAAAACTTGGTAGAGAGAAGCAATATTTACTGGTCTCAAGTAAATCCAGTTGCTCAATCAAATCTCAAGAACATGTTCTACATCCATCTGGACAAAGCCAGTTTGAGGAGTGGCAAATCTGGACCCAGCTGAAATGGTTGGATTAACCAAACGACACATTGACGTGCCCATCTTGAAGTCATGGGGGAACTTTCTGAGTAGCAGTTCTTTGATATTTGTTCTGCTTTGTTCTTGTTAAATTTGTTACTCTCTACAGAATTGAGTAATGAACAACAGGTCTAGAATATTCTCTTTGGTATCAAAACAAGGAATATGTGTTTCTGTGCTGCTGACTTGGACTTCCTGTTCTGAAACGACTCTGTTTATCATGAAAGGGAGAGAGCTTTCTCCTCTGCATTATTTGTTAGAGATCTTACAGCCAAATATGTGTGGCCCATCTCTAGAAAGATACCGCCTTTGTGATGTGCTGTCCTTGGCAGACTTTTCAGATTTCTCATCCTTATTATTCCTATGCTTTAATTTCCTCACAGTTTAGTTTATTGTCTTACATGCATCCCTACAAGCTGCCTTGGATCCTTTTCAGAATAAGATAGGGCATAAATAAATGAAACGATGAATAAAATACTTGCTCCCCTCCCATACTAAATCTTGTTCAAATGATTACTTTGAATAAAACACTGAATTTGCATGTCATATAAATGCAATGCTATCCAAGTTGTAGAGGAGAGAGTGTGTTGAGTTACAAATTGCATTTCGGCCTCCAAGGCAACATTTGTGTGAGACAAAGAAAACTACATGTTTGCATTCATTCAGCATTCAGAGAAACAGATGATCCAGAAATGAGGATTCGCCAAAGGTCATAAACATAAGGCAGTAAGTACAGATAACAATAAAATAGCCAACCCTAGATAGAAGATGCTTTGTCTCAAGAATAAATCTGAAGAATCTGGGTAGATAGTAAATAGATTCTCAGGTCAATTTTGTTATAGATCTCTTTGAGTATATGGATATTTTTATAATTTCCAACCTTTATAACCTATCCAATTTCAAATACTGTATACTAAATTATAGATAAGTACTTTAAAGGGAATATTAAAGGTAGCTTTCACTGATTTATTCTTACAATTATCTTCTTCCCTTATCATCATCTATTCTAGATTCTAAGATTAAAAGAAAATTTAATTTGTTTTAAGATTTTATCTGTTCATGATGTTCAATATTGTAATAGTGAAATGATTCTCACTATGTAGAGAAATATCATGGAAAATACTTTGATAATAATCCACAATCAGCAATTTCCTTGTGATTCAATAATACTATTGAGAGTTTTGCTATTTCCTGTTAATTTAATTGTAACTAAAATAATTATTCTATGTTCTAAATTCCAAGGTCTCTGACAGCATTTACAAAATGAAGTTTACTCCAGTGCCATTTATCTTGTGTCTGTTTATACTCATATTTTTCTCCATACGTTTTATAATGTATATGTGTTAAAGTCTGAGGATATAAATTAAAGGGATATTTAGAGCAAATTGATTACTACCATAGCTAGTAATTTGGCTCTAAAAAAACCTTGTTTGAGTAAAATGATTAAATTGTTGAATAAAATCTGTATATTACAACCATTTCTACGCTCCATTAATAGTGAAAAATGTTATTATGCATAGTCACATTTATACTTGAAACATATAGGACAGTCCCTATATACAAACTTGTCCATCCTCCCCTACTTCTGGCATATTCCTTCCCTGTATCACTCATCTATTTCTTTACAGCTTGGCTACTGCCTCCTCCAAGAAGCCTTTTCTGCTTCATGACCTTCTTGTTTGCTCTCAAGAAAAGATCAAACAGTAGTTCTCTATCATCACAGTTCCTACATTGTATTAAATCTGTCTACTTATATATTTCCTCTCTTCATCTATATCATACTTTAAGGTAAGAAAGATGGTAAATTCATCTCAGTATTCCCAGCATTTACCACAGTATCTGGTACACATGGGCATGGCTGAATGTTGCCAATATGCTTAGGTTAATAGTATAGGCATGCTGTGATCTTACCTTGCCAGTAATATTAACAATTGCCTTACATCAATTATATTCAGCCCAAAAGAATGGCACCAGTGCCAATCATAGTAACCCTATCTCCTTAAAACAACTCTGAGAGTCATCCAGGCAACTGTTACCTTACCATAGAAATGCACCCACATAATCACAACAAAAGCATAGAAAAAAGAGAAACAGAATATTGTCCTTTGTTGGCACTTCTCAGGTTTTTCCTGAAGGTTACCCTGCCTTGGGCACAATAGATGATGCTTATTTTCCTGTCATTTAACCAGTTTTGCACATAAAATGGACAAATGGCAAATATACACTGAATCCATCTCATCCCTTTCTCTACCACATGTGGTCTTGAGTTCATCGGTCAAACTCAGGGTCCTTATGTTTGCACCTAAAAATTGGAGGTAATGCCTACTTTCTATTTCAAAAATAAGCCCAGAAAATTCATTTGATTCTTTCTGCAAAAGATATTTAATTTCTTTAAAAAGATACTAGGATATAATCTAATTATTAAGAATATGATTACAGACACTTGTACATATAGTCAATAAAGAAGCTTTAATCAAAATAGCTTGTGAAGATGTAATAGGCTTATGAATTGATGTATGTGGCATTGTGATATTTTGGAGTTACACACATATGTGACTTGTTCTTTCTGGTGTAAGAATGTTTAATTCATGAGGCACACCTCTCCTCTGGAATACACCAGAGTATGATATGTTTCAGGTCTGTATTAAAGGATAGCTTAAATGAAGATTTGTAAACAAATTTTGCATGAAAAACAATTTCCTCTAATTTGGATGCTGAAAAGATTTTAAAACAAAAATTGGCATGTTCTTCCTTATGGTAAGAATGGCCTCATTTTTATTGTCTTTCATTTGTACTTTAATGTAGCGATTTCTCATGTTTCCCTGTCTTGCCAAATCTGTTCCAGTCTTAGCAAGCATAGCAAGATTTTTGAAAACAGCAAGAGTTTGAAAATGGAAGAGTTTGAAAAGGTAGACCCTTTTAATTGAAGTGACCCTAATTCAATACGTAGGGTAACATAGGTTAAATACATAGGGTGCAGACATTTTTACTGCTTAAACCTGTAGTTGTGGGAGGGAAGCAGTGTGTTTTTCCAGAGGTAACTGGAACCAAGCCACTAATTCCATGTTTACAAGTAAAATATACCATAGGACTTGTAGCTTCTCACCACCACCACAAAAAGTCATCTTCATAGGTCCAGAAAACAATGTATCAGCTGTCCCTGATTTTGCTAGTTTTCTTTGCTTTTCTTCTGGTCATAAGCATTTGACTTTGACACATTTTGCAACATCTAAGAATGATTTTTTGTTTTACAAGATAACATCAAATTTCACTGATTGTTAAAGAAGGTAGCTAAAATGTCAATAAAATCAAGTCTTTTTTTTCCTTATAACTTCCTCAAATCCTAATGGAGAATCTAGTTTCTTAAAAAGTTTAGAAATATGACCTTTCAGTATTCCTAAATTATGCTGGTCTGTGTCTAAATATGCAGAACTAGCATGATTCTGAACACAGATTATAAGCACATTCTGACAAAAGTAAACTTTTTCTTCATAAAGTCTTGCTTTATGTTTTATTAGTGGAAATTATATATAAGAAATACATGACTGTACTCAATCTCCAGCTTTGTTGACATTTTAAATAATTTCCAGAGGTTTACATTTCCTTTGATCCCAGATAGATTACAATAATACTTCTGGGCCTCCAAGAGGCAAATAGATATAATCACTCTCATATATCAAGAGTTCAGAAGGAGAAATAGGCTAATTTTATCAGGCTTACCTGCCCCTTTTCCTTAATCTATTTCTTATACAGATAGAAATTTTAAAAGCTATAAATACTCTGGGAGGCCGAGGCAGGTGGATTGCTCAAGGTCAGGAGTTCAAAACCAGCCTGAGCTAACCCTGAGCAAAGCCCGACCCTGTCTCTACTAAAAATAGAAAGAAATTAATTGGCCAACTAAAAATATAGAAAATATTAGCCGGGCATGGTGGCACATGCCTGTAGTCCCAGCTACTTGGGAGGCTGAGGCAGAAGGATTGCTTGAGCCCAGGAGTTAGAGGTTGCTGTGAGCTAGGGTGATGCCATGGCACTCTGGCCCGGGCAATAGAGTGAGACTCTGTCTCAAAAAAAAAAAAAAGCTATAAATATCTTTTCATATATATATATATATATATATAATAAGTCCTATTGTCCTTTTGGGTTTGCAGATATATGTATCATTATATATAATAAAACATAATAGGTATATAATAAATTTTAGTATGTTTATATTTCACCTATTATGATTACTGAATAATTTGTTTATTTATTTGATTTTCACTTACATATTCACACAAAGCCTTGGACAAATCACATTTTCTGAGATGAAGATAATATTTTAATGTGACTTACATTGGTATAGTAATGATATATGCCATAGTTAAGGAGATAGTATACATGATGAATCATCACATTTAAATGAAATTCAAAATTGTATGCCTACTTAAATATTCCAATTTTTTTTAAAAAGACAATATACAGACATATTTTAATGTATATTTATAATGTTAGATTATTTAAATTGCATGTGTATCTATTAGACATAACTTAAACTCCACATAAAGCCTAACTTTATAAATATAAAATTAGCTTTATTTCTTTTTCTATCACTTCCAATAAACTTATTGCACTAGAATACTGTCGAGTAAAAGCCATCCATTCAAATTAAAATTTGCCTAATCAAATAAAAAATATATCATATTTAAGATAAAAAATTCTTAACATAAAATAACTTTTACCTAGCAATAGTGTCACAAATGTAACTTAATCCAATAAATGTGGTTTCTTTAACCAGCTACAACATCTGGATACTTATCTAGGATTACGTAAATTAGAAACTTTACTGAGATAATATATAAAGTTAGAACCTTTTCTAATTTCATGAATTTTTAAATATTTATGTTATTCATGTCACATACTTTTTCTCTATTTGACTGAATTCTAATTTTCAGCTTGAACATTAATCTCTAGAAATGAAAGTCTGTGATTCAGCATTCTGTTTTAAAAGTTTATAAGCCAATGAGTTGAATTTTTTCAGACTAATAAGAATTAATAATTATAATTACTATTAGAATAAGCAAAACAAAATAACAGAAGCAGCATTAGTATAAAATAACAAATTCAATGATGACCAAAGGACTACTAAATTCTATTCTTGTACCTTTTTCTTTCTATGCCATTGTTCTATGGCTTAATATATATAATTTGAGGTGATCATTTCCCACATATTAGTAACAGATACCTTTATTCAAGAATAAATATATATATACTTCAGTCATAAGAAGAGAAATTAAATTCATAGCTTAAAAAATTTTACTTTAGCTTTGTATCATATGCTTTTATAGCTTGCTCATTTACATACTGGAATGATTCTGGGCTAGTGCTAAACACAGATTAGTGCTTATTTATATTTTACTTTTTTCACTCAAATTTGCCTCAGTTCATTGGGTAAAGTACAATCTATTTGGATTTGATATTATATTGCTAGCTTTGTTTTTTCTCCGTCGGCCATTGCTACTATTGTATGGCATAAAGACATAATAATATCACCTCGATTTGTCTTGCTTTTTCACAGTGATTAAGACCGGAACACAGGGAATCCATAAATTCTTGAACCAAGGTTCATGTTTTGATAAGAAAGCACAAAAAAGAAAAAAAAAACCTGGCAGGAATAATATATACACTCTCTCCCTCCCTCTCTCTCTCTCTCTCTCTCTCTCTCTCACACACACACACACACACACACACATTTATACAAAACCCCCAGCCTGAAATAGCAAAAGTTGGCAAGTTGCACACTATAGTCCACTGCTACCCAAGGGTAGGATCTTTTCAATGGCGAACAGTCCCTTCTTTGCCTCTGGTGTATCCTCTCCACTCTGTATGTCGGGACACCACTTCCCACTGCCGTGCCAGAGTTGCCAACAGACATCATAAGTGTTCTAGCTCCCTCGCCATCCTTGCTTGTGGAGCCGGCTACCAGTTTCCATGCTCTCTCTGGCCACCGGTCTCCATACTGTCCATTATCTTCCTGACAGACTGAGGGACTCCAAAAAGGACAACAGGGATCAACTGCAAAGGGTAAGTCACAAAGAGGAGGAGATTAAAGTAAATTTGCTATTGAAATTCTTTCAAACCTATGGGGGGAAATGCATTTTGGAGAGCATCCTTTGATCAGTGTCAAAGTTTTAGATTTAGTAGACTTGCAAGCCAAAAAAAAGGTACGTCTACTCAGTACAAAGTTATGTCAATTGTTGCTGTTATTGTTTTCAATCAATATGTAAGAGATAATTTAGATAATTCAAGTCCCCAAAACAGTTACCCCAGCTCCCACCAAATTGCCTAGAATATTTACTACAAATAAATCAAATAATTCACAAATTTTAATTTTACTTTGTGCTGCGTAGACAAGGCATCTTTAGTCAAAAATGTATGTTATAAATTTTTAAATAACCATCCCACTTTAAGGAAATTTCAAATTTAGAGCAAATTTAGAGTAATCCATGACATAAATCTCCTTGGCAGCATAGACCTTTCAGATTTGAAAGAATTTTCAGCCAGTAGGGGATTGTGTACATATTTTTATATTAACATAAAAGTAATAACTACTTATCACCAGTCAGTATTTATTAACTTTCCTTTGAATTCCTGTATTATTTTCTTTTCATGTATCAAAATTAAAATTGCTTTCTTAAACTGTTTACAGGGAAATAAACTTCTTAGATATTTTGAGAGGCTTAAATAATTCCTTATGTGTTTTCTGAAGTGTTAATTTTATGAAAATAATTTTAATAATATAAATATTCTCAAAGTATTAAAATATGAAAATTGTATAGTTCACCTTATTTTTGTTGAAAGTTTTAATAAATTATGTATATATATTTTAACCAAATGAAGCTCCAGGAAACTATAAAGCAAAATTTCAGAATTACTGAATTCCCCAGAAACATTAAATCTATTAAAAATGCTGAGTGAGCTAGTGTTTAGATTGCTTAGATGGTATAATATCTATATGTAGAAACTCTTTCTGTTAAATAATATGCATAGTAGGAAACATGTCTTTAAGACACATTATAAAAATCTTTGAATTTTCTAGTGAAAATGGAAGAAATATCCATGCAACCCAATAAAAATAATGTCTGGATATTGGTTCTGCCTTTGGGTTCTACTGTCATTAGGCTTTCTAGTAAATTTTTTAACTCTTCAAAACTAAAAAATATATTTTCCTATTCACTTCAAAAAAATGTTGAGATAATTAATTAGGGAATATCAAAAATTTGCTTTGGGTCCTTTGAGGAAAAGTATTTTCATAAATATAGCCTAATTTTAATATGTCTTAAAATTAATTTTAGAGATTAAATTTAACATTTATAATATATGTATTCCAATGGCTTGATTCATATAGACTACATCTTAATGTATTCAGAGTTAGCTGTGCTGTAGAGTAGAGATAATAGATATGGTAGACTCTTTTTATATATGTAATATCTTATTCTATACCTTTAGGAAAAATAACAGTAAGGAAATGTTTAGATAATAATGACTTTAAAAAGGCATTGTGATGTGTGAAGACTTAACTATAAAGACATTTTTCTGTAGATCTAAATAAAAATTCCACTTGTGAATTCACTTTCAAAAACATAAACCATAGGAAAAAATGGCACATCAGAAAGTTCTTCCCTTGTTTGTTATATTTATTTTGTTCTATGTAAACACAAATGTGACCCAAAAACTATAACTTAACAAGTTTACATCTCTATCCTAGAGTTATAATCATAGAATAATATTAGCAAACCCAGCAACAAAAGTAGCAAAAACTATGAATACTCATTTCTTCATGTTTATAGTATTTATTTCAAGTATGCATCAATATAGAAATTTAAAATATTTGTTTCTGAAGGAAAAAGTTGTCTGAATAATTCTGCAGTACTATGTAGCACAGCATATAAAATGGTAACTACTATATGCCATTTATATTTAACTAAATATATAATTTACCTGAAACTCCAAAACCATACATTATTTTGACACCTTTAAGGAACACTATATCATAAATATTAATCATAGAAGAATTACGATACTAAAAAAAAAACCTCAACTTCCATTAAGACCTAATTTACTAGTCAGAAAGCAGTTCCTGAATAGTTCCTCCACTAGAACTTTAATGACAAATATTATATTCAATCCATTTAAATATATACATGGAATAAATAAGAAAAATGGAAGAGAATGGTTTACTCAATCAGATATTCTTTGATGATGTCTAATCCAGTGAAATGCCAAAGATGTAGATTTTATGGGGTGTTAGCTTTATATTAAAATGTTCTAATTTTTGGTAGGATAAATCTTAAAGTAGACTATTATCAGGTTTCACTTACAATGCAGAAATTATTCAAAATATTTTGAAATATCTTTTGCCCCCCCAAAAGTTATGGCTTCCATTTGTAATGATGTGGATAATTGAGGCAGTTACTCAGATCATTCAAATGTATAATTACTTGTATATTTCAAATCAAACTATTTGAAGGCTTTATTTTCCCTCTTAACTTTCATATGTTGTCATAAATTAAAAATTATGAGTATCCAAAACTATGCACACAAGCAGGCTGGAACTAAGAACATCATAGTTGAACTCCAGAGTTGAAATTTCAAAAACAGAGTAAAAATTCTTGATGGAGGAGAGCAGAAAACCAAACTTCAGGATATAAAATATTATTTGGGGAATTCAGTTCTTACTTATACTAGAAAGGACTGTGTCAGTCATACAGTCAAAAAATTAAAAAATAAATAAATAAAACCAGCACTGAAATATATTTGAATATGTATAAAAGCTGAACTTTCATTGGTAGTGACAATATTCTATGTGTCTTAGTTTGTGCCCAGATGAACAATTATAAAATTTTCCTTTCCAAGCATGATTTGACTGCAACATGAACAAAGGGCTAAAACATGCTTTTGTTGTGTTTTAATTCTCTCAGGTTGTATCTACTACAGTCAGCATCAAATGCTAAAGGTTAAGAATTCATATTTCAAAGAAAAGACCCTGGACTTTTGAATGTCATGGTTCTATTTTTCTTCATTAAAAAGCAAAGTATGATGAGAGGTAAATGTGGTGCTTAGGGCAGTTATGGCAAAGTAGAATAAGTAGCAGTTTGGTTTGAAAGCCAATAACTAAACCATGTAAAATGGACAAGTCATTTCTGCATTCTAAGCCTTAATTTTCTTATCTCTAAAAGGGAAAAGAAGAACAATAATATTCTCTATTGAGATTTTTTTGGAGAATTTAGAAGAAAAATGTAAAATTGTTTAGAATATCAAATTAAATTTAATACTCTTATAATGAATGAGCATGAAATTGGATTAATAAACTATTCTGTAAGATCAATCTATATAACAAAAAGACCACCCCACAATAGTATAAGTCCAATTCATATTCTCTCTCTCTTTCTCCAATACAATATTAAAATTATTAGAAAGCAAAAGTACTTGGCAAGTTCATGTTTGCACTGAGCTTTTTCACTTAATACATTTTAACAAACTGTGTTTTGTCCAAGACAGCTGGTGCTATACCTGTTTTACGTGTATTTGGAACACTGAAAGGTGATTAGCAAACATTACAGAGCTACATAATTAACAAGTTGATAACACAAAATCCCAACTTGTCATGGTGTTTTAGAATTACAGAGAAAGTAGTGGGTGATCACTGCATACCAATAATCATCCTCTTGCATAAAGGACAAGTATTACCACCATCAGTACTCTTCATCACTCACATCCAGAAGTTTCATTTAACTGGTAAGACCTTCATGGTCAGCAGTACAGAAGTTTCTCACAAATTCTCATTCAGCAACCCCATACGCATCTATTGCTTCAAATAAATTTTGTAAATAGAAGATTCCCCAATTCATACCTCTAATTTATACTCTAGCTTCTCTTCAGTTCCCTAGTCTCATATAGCCTGATAACACACATTCTCACTGTGCTATATACTTTTAAAAAGAGGAACTGGAAGTGTGAAGGAGAAAAGGATGTATAGTGATTGGCAAGTTGATCTTGGGAGACATAAAGAGAACAGGGGAAATACAGCCAGGCCTTTTGTCTGTTAGGAAGTGTGAGCTGACTCTTACATAAAAAAGCACAACAGAATCACACTGGTATAATTTGAAATGTTTTTGTTCCTCTAGCATGAGGTCATCACAAATTCCAGTATTGTCTGGATGGCAAATATCCATTAGGTTTATTTACATTTGGGAGTTTCCTCATCAAAACTAAACAAAAGCTAATATTAGAATTTTAAATTCGCCAATTCAAAACCCAAGTCCATCATATCCACTGACAAGTTAGCAACTCCTTATCCCCCTATTTCCATCAACATGTACATTTTTCTTTGTCAACTACATTCAGAATCCTAGAATTGTGTTTCACTTCGGTTTTCAGCTAAAACAGTTCAGCTGTTATTACAAACCCATAGATCCCGTCTCTTTTACCACTAGACCTAGTATCCAGCTTCATTTGATGTGGAGCAATGAAAAGCTCACAAATGTGAAATCTGAAGGCTCCAGATCCTGAAGCCATCAACTAGGTAAGCTCAGGTAGGAAACTTAACCTCAATTCATTCATCAACAAAATTGAAAAGATAGTAAGTTATGAATGCCCATCAGGATTTTTGCAAGGATCAAATAAAAAGTGTGTGAAAAAGTACTTCGTAAACTGGAAAGTTCTATGCATATTCAAGGTGTAATTTAGTTGTCATTCATAGCAATGGTTTTATTATTATTTTTAGTGCTTTCACTACCAACTTAATATATATTTTCATTACTATCCTAATGACTTCCATAACCTTCCAACTAGTCATTGTGCTTCTGTTTCTCTCTGATTCCAATTCATCCTACAGACATTTTCCCATATTTCTGATCATGCTGAAATGCCCTGTTCCAGGGTCAAAATTTCTCAAAAATTCCAAAGATGGGATTCAATATATATTACCCAGTCTGTTATTAGAGGCTATCCACCATAGGATCTTGACCTACTTTTTTATGTCTGTATTTCTCATTAATTCCCTCTAATACATTATCATAACCTACTCAGAACCATGTGGCCAAACAGAATCCTGCACCCACTGGGTTCATAATATCCCTTCTTTTTAAATTCCCACTCTCCTTTCAGATCAATCACATATCATACTTTATCATGAACATATCTGGGATACTTCCACTCAGATGTGAACTTATTTTCTGAAATACAATATTACATTATAACCATCTCATGAAACATCCATGCTCACCTAGTATCTTGGTCCTGGGATTCTACTGCACACTCTGCAGAAGCATACCCTTCTTCAATCCATGGGCTGGGTGTCAAATATTTTTTAATTCCCTTGGAGTAACTAGTATAGTGACTTGTACTTAATAGACGTTCAAAAAGCATTTGCTAAGAAATAGCAGTTTCACCAAGTGAGCTTTTTTATTATCCTATTCCAAAGTGAGCTTCTAACAATGGTTCTTAACCAAATCTGAGTCAGGCTGACCTGGAGAGATTTTTCAAACACTTACAGTTAGAACATATTCTGAGCATACTGAAGTAGTATCTGGAGAGGTGATATTTTGAGAAAAGCTCTCCAGGTAATTCTCATGCACACTTCCAGTCGAGACCATTGCTGTAAATGGCCCACAATAAATATTTCTGACAGGGAGATAATTTCAATATATTTTGCTCTTGATCACAGAAAAAGGTTAAAGTTTTCTATTTCATAGGATGGAGATGTCATTTAAGGTCATTATAGAAATACACAAAATATTCTTCAATATAAGAGAAGGAAATACCCTTTTGAATGCATCAAAAATCTTTTGAGATGCAGATGGTAAAATTACCTAAAGTCACAAATATGTTAATCAATGAAATAATTTATCCAGTAACTTGCTGGTCAAAAAAGATTTCTATGAATAGGGAAAACAGGTCAGGCTTTGGCTTTTTTTCTTTGGAAAATTTAATACATTTCTCATGCATGTTATAATATAAATAAGCTGTATTTTTTAAGACTAATTTTTTACAAAGTTACAAACTGTAAGATAGTCAAAGGATACTATAAGATGATAACAAAAACGACAAAAACAAACAATGTTGAAATGCTTCAGAGTTAAATGAATATCTTTTTGACACAAAGGTCAGTTTCTTGATATGGTATTGAGAACTCTGCTTTTTTTTCATCAGGAGACTGTTCTTTGGCTGAAAGCATCTTTACAAAAGAAATTATTATTGGCCGGGTGCAGTAATCCTAGCACTTTGGGAGGCTGAGGTGAAAGGATCATTTGAGGCCAGCAGTTTGAGATAAGCCTGGACAATAACGAGACCCCATCTCTACAAAAAATTTTTAAAAATTAACCAGGTGTGGCAGTGCATGCTTGTGGTCCCAGTACTCAGGAGGCTGAGGTGGCAGGATCACATGAGCCCAGGAATTTGAAGTTGCAGTGAGCTATGATGATGCCACTGCACTCTCTAGCCTGGGCAAAAAAAGACCCTGTCTCAAAAAAAGAAATTATTCTTGAGTGTTTTAAATATAACAGAAACAGAAAGATTTTCTTTTTAAGGACAAAAACAAAGACCCCATGGAGATGCTAACAGGAACTTGAATCAAAATCATCAGCAGTAAAGTAGGTATTATCTTAATTTTTAGAGAGAATAAAGTACAATTAAAAGTTTCTTCTTTGTTACTGCTCCATTTTAATACAGGATCTAGACTGTTATTTATGTAAAACAGAGATTGATGTGGAATCAACCCAAGTGCCCATCAATTCATAAGTGGATTAACAAAATGTGGTATATGTATACCATGGAGTACAACTCAGCCACAAAAAAGGATGAATTAATGCCTTTTGCAAAAATTTGGATGGAACTGGAGACCATTATCCTAAGTGAAGTATCCCAAGAACGGAAAAACAAACACCATATGTACTAACTATTGAACTGGAAGTAACCAGTGAGCACACATGTGAATAAAGGAATGTAAAACTCAGTGGAAATCAAGCAGGACTGGGGGGAGGGAAGAGGCAAAAACCTACCTAGCAGGTACAATGAACACTATCTGGGTGATGGGCACACTTACAGTCATGACTCAAGCAACCCAAAAGCAATCCATGTAACCACAAACATTTGTGTACCCCCCTTAATACTTTGAAATAAAAATTAAATAAATAAAATAAAGAAGTATGAATTGGATTATAAATTGAGTTCTCAACCTGAATTACTGTAGAATGTTGGGTTAGAGAGCTAGAAACTTTAATCCTAAATCATGTCTGCAGGTCAAACTAAAAACTAACATTTTCAGATGACTTGAGTTCTTTTACTGAGAAAGAGTTAACCCTAACTCAGCAATAGTGGCACTGGACATTTAAAAAAATGGTTTATTTTAGAAAGCTGAACTTATAAACCAAATTTTTCTGAAAGACACTTATTAAGCCTCAGTTCCATCCATGTGCCCTCTTTCCAGAACTTGCTGGAATATTTTGTCCTGTTCTCAACAGTCCTTTCTCTGTAAGTTCTCCTTTTGCCATTTCTATAAGTCAGGCTATCTTTAGTTCTGATTTCTTTTTTCTTTCCTTAGGTTGCATGTAAAAAAATGTTTTCTACTGCTATGCTGCTCTCCTTACTAGTCTGCTTTTTCAGTATCTGTTTACTTTTTAAAAATCGTTCTTGGTATTTTGTTATATCCTGATACTATCGCAAAATAAATTTAGCCTAGTAACATAAACGTCCGTATTTATTCTGTATTTGCACCTCATGTAAACTAAAAATAATTACAGAATTAACTTCAGGAAAATCATTCATTCTAGTGACAATGATGACATCATTTTATTATTTCCAACAGAGGCAGGAGTTTGCAATTGACCGAATATGGTAGAACAGAACAAGGGAAGAGTCAATATGACTGATTTTTCAAGTCTTTAAGTTTAGGATTATAGTAATATCAAAGGTTTACATTCAAAAGGTATAAATCAGTAGAGCCAAAGTAAATATCAAAATATAATGGTATTTATCTACCACCCATTGATATTTAGTCACTGTTCAGAGTCTCTCAGGGCCTTCCTACTATCCCAGCTTCTGAGGACCTTCCCCTGGGCTCTCTAGTCCACCCCATAACCCAGGAAATAAAAAGTTGATCCTGGCAAAGAAAAAGGTTTTCAGGACGCTATTCCTATTGTACAGCTCCCATCTATTTTCATAGTAATCTCACAATAGAATAAAACCTGAGAGAGGAAATAGTGGTAAACTGATAATCAATTCAAGATTGGAAATAATGAAATATGCTCTATCTCCTCTTTGTAAAATAGTTAACTCTAACGGCCCCTTCCAGCCATAGGATTCTAATATTACATTATAGCAGAATTAGAAATTATTTTGCATTCCAGGAGAGGGGGCAGAGCAAGACAGCCAAATAGAAACCTCTAGCAACCATCCCCCCGAACACCAAATTCGACAACTATCCACACAAGCACCTTCAGAAGAATCAAAAATCAGGTGAATGCTCATGTTACCTGGTTTTAACATTATATCAAGGAAAGAGGCACTGAGGAGGGCAGAAAAGACAGTCTTGCGTTGCCTACACCACTGCTTCCCCATCCCCCAGCTGTGCTGCACCAGCGTGCCAAGTGGAGAGAGAAACTGTGTGCCCAGGGGAGGGAGAGTGAAGTGATTGTGGGGCTTTGCATTGAAACCTAGGGCCGCCCTTGCACAGGGCAACACAGCACAGGGCAGAATTCTGCCAGTGCCCACTGAGGGAACATTTTGATTAGCCTGGCCAGAGGGAAATCCTTCATCCCAAAACCTGAATTTCAGCTAGCCCCACCACCAGCTGACAAAGAGCAGCCTGGGGCCTGGACTGAATTTATAAGGCAGTCAGACCACAAAGGCTGCAGCCTTTGGGGAATTCCTGTGGCTATGCTGGCTCCAAGCCAGTGGACTTGGGGTGCAAGTGATCCAGTGAGACACCAGCAGTTGCAGCCAAGCCAGTACCTGTGTCACTCCTCCCCCAACTACAAGCAGCAGGGCACAGGGAGAGTCATTTTCCACATGGGGAAAGGAAAGGGAAGAGTCCTGAGGCTTTGTTTGCAACTTGCGTACCAGCTCAGTCACAGTAAAATAAAGTACCAAGCAGACTCCTAAATCTCCTGAACTCAGGCCTTAGCTCCTCGATGGTATTTCTGGACTCACCCTGGGCCAGAAAGGCCACCCTAAATGGAAGGACCCAATCCTGGCAGGATTCACCACCTGCTGACTAAAGAGCCCTTGGGCTTTGAATACACATCAGAGGTATCCAGGCAACAGTCACAATGAGCTTTGGGTGAGCCTGGGAGGCTTCATGTGTGATCTGGCACTGGTGGCCAAGAGGGAGTGTCCATGTCACTCTTCTCCCAACTCCTGCAGCCCAGCACAGACAGGGAAGGAAG
Organism: Cheirogaleus medius; assembly: GCA_008086735.1. Classification (NCBI taxonomy): domain Eukaryota; kingdom Metazoa; phylum Chordata; class Mammalia; order Primates; family Cheirogaleidae; genus Cheirogaleus; species Cheirogaleus medius. Next base: position 29,140,705 of record VBSM01002616.1, on the reverse strand, counting down.
ACAGTAAGAGATGTTGCCTGGTAATCCAGAGAATTTTCCCATATCTTACCCTAGTCCACCAAGGCAGTAACACCAGGAGTCTGCAAGAGTCATAGCATTACTGGGTTTGGGGCACCCCCAGTGCTGATACAGCTGCAGGGACCAAAGACTTAGACCATAAGAATCAATTCCCTTTGAATATCTGGAAAACCTTCTCAAGAAAGAGAGGTTCAAACAAGCCCAGACTGTGAAGATCAAAATAAATACCTAATTCTTCAATGCCTAGACATAGACAAACATATACAAGCATCAAGAACATCCAGGAAGAGATGACCTCACCAAATGAACTAAATAAGGTACCATTGACCAATCCTGGAGTGATGGACATAGGTGACCTTTCAGACAAGGAATCCAAAATAGTTGTTCTGAAGGAGTTCAGTGAAATTCAAGACAACACTGAGAAGGAATTCAGAAGCCTCTCAGAGAAGTTTAACAAAGAGATTGAAATAATAAAAACAAAATCAAGCAGAAATTCTAGAACTTAAGCATTCAATCGACAAACAGAGAAATGCATCAGAGTCTTTCAACAGCAGAACTGACCAAGCAGAAGAAAGAATTAGTGAGCTTGAAGACAGTCTATTTTAAAATACATGGCCAGAAGAGGAAAAAAGAAAAAAAGAATAAAAAAGAATCAAGCACTCCTAAAAGATCTAGAAAATAGCCTCAAAAGAGCAAATCTACGAATTATTGGCCTTAAAGAGAGGTAGAGACAGAGACTGGGGCAGAAAGTTTATTCAAGGAAATAAAACAGAAAACTTTCCAAACTTAGAGAATGATATCAATATTTAGGTATCCTATGATTGTCTGCTTGGCATCCTATGACTGTCATAGGATGCCAAGCAGATTTAATCAAACAAGGTTACCTCAAGGCATCTAATAATCAAGCTCCCAAAGGTCACAGATAAAAGTTCCTAAGAGAAATAAGAAAAAACAAAAAATAATAATAACATATAAAGTAGCTCCAATACATCTGGCAGCAGACTTCTCAGTAGAAACCTTAAGGCCAGGAGAGAGTGGCATATTTAATGATATATTTAAAGTGCTGAAGGAAAAAAAAAAAGAACCTTAACCCCAGAATATTATATAATATACAAATATCCTTCAAACATGAAGGAGAAATAAAGACTATCTCAGAGAAACAAAAGCCGAGGAAGTTCATCAACAGGAGTTGATCCTAAAAAAAAGCTAAAAGGAGTTTTTCAGTCTGAAAGAAAAGAACTTTAATGAACAGTAAGAAATCATCTGAAGGTATACAACTCACTGATAACAGTAAGGACACAAATATAAAATATGCTATTTCTGTAATAGCATATGGACAAGACACTTATACATTGAGGAAGAAGACTAAAAGACAGGATGAACCTGGCAAGA
>VBSM01002616.1:29100568-29139195 GCA_008086735.1 Cheirogaleus medius | reverse complement strand
AAAAAGAAGACTAAAAGACAAACTTATCAAAAATAACAACAACTTGTTGAGAGATAGATAATGCAAAAAGACTTGGATGGAAACAACAAAATGTAAAAAGTGGGGTATGAGGGATGGAGTTAAAGGGTAGAATTTCTGTTAGATTTCTGTTTGCTTGTTTGTTTGTAATATGCTCATCATATGCTTATAATAGTTGGTTATAAAACGTTTTTTTATGAACATCATGGCAACCTCAAATCAAAAACCCTACAAGACAAACATGAAAAATAAAAAGCAAGAAATTAAAACACAGTACCAGAGAAAATCACTTTTAACAAGGGAAGACAGGAAGGAAGAAAGAAAGAGAGGACCACATGACAACCATACTGAATGGGGAAAAACTGAAAGCCTTTTCTCTATGATCTGGAACAAGACAGGGATGCCCACTGTCACCACTGTTATTTAACTTAGTACCGGAAGTTATAGCTAGAGCAATCAGAAAATAGAAAGAAATAAAGTGCATCCAAATTGGAAAGGAAAAAGTAAAATTATCCTTGTTTGCAGATGATATGATCTTATATCTAGAGAAACCTAAAGACTCCACCCAAAACTCCACCCAATTTATTATAACTGATAAACAAATTCAGTAAAGTTTCAGGATACAAAATCAACATACAAAAATTGGTAGCATTTCTATATACCAATAGTAAACAATCTGAAAAAGAAATCAAGAAAGTAATCCCATTTACAATAGCTACAAATAAAGTACCTAGAAATACACTTAACCAAAGAAGTGAAAGTTCTCTATAATGAAAACTATGAAACATTGATGAAAAAAATTGAACAGGACATAAAAACATGGAAAGATATTCCATGCTGGGATTGGAAGGATCAATATTGTTAAAATGTCCATACTACCCAAAGTAATCTACAGATTCAATACAATCTCCATCAAAATACCAATGACATTCTTCACAAAAATAGAAAAAAATAATCCTAAAATTTATATGGAACAAAAAAAGACCCAGAATAATCAAAGTCATCCTGAGCAAAAAGAATAAAACTGGAGGAATAACATTACCTGATTTCAAATTATACTACAGAGCTACAGTAACCAAAACAGCATGGTATTGGCATAATGAATGAATGAGTGAAACTAGACCCTTATCCCTTGCCATACTCAAAACTAAAATAAAAATGGATTAAAGACTTAAATCTAAGAACTGAAACTATGAAATGAATAAAAGAAAACACTAGAGAAATGCTTCATGACATTGGTCTGGGCAAGGAATTCTTGAGTAGTACTCCCAAAGCAGAGGCAAGCAAAGCAAAATTGGACAAATGAGATCACATCAAGCTAAAAAGCTTTTGCACAGCAAAAGAAACAATCAACAAAGTGAATATCCAACCCATAGAATGGGAGAAAATATTTGCAAACTATCCATCTGACAAGAGATGAATATCTAGAACATATAAGGAGCTCTAACATCTCAAACGGAAAAAAAATCAAATAATCTGATTAAAAAATGGACAAAAGATCTGAATAGAGACTTCTCAAAAGAACACACAGAAATAACCAACAGGTATATGAAAAAATGCTCAATATCATTAGTCACCATAGAAATGCAATCAAAACTACAATGGGATATCATCTCACCCCAGTTAAAATGGTTTTTTATCAGGAAGACAGGCAATAACTAATAATGGTGAGGATGTGGAGAAAGAGGGACCCTCGTACACTGTTGGTGAGAATGTAAATTGTGCAACCACTATGGAGAATGGTATGAGGTTCCTCAAAAAACTAAAACTAGAACTGCCATATGATTCAGCAATCCCACTGCTGAGTATATAATACAAAGGAGGAGAAATCAGTGTATTGAAAAGATATCCGCATTCTCATGTTTGTTGCAGCACTATTCATAATAGCCAATATATGAAATCAACCTAAGTGTTCATCAATAGATAAATGGATAAAGAAATTGTGGTACATATACACAATAGGGTATTATATAGCCACAAAAAGAATGAAATCCTGCCATTTGCAATAGCATGGATGCAACTGGAGCACATCATGTTAATCGAAATGAGTCAAGCACAGAAAGACAAATCTTGCATGTTCTCACTCTTAAGTGGGAGCTAAATATTCAAAGCAATTTATCTCATGGAGACAGAGAGTAGAATGGTGATTACCAGAGGCTGAGAATGGTAGCAGGGAGAGTGGGATAAAGTGGTGATAGTTAATGGGTGTAAAAATATAGTTAGATAGAACGAACAGTATTTGATAGCACAACTACGTGATGATTACCAGCAATAAGTTAGGGTATACTTTAAAATAACTAAAAGAGTGGAATTGGAATATTCCTAACACAAACATTACATGCCTGAGATGATGGATATCCCAATTACCCTGACTTTATAAATTTACATCATATCTGTATCAACACATCGCATGTACCTTATAAACATATACAACAATTAATATTATGTACCCATAATAATTAAAAAAACAAGAAAGTAGGAGAAACAATGACTTAATAAATGTTGAATTTTCTAAAAAAAAATTAATTTATATTCCAAACTTGACTAATGATATTCCATTAGGAGACAAATGAATTTAAATAGAAAGGTGATAAAAATCAAAATTTACATTGTAAATGTATTCAGTGATTTGAATTTGATAATTCTTTTGTTGAGCTGATGAAAGTTACCCATATTTGGACATAGAATAATGCAGAAAAAGTGTTTAATCTGCCTGATAGATACCTAAATATAAAATCTAAGATGTCTGCAAATGGTAAAACAAGACTGAGAAAATGATGGATGGATTAATTACTCACTATTTCAATTTTCACTAGAGAAATAAAAGCTCTAATATTATTCAAGATAATTTCATAATTTCAAGTAAAGGGTAAGAATGAGGAAATAAATAACAAATATTGATGGAGGATTCCATCAATCACTAGAAAGATAACAGAGCTATTTTCTTCTATAATATTGAAATAACACAGCATAAATCTAGATTAAAGACACTATAATCCATATGGTGGGAAATAATTATAATAAAACAGAGCCCTTGACCTCACGGAGTTTACAATTACAATAGTAATTAGGGTGTAATTAAGGGAGGCCCCTTATCTATGGTTTCCCTTTCTGCAGTTTTAATCAATAGTCACCTGTGGTCAACCATGATCTGAAAATAGGTGAGTACAGTACAGTAAGATATTTTAATAGAGAAAAAGAGACCACGCTCACATAACTTTTATTATGACATTGTTAGAATTATTCCTCTTATTATTAGTTATTGTTGTTAATCTTTTACTGTGCCTAATTTATAAATTAAACTTCATCATAGGTATGTACGGATAGGAAAAAACAGTATATATTGGGTTCAGTACTAGTCAGGATTTCAGGCATCCACTGGGGGTCTTGGAACACATCCCTTGCAGATAAGGGAGGATTATTGTATTATGAAAGATAAAGCAGAAACAAATGACTTCAGTACAACTCATAATGGGTTAGATATGCTAATAAACATTCCTAAGTGACAAAATAAACACACAGGAGAGAAGAATTAAATGCATTTAAATGTGTAAGGAAAGCTTTCATACAAATGATAGCATTTAAATTGGGCCTGAACAGAAAACTAACAGGCAAAGATGAACACAGAAGGGCTCTTCAGGTGGTGAGGCTAAGCAAATTCACAGTGATGGAAGAGGACTGTACCAACTCTGAAACTGCATAGTGAAATTGGCTCGAATAACACTTTTCAAAATCTACTATGCAAATATCTTTTAGTGAAAGGCCAGTGTGAAAAAGTTTATATAATTTTCTTAAAAATCTTATTGAAAAGGAGAAAAAGCATTTTTCCCTAAAATATATATCTGAAAGAATCCAAATCCAAATTCATTCACGGTAGGTAGAACGACATAAAAAAACCACATTAAATCAAATTAAAATATTATTGTATAAAGATTGAAGTTTTTAATTAAGTTGCATCACCTGGTAAACCGTTTAACACATGATAAGTGCTCAATAACAACTTCTTCATCAATTAATTAACACAGTTTCTATTGTGACATAGAAATGAGTATGTATCAATAGAATAAATAAATGAAGACGTGCAGAAGTTAAAAATTGATTACCACTTCAGGTATCTAATCCATACATAATTAAATCCGTCTTTCTTGAAGGCAAAAATTACAAATAGAAGGGAAAGGGGACAAAAAACCTCACAATCTACATTTGGGAAAAATCATTACCTACCTTTCTAATGGGTGGAGGAAAAAATAGATATGTCAGTGAATAATATGTAGATTATGAAATTTCATTTATCAACATTTTTAAAAGTCTGAAAGAAGTGATAGAAGCTGAATACAAGTTTAGGATATTCAGGGTTAATTGCAAGCAAATTGTGGGTGATTGTTAGAAGAAGATTAAATAAAGTGAGGGAATTTAAAATAAGTGAGAAAAATGTAAAAGATTTACAAAGGCTTCCCCTAAATGAGTTCTAATGGTTTAGACAACTCACAAGTAAATTCTTAAGCACTGAGCCAAGAATCACTTGGTCATATGATGCATAATCCCAGAATGAAAACATCAAATGCATTTATTGAATATATTCAAAGGTAACATCCTTTGAAATTGATAGCATTTGTAAGGCATTTCACAGATAAGTGAAGTTTGCACTTAATTATAATAAGTATCATTCTCTGAAATGACAACCTTTGATAAAATGCAGAGTGGCAAAAATGAAACTTTGATTCTCCTGTTCAACAGAATTCACAAGCTGGCATTTTACCATCCGCAGTTCTCTAGCTCTGTCTTCTCATCAAAGCATTTTACTGGCAGACAGAAAGCTACTTGGTGGTCCATTTACAATCAGTCCCACATTAGAGCCATATGATATTAGTGCGGAGCTATTCCATTAATGCTCTACGAATTTTAAATTAAGCTACAAATTCAGCTGAAGCAACATCAAGCAATTGAAGCTTTTCAAGGATACCTCCACTGATTGCTTTTTAACCCAGAAAAGTCAGTTTCTCAGCACTTTAGCTTTTCAATTGTTAAAATGAGTTTTAAGTATTCTTCCTTCCCATCCCTTAAAGAAATGGTGAGAATTAGGGGAATGTTTTTAGTAAAGCAGTGGTTTAACTTGTTGAAAATTAAATACATTTAAACTGATTATTCATACCAAGGTCAAGCAATGCTTCTGTATGCTCAGACATTTTTAAATATGTTTAAATGTCAATATGTCAATATGTTTAAATAAAAAAGACAATTTACTATATCCTATTCTAGATCAGCTCAAGATCCCTAATTTAATGTCAACTGGTTATTCAGTCAACAGCATTATCACATTTTTGTATGCTTCATAGATTCACGAGATGTTTCTTACAGAATTAATTTCAAGTTGATGAAATGAGTCAAAAATACCATCTGAATACTGATGGAGGAGTACACCATTCCCTAAAGTTCCCAGTCTGTGACTATCATTATTACCACAATTATCTGAAGTAATCTATCCAGTAAAACAACATGTGATTGTAAGCAAGTATTACTGTCAAGCATTTTCCACTTTAATTTTTGACTCACATTCTGTCTAGATTGAAAGAGATTACTTTATTGGTTTTCTATGGTTAAATTTATACATAAAATAATATAAATATCTGACCAGTTTTCCCCATTTTATAAAGGGACAACTGTAAATTTCTATTAAATGCAGATAAAACATTCCATTTGATTCAAAGTTACTTATGATGCATATTATATGGACTTCATTAAAGTTTATGTGGTGCTATCCAATATGGTAGCCATTAGCCACATGTTGCTACAGGGTACTTGAAATGTAGCTAGTCTAAATTTAGATTTGCTGTAAGCATAAAATATATACTAGATTTCAAAGACTTAGTATAAAAAAATATAAAATTTCTTCTTAATAATTTTATATTGGTTTTATATTAAAATTAGAACATTCTGGATACATAGAGGAAACAAAATGTATTAATTTCATTGGTTTATTTTTACTGTCTAATGTTATCACTTGAAAATTTAGAATTGTATAAGGGACTTGCATTATATTTCCATTGGACAATGCTAGTCTAGACTGTCCAAAAATAAATTCACTGAGCCAATAATCTTTTCTAATAAGAAGAGTCAAAAGTTCTGGATTAACATATAGAGTAAAAAATGACACATGTACAAGATTTAAGACAAACATTAAAGATGCCAAGAAGACAAACATAAAGAATAGTAAACAATCTCTGATTATTACATTGTGTCATGAAATATAATGAGTGTCATACCATAGTTACTCGGATTTAAGAAACGTCTACATTGAGAAATTATGACAGATAAACAAAAATACATGTAAAAAGTTTAATAAACATGGTATTTATACTACATGTACCACAGGCTGGATATCAACTTGTATAACAATCCATATAGTAGTAACTATTATTATTTAATTATAAAATTAATATCTGGATTTTATAAGGCTTTTATGCATTATTTTTTATTGGAGATTAGTTGCCTTTCAAATGTCATATTTAATATGTATTACTGGATTGAAAGGGTTATGAAGAATTATTTAATTATTTTATATTTAATTTTTCATTTTATATATCATCCACAAATGATCATTTTGCTAACATTTAAAAAGGCTCCTTGGTGTACATGGATCATATACCATTACAGAGTGAAGTAATTATTATACTAAGATATAGATCTATAGTTTGGATTAACAAAAGAGCAATTTACCCAAACATTAAAAAGATATCAGACCACTTATAAAATTACAGTCTATTCCCCTAATTATTCTACTAATCATATAATCCATTTCCAAGGAATATTTAAATTTTCCCCTAACAATCTTTCCCCCTCCCAACCTCATCCCCTTTATTTTCACACAATCTTTAACTCCTCAGACTTCTTTTGAATATGCTGTTAATGATGGTATATTAAAGTGAAAATTTTAAAATAAATCAAAATATCACCCACCACTGCCAATCTTCCCCCAAATAGTTGATAATCCATTGACAAAATAAGCTTATAAAATCTAAATATCTAAATATTTTGTTTGCTTCTAAATCTGATGTCTTGAAAGTAAATCATTATTTTTTGTTGAAATATATTTTCCCACTCTAATGGCTTAAATCTCTTTCTTCTTACTTTCTAGCTCTCATTCTCTTAACCTAAGCTAGCTCTTTTATACATTTCACTGGCTCTTTCAATGTTTGTTAGGATTTCTTCAGAATCTATAATACTCATTACCCTCTACCTAACTTCTTGTTGCATAAGACTTGCTACTTAGGAATGCTTTATCCACTTTTCCAGAAAATATAAAATTACAGGTAATAAAATACTTAAATTACATTAAATGATTTCTTAAATTGCCTTTGCACTCTTAAGAATTATCACATTATCAATTATCAAAGTATCATAGAGTAAGACCAATGTTCAGGTTGAAGACTTTCACTTAAGTGCCAGAATTGACAATTATAATGCTAATTATAATTGAAAGAAAGTGCATTAGTTATGAGTGCAACTCACCATTCAGAGGAAGATAATGCAATAACTATAACTTCTGCAAATTTAGGATTGAATGTTCATGGATGCATATGAAATCTGAACTTATGCCCCTCATTTCTAAATGGTCAAATTAAAAGCATTTCCCTAATTCTTTAAAATTACTAGGGGAAGGCCACCGCTTTTGCTCATTCTCAATAAAAATTTAAAATAGGGTGGGGCATAAAAATCTTCCTTTGCTTAGACTGGCATTATTTTCTTTCTATTATTCTAAGCAGGAAAACTCATTTTCTCAGTGAATCAAATTTAATGAAGCAATGGAGGATAAGTCCCCGGGAAAACATAAAGTTTTCTGATAAGATTTCTTTAGAATGCATGTAGAACCAAATAATCAATTAATCAAATGGGGATACCTGGCAGAAATAGAATATCTCTAAGAGTACACTTCAATTCAGTATTATGACTTCTTACTTCTTGATCATGTTTGGGATACAACTGGAAGACTGAAATCCTTGGGTCTGCTATAGTTATTTGGTATGTAAGTCTTATATACTCATTACTTCTTGAAAAGGAAAAAAATACTAACTGGTTCAAATTCAGGACACTTACTGGACCATGTGTACAACTGAGCATATGGGCAAATGTCATATACATGCTTGCATGTGGCTCTCTAATTAGGCATTTTCCTGCATATGAAGAAGGCATGAGAGGGTTGCCCCCTCAGCATAGGTAAGCCTTCTTGAACTTGTTCCTGTATATTCACAGGAGTGCTCAGGTATCCAGGCACTTTCATCCCTTTGGGTTTGGTTCCTGGCTTGTATATGAGGCAGAGAGAAAGGCCTTGCTTAGATCTTGAGCTTTAATCTCACTTTTCAGCTCCATTTATCAGTGAATTATGGGTTAGAGTGTTGGGCATTAGCCAAGTGAAAAATCAGAAATACCCTTTCCTTTCCCATTTTTCTTTCTCCTTTGATATTTGTAATTTAGTCTTTTCTAGAGCTACCTGCAGAGGCAGTTGGCTAGGACAAAGTGGGATTTGAACATTTCTGGTCCCTTGGCTTATCACCATTTAAACAAATCTCAATATCAATCCTATTTAAGACAGTAAAACCTCTGAAAAAAATGCTTCAAGAAGAAAAGAAAAAAGTAGTATGTTCCCTCTCTTTTAGTCTTCAACATCTACTGTGATATGCAGAGGGAGATCGTGATTGTGGAGCCCTGAGGAACTATTTAGTTTGTTAATCACCAAACATAATTCTAGAGTTTTGTTTTGTTGTTTGTTTTATCTGATGTGTGTCTTTCTTTCTTTCCTTATTTATTTATTTAAATTTTTTTTGGTGGAAGTTGTGAGGGGGTGTGACGCTCAGGTGTACTCTCTTGAACGATATGGGATACACAGGTTATAGGAATCCTCAGAGAGATGGTGAGATGCAGAAATTCAAGAACCACTGCTCTACAACTAGGAAACTAGATACCTATCAGGGACACAATGAGAAATCATCGGGTCTGAATTGAAAATCTTCACTATGTTACTAGAAACAAGGAAAACCTCTATTTTCATCTCCAGGTTAAAAAATACACTCATTCTTAAAATTTCATGTAAATGCCTCAATAACGTTTAGAAAAACAAAACAAAATATGCATTCTGGAAATTACAATTTAAAAATGTAGTCATTTCAATGTATGTATGTGTTAAAGTATATTAAGTTTCAAGAATATGAATAAAAGAAAAGAAAATGTCTTACCTTCCATCTCGATCCCAGTCATATACTTCTACTTTGATTGTTCTGTCCATGGGAAAAACATACACATAAAATGACTTAGTATAAAGATCAAAATAATATATGATTGAGAATTTAAAAATAAGTTCATTTTCTTAGATAAAATAATGAATGCTTGTAGGTTTTACAAATTAATTTGAAGCTGATTTTGTTAATTTTATTAATATAATTCAATGTACATCTTAAAGCAGGCTTCTAGAATCTTTATTATTCATTAAAGGGAGTAGGGAAAGTATATGGGAAAGCATGTGTAGTTTGATCTAACTCCTCAATGGGGAGGTATGAACCCACTTCTCCATTTATGAAAACCACTGTCTCGAAGCAGTATTTCTCAAACTCAGCACTGATCAGAGGCACATGGAGGGCTTGTCAAAACACAGATTATTGGATCTCTTCCCAGAGTTTCTGGGTCAGCAGGTCTGCCTTGGGGTCTGAGAATTTAAATTTCTACAAGATTACCAGGTGATATTCATGCTGCTAATCAGGAAACATTGTGAGAACCGCTTTCTTACCAAAAAAAAGAGTCAAGTTAAATAAAGCTATGATCTTATTCAATAAATAAAATGAGTCAAGTGGCATGATAAATTTCAAAGTAAATGTAATAACATATTGGTAATCAATAGTTTCTTCAATTATATTGGTTAATTAAATTTCTATTTTCTTCTATATAAGTAACAAGATGAGTAAAATAACAAAGAGATCAGGTCACGTTTTATTTGCTTTTGGAGAGGGTGAGTGGGTAAGGGTTTTTATGTTTATAACCTTACAATCATGTTTCATAAGGAAAATAAAAAAATTGATATTAAGAAGTCATCTGTTATATTGTGGGAAGATCTTCAGGACTGCCTTACCCAGCTACTTGTAGAATGCTAAAATCTCCCTGTTATACATCAATGGAACTTTTACAAATCAGCAGTTATCACAGTAGTTATGCTAAATAACAATTTCAAGAGTATGTCAGGGTTGATAATATATCTAGCCATAGTTCTAGTCCTCTTATATATTTACTTATTCTACAGTAGAAGGACAGTATCACATGAAAGCCTTGAGGTAATATAAATTTTGAAATAACTTTTGAATGAGTTAAAACTTAAACTAATGTTCAATATATTTTTATTACTCTGCAATTTTTTTTTTTTTGGAAAATCAGTCAGTGTAGCCAAATGTTAATTAGTCAAATTATCCCTCTTCCCCAAGTCATTGTGGATTTATAAAAAAGATATTTAAAAATTTTTGAATAAACTATCCATGCTCTTATATACACACATTTACATAGGTAAAGAGCCCAACTTAATTTTTTTAAAATCTGATTTAGGGTATTAGATGTATAGTGAATATGCAAAATCCTCAGAAAAGTTGTCGTTTGTTTTACCTGTCATAATCTCCATTACATAATGCTCTGACTGAGATCTTGAATGCTTGCCATACAGGATTTAGAGTGTTTTTGACAACTTCTGTTTTATGACAAATTGTAAAACTGTAAGAAAAAAAGTTTTCAGTTATTTTCATGACTCAATTATTTTAATTGACCTATTGTTTTAATAGTCATTCCTCTCTTTTTATGAAGAATAAATGTCAATCCCTCTGTTGCTGCTACATCATTTAATGAAAAGAGATGTGCGATTTTTAAAACTTTAAAGGTTAGCTCACTACAATATATTTTGCAATAAGTTTACCAAAAGTAATCTGAAAATTTAACAAATCCTAAACCTGTTTTGTAAGCAATCTCTCTAAAAATTGTGAAGATATACTGAACAAGTAAAAAAATATGTATCCGTCATTAAGAACATGAAGGTCATCAGTAACCCTGAGAAGAGCAGTTTGTTGGAATGCTGGGGACAGAAACATGGTTGGATTTAAGAAAGAGAAGAGAAACTGAGGCACAGTGTGTGAACATTTTTGAGTCTAGCTGTGAAAAGAAAAAGAGAAACTGGTGTAGCTGAAAGGGAAAGATTAATCAAAGAAACTTTGTTGTTGTTACTTTGAATTTTTTTTAAGATGGAAGAAATAACAGCAAGGTTGTATGCTAAAGGAAAAAATCTTATAGAGAGGTAACCATTTATGATGCATAAAAGGGGAGGAAGGCTGGAGAAATGTCTTTTAAGTAGATGACAGTAGATGGCATCCGGACATCAGCTGAGGAATTGGCCTTGAGAGTACAGATAGTCATTCTGTAGGACCTTTTGGGAAGGCTGAGTAGGCTAGCAGATGTGATGGGATCACGAGGAAGCCCTCCCATTGCTTACATTTTCTTATGAACTAGGAAGTATGATCATGAGTAAAGAATGAGGAGGGGCAGAAGTGCTCAAGGCCCCATTTAAGATTAACATAATGAATGTATAGTGAGACCACTCAGGGTGTGGTTCTGTCTTTATCTAAACTGTTTGCTCTATATATCAGAAGAATTCCCAGAAGGAAGGAAGATAGCAATACACAATAAGGGGTAGAATCCAAGCAGCCTTAACCTTGGTTTTCTGATTTAAATTCCAGTATTGTTTTCACCAAACCATTTAGTCTTCAGACATCAATCAGCTCCTGAAAATGTTCTTTCTTAATGTAAATTTATGTAGCAGTTTGTGAGCTAGAAAATGTTTAAAATGGTTTTGGTTAAAACAATACCTAGATCCAGCCTTCCCAAGACCCTAGTCATGAAGTATTCCAAATGTGTTACCACAGTAATTAGTATTACCATAGTAATTACCATACTGCACCTAATCCCTACAAGAAATATTCTTCCTTGGAGTCCATTGTCCTCCCTTCATGCAAGAGGGATTGGTTTCTAATAAAAGATTAGATAGAAACATAATACTGTATAACAGGATCAAGTTTTCATTACAAGACTTATGGCATTAGTGCCTCCTACTTCCTGGTAACATCCTGGTCTATCTAAGGAAAATTGTGTCACTAAATTGACAGGGCTCAGGTGAATGTATTTGTGGTCAAATGTTCTCAGAGTTACTCGCCTGAAGCAATTTAGGAGCCACTGGGGCAAAAGGCATTGAAAGAAATAGGGAAGGCAGGCAGAGAAAACTCTGAAAAGGAGGATTACGATGTCCAAAGCAGACGAAAGAAAAGCAAAGGAGATGGGGAGAAGTGTGGGTGCGGGGGAATGGGTGGGAACAGAGAGGGAAACAAATGAGAAATGGTAAAAGTGCAGAAGAACAGTTAAGAAAAATTCATAGGGACCAAATTATGGGGGGAAGACATAGTGGTATGTTGGTTTGTTTCAGAAAGGGGCATCTGCCTCCTTTCATAATTATATAATATATTCTTACAGATCTACAATGGGTATTTCTCTTCTCCTGTATCATATTCTAATATATAACAAGTCTTTGGTATGGTGTTAGATACAGATAGACAGCTAGAGAGATGATAGCTAGATCAATGAGAGAAAGAGTGCACGCAACCAACTGATCATCTTCAAATACATGCTCAACAATCTACTAACTTTTTGGCCTCTTTGCTTATGGTTAAATCAAAATTTTTGTTATATTCTTAGTATCACCAGCTGCAGTAATTAAATACTTTGACACTCGAAACTTTTTCTCTTAAGAAAGTGACTCGACTTAGTGAGATATTTATGAGCCAGGTAGTCGTTTGGTCACCTATTAATCATTCTCATTTGTAATGCATTAGAAATTATATGGGCAGCAAAATCTCACTTGTAAGAATTCCAGGGCTGGAGTAACTAGAAAAAATTCTGACAGGAGTATGATGTATCTTTTTCTAACATTCAGGAATATTTTTATATAAATATAATGTGTGTGTGTATTACAAATAGTATTATAAGAAAATATATTTTATTAAATAATCTGTATGAAGATGAAGCCATTTACCTAAAATAGCTATTCTAAAGAAAAATTATTACCCACTTATAAATACATATTAAGTTACTAAATAAATGTGAAAGAAAATAAGAATTTATAATCATATACTATAGTATTAAAGTTTTTATTAATGCTTCTAGTAGAAATTAAGAATTTCTACTAATTAAGAAATTATTTCTCTTTCTTATGTAAGAGTATATATGTATTAAAATAAATGTTAAAAATAAAGCTAAAATCTTTGCAGTTAAAAATAGAGACATAAAAAGTAAGGAATAAAAGCATTTTTACACATTCAAAAACTCATCAAAACAAAACATATATATGTATATATTTGGATCCAGCGGTAAACTGAAAGTTTCCTAAAATGAGATTCACCAAATTTTAGAAATAGTTGTTGATAAATTATTTGACATTTCTCAATTGTACTTTTTTCTTAATATTTAAATTTTATTTAATGAGTATCATTTTTACAAGCATAATAAACTTTGTAATAAAAGTATCACTAGTAGCATTAAATGTGTGATAAATTGAAATGTCTATAATTGTACAACTAATCTTGATAAATAAAGGAAACTAAGAAGAATAAAAATAGAAAATCCAGGAAGCAAGTAGTTCATACAGGAGACATAAAAACACTGTGACTCAAGAAATTTTCAATCATTCTTTAGTTTTCCACTACCTTTGAAATGAATGGCAAATATGATTTTTTCGCTGTCCAATATTTTCCATAACAATAAAAGTAGTGTTCAGATGCAAATGATACTCTGACATTTTTACCACCAAAATAGAAGGGAAAAACACAAAAGCCAATAATATGACACTATAACAAAAATATCCAACAGTTGCCAAGTAGCTGCATCCACAAAAATCTCATAATAGTAAATCATCATTTTAAACTGCCCAGGGTATTCACTTTAAATAAAAAACCTTTTATTTTTATGTAACATTATATACACTTGTTATACAATGTTACATGTTGTATATTTTTTCATTTATAAGTGTATCAGTAGTAACAGATTTTTTATTTCATTCTACTACCCTCATTTCTAATTTCCAAACAATGTTTTCTCTTTAGCTGATATTTTATTACACATTGTTAAGGAAAACAAAACAGGAAATATCATACTATAAGACAACAATAGCTAATGTGTAAGTTCTTCCTATGAGTCAAGCAAACTTCTGTTTTTTGTGTAGTAACTCACTTAATTTTCTCAACAACCCTGTGAGGTAGCCATGATTATTACGCCATTTTACAGACGAGGAAATGGAATTTCACATAGGTTAAAACTTTGCCCATGGTTCCATAGCTACTAAGTAGCAAGGGTCAGGATTTAAATCTAGACAACAGAAATTAGCCATATTTTCAAACACTAAGCATTCTCAAGAATACTGACAGTACAATATAAATCACAAAAAACAGTAGTCAAATATATTTATGGTAATTAAATTATACTGTATAACCCATGAACACATATTCAAAACACATAGAAACCAGACTAATCATGACTGGCAAAATTATTCAAGTTACTAGAATATAATGAAAAGTTTTACTAAAGGTTAGACACAGACATTGTTGGAAAAAAATGTAGCATAAAAAAAGAAACTCATAAAATCCATATCCTTTTCTAAGAAAATGGTTAAAGTTCAACTCTATAACAAAATATATTTGTTTCAGTATTTTAGGTTTCCATGAAATATAATTCTTCCATACTATTAAGGCAATACTATAATTCTATAAAAAAGTAAAGATGAAATATTTCTATGAAAATGGAAATCATTCATTTTAAGTATCAAACAAAACATATAAAATGCTTATAAATTTACACATTATGCTGAGATTGAAAGATCACATCAATTTTTAAAACACCAAAATATTTTACTCCAATTATCAATCTTCTCTCTGAGAACAAAATGATGATTCAAATATCATCCTTACCATAGAGTTAAAATGCATAAAATATAAATGTACCTGCCATCTTCATTACTTCGATAAAATACAAGAAAAGGATCTGATTTTCCAAAGAAGTCCTTCTTGTCCAATTTGTTTGCACAAAATTGCATCAAAACAGCATCCTAAAAACAAAATTAATAAAATAAGTCAAAACCCAGGCTATAAATAACTAGAAACTGCAGATCACAAACAAGACTTGATAAGAAAACAAATATGCCACTTTAATGCAAATGGCCAAGGGTGGGAGAGTCCCAGACAGCATAAAATTGATTTTTAAAGGACTGTGCAACTTCAAAAATTTCACTGGAAATTTTCATTCTAGTTACAAAACTATTTATTTTTAAAAACTTTTAACATTTCTCCCTTAAAAATGATGTTAAGCTAGATAACTCTAGATAATATAATAGACAGGATCTACATTCAAATCTTCAGTTATTCAGATACACATTTTTAGAATATAATTCTTTTTAATTCTTGTTCACCCAGGAAACATTTGCGAAGCACCTAGTACGTAACTACTATTTATTGCATGTTGAGATTTATTAGATGATTACATTGGGGAACAAGACAGATAAAATTCTGTCTGCATAGTTTACAACTGGGGAACAGGGAGTTTCCTTCTTAATTACATAAAAATGTGCCACAATGTCTCAGTAACTACATTTAAAAAGAATTTCCATGATATTGGGCTTCAAGAAAGGTAAAGCACCTTCATTTTCATCTGTAATATAAATTACATATTTGTATGTTAATTATTATGTCAAACCAGTCATTTTTATCAATTTATGCACTGGAGCACTCATAATTGACATGATTTAAAGATAAATAAGCTGGAGTATCATAAGGGAGTTACACATTATTCAAGTAGGTAGGACAAGCATTTTTTAAAAAGTAAAAAAGGTATAGTTATTAAAAAATTAAAATCAATACCTCCAGGGTTTAGGTTTTGCTTTTTTTTTTTTTTAACTGAAAGAAAATGCCAAAAATTCTGGAAGGAGATGGAGTGGCAAAGTAATGTAGATTATATCAACAGGTCACAATTTTGAATACTGGGTGGTGAAAATATTAACAACATCTAAAAAAAGTTTTCTCTTATTCACCACTTCTTTACTTTGCAGAGTCCAGCAATACTTATTAGACATCCACCTACAATTCTCATTATTTCCTTTTAGTAATTCCAGAAGACTACACAAAACATGATGCTATCTCTCCTTTTCATTCATTCATTCATTCATTTACTTACATAGTAAATATGTCTCAAGCAATACTCAAGCTAGAATCTGGGAATACGGCAATGAACAAGATAAGATAGTCCCTGCCCTTGGAAAGCTCAGATTTCCAGATTTCTCATTTTCAAAAGTATTGGTATAGTGTTATTTTACTTTGCTTTTTAGCACATAGCTGTGATAACTTCTGTCAGAGGAACATTCATAATAGAGCAGGAAATACATTCTAGCCAGGCATAGTGACGATATACATTTTAAAGAAAATTAAAAGCAGCACAGAGGCAAGAACAATATGGACATCACTATTACCTCAAACCCTTCAATCATAATCATGTTTCTTTTCAAACTTGTTGTATACAGATCAAAAGTTTCTATACTATCCATTAAGGAAGCAGTGAGAGAATAATTCTCGATGTTCAAACTGTAGAATCAAGGACAGGATTGAGAAGGAAGGGCTGTTTTGTTTGTTTTGAATGCCTTTTCAATTCCACATATATTAAAACACCCTTGGTAGACAGTGGCTTTCTAAGAATATGGGGACATTCCAAGGACATTGTTCTTGATGCAGAAAAAATCACTCCTTTTTAACACATTCTCCCAAGGCACCTGGACCAAAACATCAACTTCCAAGAAACATTCTGATATACTTAAAATGCATAATAGATAAATAAGATGTGTACATTTCAAATAGATTGTGAATATAACTTCAAAGAGAGTTATTATTATTAAGGCATGAATTTTCATATGACCATTGGTAAACTTAATACCGTTTTAGTTTTTCAAATTATATTCGTTAAGGCTCATAAAATGAATTACAGATTCAAAATAAGGATTTCTTTCAATCCAGTAAATTATATATCCTTGGGAAAAATATGTTTTTGCAATTATTCAGGTTAATTACTTAGCAGATTTCATCTGTATCAAGCACAGAAGAAATCTAGTTTATATACATCTAATTGATGTATATAAATCTAATTGAGTTTATATACATCATTACAAAGTTGTTTTTTGTTGTTTTCATTTCTTATGCTTAATGCCACCTGATAGATTTTTTATTATTTATTTATCTTTGAGACAGAATCTCACTCTGTTGCCCTGGCTACAGTGCCGTGGCGTCAGCCTAGCTCACAGCAACCTCAGACTCCTGGGCTCAAACAATCCTTCTGCCTCAGCCTCCTGAGAAGCTGGGACTACAGGCATGCTCCACCATGTCCAGCTAATTTTTTCTATATATATGTTTTTAGTTGTCCAGCTAATTTCTTTCTATTTTTTTAGTACAGGGGTAGAGGGGTCTCACTCTTGCTCACGCTAGTCTTGAACTCCTGAGCTCAAACGATCCACCTGCCTCAGCCTCCCAGAGAGCTAGGATTACAGGCGTGAGCCATTGCGCCCAGCCCACCTGATAGATTTTTAAGACCTCTCTTCAATACTCCAGGTCAGTATAAAGAGCTTCGTATGAGTAAATCCATTTGGATGTTTCACAGCCACTTCTAACACATTCAAATCTAAGCACCTAATGTTTATCCATAAACTTTTTTCTCCTGTAATTTTCCCAGCTCAATTGCTGGCACTGCTATCCACCCAAGTGATCAAGGAAGTGATCCTTGACTCTTCCCTTTTCCTCAGCTTTATCCAATCCACCACCAAGGTGTACCATTCTACTTCTAACACTTTTTTCAGATCTTTGGCTCTACTGGCACAAACTCAGTCTAGGCCAACCTTATCTCTTACCTAGACATATTTGGTGGCATTTATTCCTTTCTACCACTTTCACTCTGGGACCTTTATCCAACCCATTCTCCATTCAACAGATGGAATATGTGATATTGTTCGGACATTCCTTCCTGTCACTTCCACATCTCATGTTGAAATTTGATCCCCATTGTTGGAGGTGAGGCCTGGCAGGAGGTGTTTAGGTCATGGGGGCAGATCCCTCATGAATAGCTTGGTGTTGTTCTGTTGAGAAGAGCCTTGCACCTCCTCCTCTCTCTCTTGCTTCCTTCCTCTTGCCATGTGATACTTGTTCCCCTTTCGCCTTCCACCATGAGTGGATGCTCCCTGAAGCCCTTTACCAGAAGGAGATGTTGACACCATGCTCCTTGCACAGCTTGCAGAACTGTGAGCCGAATAAAACTCTTTCCTCTATAAATTATCCAGCCTCGAGTATTTCTTTAGAGCAATGCAAAATGGACTAAGGTAGTAAGTTTCTTAAAACATGAAAGAAATTGCTTCAAATGCTTCAAGGTTTTCCCTTACATGTAGGATAAATGCAGAATCCTTAACATGGTCTATAAAGGCCAACATCAAATGAGCTCTGACTGGCCTTTTCCACCTTCATCTGTGAAATTTCACTTTGGTCATCCCCGACTGCCAGCCCTTGGCCATCACACAGCAGACATACCAGCCCTTTCCCACCGTAGGACCTTACACAAGCTGTGCACTCTGCTGGAATTCTTACCTTTGGACTGACAAACCACTACTCTTTCTTTAAGTCTTAGCTTAAATGTCACTTTCTCAAAGAGGTCTGCAGTGAACCCTCCCTAATAAAATTAGATGTCCATTGTGCTCTCTCATAATCACTTGGCACATATCATGACATGTTTTACCTGCATGGTCAGCTGATTAATGTCTTCCCCACAAACTATGTGTTCATTAAAGACAAAGACCAGGGCTGTTTATTGTGGCAGTTTTTGTGGGGTTTTTTTTTTGTTGTTTTTTTTTTTTTTTGCTTTTCTACTCTATTCCAAGCATCTATTACAGGGACATTACAACCATTTTGTAAATATTGTTGAATCAATCAATCAGTGAACACAAAAATATATTTTGTGGATAATTTCAAGCTACTTTAAAAATACTGAGTGAAAATATATTCCCAATATGACTCCTAAACTACATTAGTTTTTACTCTGGCATTTGACTAGAAGTAAAAGTTGCACTTGAATACAACTATGTCATAGAAAGCTGACATAATTAGGATTATCACACTAAAAATAAACATTTTTGTAAATGTACGATTTACACACCTCTCAAATATTTTCCTGCACAATATCCACCTGGGGGAGGTATTAAGTATATTACCAGCATTTTTAGAAGAAAACATAGGAGAAAAGCTTCTTGACATTGACCTCGGCTATTATTTCTTGGATGTAACACCAAAAGCACAGGTCACAAAAGCAAAAATAGACTGTGGGATTACCCCAAAGTAAAAAGCTTCTGCATAGCAAAGGAAATAATCAACAGAATGAAAATGCAAATTACAGAATGAGAGAAAGTATATTGTGATTGGATGTGGTTTGTTTGTCCCCATCAAAGCTCATGTTGCAATTTGATCCTCAGTGTGGTGGTGTTGGGAGGTGGAGTCTGGTGGGAGATGTTTGGGCTGTGGAGGTGGATCCCTCATGAATGGTTTGGCGCTGTTCTCAGGGTAGTGAGTGTGTTCTAACTCTCATGAGACTGGATTAGTTTTCTCAGGAATGTATTCCTTCCCTTGAGAGTGGATTGTTATAAAGCCCCTCAGGTTTCCCTCTCTTCACACGTGTCTGCTTGTCTTTTACCTTCTCTGCCATGCGTGACACAGCACAAAAGCCCTCACCAGAAGCCAGGTCCGTGCCCTTGAACTTCTCAACCTGAAGAATGCTGACCTAAATAAATATTTTTTCTTTATAAATTACTGAGCTAAATTACTCCTTTTCTTTATAAATTAGTCTCAGGTATTCTTTTATAGCACACAAAATGGACTAAGACACTATATAACATAAAGGGTTAATTTCCAAAATATTTAAGAAACTCTTGCAACTCAACAGCAAATAAAAAATCAACTAAAAAAATGTGCTAAGGAATTGAATAAATATTTCTTCAAAGAAGACATACAAATGGCCAACAGATATGTAAAGTCGTTCACCATCACTAATCATTGGAGAAATGCAAGTCAAAACTGCAATAAGATATTAGCCCACACCTATTAGAATGGTTGTTTTCAAAAAAGGTAACAGTACAAAAGTTCTTCAAAAATTTAAAAGTAGCACTACCATGTGATTCACTTATGGGTATATATCCAAAGAAATTGAAATCAGTATCTTGAAGAGATATCTGCACTCCCATGTTCATTGTAGCATTATTCACAAGAGCCAAGATATAAAAGCAACCTAAGTGTCCATCAACAGATGAATGGATAAAAAAAATGTTATATAAATATAAAATTCATAAACAGACAGATACACAAATAACAATGGACTATTCAGCCTTAAAAAAGAAGAACACCTCACCATTTGCAACAACGTGGATGAACCTACAGGACATTCTGTACGTAAAATAAGCCAGACGCAGAAAGATAAATACTATTATGCATGATAGCACTTACATGAGGAATTAAAATAGTCCAACTCATGGAAGCAGAGAGTAGAATGATGGTTTCCAGGGGTTAAAGAGAGGACAAAATTGGCACGTATTAGTGAAAGGGTACAAAGTTTGAGGTAGGCAAGATGAATAAGCCCCAGAGATCTATCGTACAGCATGGTGCCTACAGTTAACAACACTGCATTGCATACTTAAAAATTTGCTAAGAGGGTAAATTTTATGTTAAATGTTATTACAAAAATAATAATAATAAAAAATAAATAAAGAGGTGAGAGGAACCACTGGAGGTGATAGATATGTCTATGGCATAGATTGTAGTGATGGTTTTATGGCTGTATACTTATCTCCAGCCTCATCAAGTTGTATACATTAAATATGTACAGCCTTTTGTATGTCAATCATAACTCAATAAACTGGCTTTAAAAAAGATATTCGTATTTTACAAATGCATAAATTAAAGCTCCAAGAACACAACCTCACTCAAGTGAAGAGTGAAAGAGGCAAGACTAAAGTTTAGGTGCCCTGACTCTAAAGCCTATGCTTATGGAACAACAAGTTAATAATTAGCAAGTTGTTTTTAAAAAAAGAATATGTAGATTTGTATGGTGTGATGGGGGATTTAAAATTATTTCATTCAAAATTCTAAATGATAATGCCTGATACTTTTAAAGATCCCCAAAATACAAATTAAAATTTTCTTCCGAAGTAACTATGAACATTGCTTTGAATACACTTGTGCATTCTACTATAATAGTATACTAAGGAAATACTATTTAAAGGTTTATAAGTATTCATAATGATGCTGATTATCAATAAAGCTATCGTTAAGAATCAGAATTAGAACATAGAAAACATAAAATGAAGTTACAAAAAAAGATGAAGTTACAAGATTCTAAGCAATATTGATAAAAATATTAGATCTAGGCTGGGCGCAGCGACTCACGCCTGTAATCCTAGCACTCTGGGAGGCCGAGGCTGGTGGATTGCTCAAGGTCAGGAGTTGGAAACCAGCCTGAGCAAGAACGAGACATCCCATCTCTATTAAAAATAGAAAGAAATTAATTGGCCAACTAAAAATATATAGAAAAAATTAGCCGGGCATGGTGGTGCATGCCTGTAGTTCCAGCTACTCAGGAGGCTGAAGCAAGAGGATTGCTTGAGCTCAGGAGTTTGAGGTTGTTGTGAGCTAGGCTGATGCCACGGCACTCACTCTAGCCTGGGCAACAGAGTGCGACTCTGTCTTAAAAAAAAAAAATTAGATCTATAATTTCTGAGTATGAGAAATGTATGTTGACTCATTGAAAGATAATTCCACATATTCTTAACGACAGTAGTGAAAAGAAAGGTCACTAAGTAATAGCTTCCCCTTCATTTGCATGGAAGCTGTAAAAGAATTTTCTATGTACTTCCAAGCAAGATAATAGAATTGAAAATTGAAGATATTTAAGATGCCACCAGTCCATATTCAACTTATGCACTTGGTATCTTGATTGTATTTTTAAATAGAAGTGAAAATAATATATTCATTGTGTACTTACATAAAACCATCTCAATGAGCTCAAGGTTTTGACAAAATAGCATGTTAATATCACTAGAAAGAGCATGCATCTTATTGACTATAACCTTCCTTTTCTCTTTCCTCCCTCCTTATACAAAACACATATTATCATGCACATATATAAATTCAAAGGCAAAAGTATAAAAGAAGATTACATAATATAATTCAAAGAAATCATTGTGCTATTTTAACTAAAAATAGGATGGTAGGTAATATTTCTGCATTTAAATTAATTATATAATTTTTGTAATGCATTTTAAGTATAGGTGAAATACTTTCATGTGCATTATATTATCAAATTTAATGTTACAGTAGTTGTTTATCAGAGCTGGAAGGATTTTTTTAAATAATCTTGTGGCAGGTTCATATTTGGGTTTATTTTTTTTCCTTCAAATATGAAAAGTAAACCTCAGAGTAGTCAAGTGACTTGGTAAAACAAAGTGCAAGTTAATAGCAAAACCAAAACTCAACCTCATTTTGATGATCTCTACCAATATTATACTATTAGTAGGTTCTGAGTATTTTATAGATGAAAAAACTGAGACTGAGATGGCTGCAACCCGTCCAGGAGGACAAACACAATGGTAGGAAGAAAAGGAAGGCCTCACTTTGCATGTATTTTAGCTATTTATATTCTAATATTAGTGTTTATTTCTTGTTTCGTTCTCCCCACAAGCCTGTTATTATAGTTTCCTGTTGGTATCTCACTGTTTCCCTAGCCCCAGAATCCCAAAAGTATGTAATCAATTGGTATGCTCAGTTTCTATCATTTGCTGACAAAATAATGTCATATGGTTTTCTGACCATATTGTGCCCGAAATATATGATGCAAATAAAGCCACAGTATTTATCTAAAAGTAAAAAAGAAAACCTCTTGAGATAATGAAATAAACTATAGCTCTCTATATAAAAAGTATGGCCAATGTCAAAGTTTTAAGGTTTTGGTATTTGGGGAAAGCTACTGTTCCTAACATGATCAAGCAATTAAAAATAAAGAGCTCTAGAGGTATAATCTAGGGCAAACTTTTTTCCTCCAGAAATAACAATTCCCAGAGATCCATGGGACCACATTAAGCAGATGATATTGACTTCAGATTCAGCAAGCCATCATTACTTCCAATGTGGAATGTCACAACTATCACCTCATTTCTTACTGAGTGAAATCATCGAACACGAGTCAATGGGTTTAGGAGTAAATCACAACCAAAAATAGCAATTTTCTAAAAATACTGAGTATGCACTCTATGCAGTCATATTCCTAGTTGGAATAACAGCTTGTTCTTCCTTCAAATGTGGGCTTTCCAAGCTAACAAAAGATGAAACCAATATAAATTCTGGAGTAATACGATTAGAAAATCAGGGAAAGTATGTTATACAAATGGCTAAACTCAAGTGACTACAAATACTCTTTCAGAATTAGCATGTAAATCTTAAAAACTTTTTGCAGATATTGGACTGATTGGTATAACTGCAATTCATTATACTACTGCTTAAAAAACAATATTGATATTGGGTTTTAGCTTAATACTTTCAATTCCTTTAAAAGATTGTTAAAATAATTCATCATCCTTTTCAGACTATGAAATATAGTCTCTGGTCAAAGTGCTAAGTATCTAAAGAGATATTTTACAGATTACAGAACTGTACAACACTTTTGCTAAAATTACTTGAAAATTAATGATTTAAGTATAGTTTCAGAAATAGCGCTTCAAAGAAGTATCAGAAATTCATTTTTTTAAATCAAAGAAATGTTTACTTACTCTGCAACAGTTTAATTCCTCTGCTGTAAGTATGATTGTACCACACTTCTTCCCTGGAATTCCTCTAAAACAAAAAATATGTATTTATATACATTAATATTTTATATTAACATTATATAATATAAATTAATATTATATATTATGTTTTTGATATAATCAAATGACAGCATACTACCGTGTTTCTCCGAAAATAAGACCTACCCATAACTAATACCCATAATAAGCCCTAGCAGGATTTCTAAGCATTTGCACAATATAAGCCCTACCCCGAAAATAAGACCTAGTGATGGGCGTGGCTACGCAGCATATCTGCACAACCCATGCATTTCCTCGTGGAGCGGTAAAGAAGACGAGCAGCCCCATGAGAGCTCTATTGCTCAACATGAGAGACTGGGGCCAATAGTTCTAAAGGAAATAGAGTCGCAAGAAATTCAGGATGGAATTCGGGGTTTGGAGAGTTATGATGATGTTCCAGAAGAAGACAACTTAACTATATTTGAATAAATGGATTGTTGTACCGTACTTAAAAAAAATAACACATCCCCTGAAAATAAGCCCTAGAGTGTCTGTCTTCTTGAGGAAAAATAAATATAAGACCCTGTCTTATTTTCGGGGAAACACGGTAATAGGTAGGTTTTTCCCCAACAAAAGATAGCCCTAGTCTCAGCCTTTAATTTTTCCCATAGATCTACAC
Source organism: Cheirogaleus medius (assembly GCA_008086735.1). Classification (NCBI taxonomy): domain Eukaryota; kingdom Metazoa; phylum Chordata; class Mammalia; order Primates; family Cheirogaleidae; genus Cheirogaleus; species Cheirogaleus medius. The sequence goes on along the minus strand of VBSM01002616.1, from coordinate 29,114,539 downwards.
TTCCCAATGAAGTTAAACTTTTAACATCACTTTAACCAAGTCAATCCTCTGCTCAAGAATCTTCAATATCTCAATATCATCTAACATACAAAACATAATAAAATATATTATAATGTAATAGTCATGTGCTACATAAAGACATTTCAGTAGACAATGGACTGCACATACGACCATAGTACCATAGGATTATAACAGATGATAAATTTCTATGGTCTGGTGACACAACATTGTAGTACAATGCATTCATTACTCATGTGTTTGTGGTGACGCTGGTGTAAACAAACCTAGTGTGCTGTCAGTCATATAAAAGTATAGCGTGTATGATTACAAAGAGTATATAATACTTCATAATGTTAATAAACAGCTATGTTACTGGTTTATGTCTTTACTTTTTTGTCTTTATTTTAGAATGTAATCCTTCTACTCATAAAAAAAATAAAAGTTAACTGTAAAACAGCCCCAGGCAGGTCCGTCAGGAGGTATTCCAGAACAAGCCATTGTTATCATAGGAGATGACAACTTCACAAGTGTTACTGTGCCTGAAGACCTTTCACTGGGACAAGATGGGGAAATGGAAGACAGTGATATTGATGATCCTGACCTTGTGTAGGCCTAGGCTAATGTGCATGTCTGTGTCTTAATTTTCAACAAAAAGTTTTAAAAGTGGAAAAAAAAATTAAAAATAGAAAAAAGTTTACAGAATAAGGATATAAAGAAAGAAAATATCTCTGTACACCTGTACAATGTGTTTGTGTTTTAAGCTAAGCGTTATTACAAAAGAGTCAAAAAGTTGAAGTCTACAGTGTACAGTAATGTCCTAGGCCTTCATATTGACTCACCACTCACTCACTGACTCACCCAGGTCAACCTCCAGTCCTGCAAGCTCCATTCATGCTAAGGGCCCTATATAAGTATACCATTTTTTATCTTTTATACCATAATTTTAATTGTACTGTTTCTATGTTTAGAAACACAAATACTTACCATGTGTTACAGTTGGCTACAGTATTCAGTGCAGTAACATGCTGCACAGGTTTGCAGCCTAGAAGCAATAGGCCATACCATAGCAGGCGTCCTCAAACTACCGCGTGCAGGCCACATGCGGCCCGCCGAGGACATTTATCCTGTCCGCCGGGTGTTTTTGCCCGTTTTATTTTTTTACTTCAAAATAATATATGTGCAGTGTGCATAGGAATTTGTTCATAGTTTTTTTTTTTTAAACTATAGTCCAGCCTTCCACGGTCTGAGGGACAGTGAACTGGCTCCCTGTTTAAAAAGTGTGAGGACCCCTGCATACAGCATAGGCATGTAGTAGGCTACAGCATCTAGGCTTGTGTAAGTACAAGCCATGATAATGTTCACACAATGACAAAATTGCCTAAAGATGCATTTCTCAGAATTTATCACTGTTGTTATGTGATGCCTGACCGTAAAACAAAATTTCCTCCTATGGTTTCCAAGTATTTTACTATGTCCTTAAAATCTGCCTAAACCCTTGGATTTTACTATTTCCCTCTCGTTTCATCAAGATGATCACTTATTTGTGCTTATTTCTTTTTTGTGTTCATTTCCATGCCCTGACATATCATTGTTTGTTAACTGTTCCCTATTTTATCTCTATCTTTTAATATCCCCAGATGAAGTTCTATTTGTTCAGAAAAACAAAAAAACAAAAAACCTCGTGTGAGGTTTTCTCATCCAATAAAACCTCACGCGAAGCTCAGCCTTTTCTCCACTCCTATTGTACTTAAAGGCAGTATCAAAAGGTGTAGAACTTAATTATGTCTAAGCTGTTAAAATCACATATTCTTACTTTTTATTTTCTCAAGTTGATTATAAGCTCTATAAGAACAATATTCATAACATAAACCTTTTGTAAACACAGAGTTAAATATCTATGCATATCAGGTGTTCAGTATATAAGCAAGTATGTAATATGCAGTCATGAACTGCTTAACACTTATTTCTACCATCTTTTTCTCAATTAGGGTAATTGTATATGTCAGAATCTTCCATTTTTCTCCAGTTCCTTATAACTAAGAGCTCAATTAATTAAACTTTGCACATTTTTCTTAAAATATCATATACAGCATTTTTATTCCATGATTTAACATCCTTAATCAGTTATTTTTTGTAATACAGCTTTCCCTCTTCCTTCCATTTGTGAATCATGAGATTTATGTTTTCAACATTATGGAAAACATGCTGACTGAGATCTACCTGAACACACTTCAGCTGAATCAAATAAGCAAAGGTTTTTGCTCAGATAATTTGGCAGGAAAGCAAGGACCAATCAGAAGCTGAAGATGGAAAGTCAGAAAGCTAAGCAAAATGGAACACTGGAGAATGCCATCTCTGGCTCCTGTTTTTTATGGTTACTTAGGGATAAAGACTAGAGAGAGAGAAAGAGGGGAATTCACAAGGTGGGGAATTTGATAAATAGCTAACCACAGCATAAAGCTTAGAACCCAAAGACTAGCTTGCCCAATTGTAGCATGAATTACAAATAAACATTCACTTTAGGAGCCTACAAAATAAATCTCTGTCTCAAAACTTGGTGATAAATGCAAGAGAAAAAAAGTATCTTAATAATTCAGGCCTCAACCAGGCTTGCTGCCTTAATTGGTACTGTTTGGGTACTTACAAAAACTTCAAACCAAGAATTCAGTTTAATTTAAGTGACCATGGGTACCTAGTAAATGCAAATCCTCTCCAGAAGATTTTACCTGCAAATTATATCTCAGAATACCTCACATTAAAAGTTTAAAAAGTATATATGAGGCTCATTTAAAAATACACAAAATACTCAAGGAAAAATGCACCCACCATGAGTTAGAATCTCCAAAACAATAGGCTGCAGAATTGAACACAGATTTAGAATATTAGAAATACTATGCATAGCATACAAAATATAAGTATGTATAATATATTTAAAATTTAAAGAGGATAATGGGAAATAGGAGTAACTAGCAAACAATTATAAAAATAAGAATATTGGGAACATAATACAGAGCTCAGAAATAACTTTTCTCCTATGTTCTCTTCCAAGAGTGTTATAGTCTCTGGTCTTATACTTAGGTCTTTTACCCATTTTAAGTTGATTTTTGTGTGTGGGATAAGGTAAAGGTCCAATTTTATTCTTTTGCACGTGGAAATCCAGTTTTCTCAGCATCATTTATTGAAGAGACTACCCTTTCCCCATTGTGGCCTCTTGGTGCCCCTGTCAAAAATTAGTTGACCATATATGTTTGGATTAGACAGAGGAGAAGAGACAACTAATTAATTGAAAGATGGATATAAAGAAATTATCCATAATGTAGCATAGAAAAGCAGACAGGAGAGGTATTATAAAGAGGCTTAGAGACACAGAGTGCAAATATAAAAGGTCTGATATATGTTTAATCAGAGTTCCTCAAGGAGAAGGAATAAATAGAGGAGTGGCGATATTGAAAGAGATAATGAGTGGAAACCTCTAGAACTGGTGGAACATCTCAATTTCCAGATACAGAAAGCCCTATGAATCCCAAGCAGTATAAATAAAGATAAATTTAAACATAGACACATGATAGAGCATAGAAAAATACCAAAGATGAAGAGCATTATCTCCAAAGGAGCCAGAATGAAAAGATAGATGAACCACAAAGATAGGGATATTAAACTGAGAGTTGGCTACTCAGAAGCAACATTAGAAACTGAAAGACAATTGAAAAAATATCTTCAGTGGATTGAAAGAAAATAATTGTCAATCTAGGATTGTAAACAATGAATGTATCTTTTAAGAACAAGCACAAACTATACATATTTTCATATAAATAAGAACAAAGTAAATTTATAGCCAAGCATCCTTGCTTGAGAAATTTACAAAAGATGGACTTCAAACTGAAGTAAACGATTATAGATGGAAGATCTGAGATCAAAGAAGAAATAATAACAGAAGCCAAGGATAGTAAATATGAATAAATCTTAATATTGACTATAAATAAATAACACTAATGTTAAAAACTAAAAGAATAAATTAAAAATATAAATATAAATGATAATAGCATTAATCAACAGGGTGAGAATTGAAGTTTTCTGATGTTCTTTTATTGTTTGGGAAGGAAGTAAAGATTCTAAATAAATAGAATAAATTAAGTAAATATATTAAAAGTAAATATATTAAGTAAATAAAGTAAATAAATTAAGTAAATATATTAAAAGTAAATATATTAAAAATATCTAGGAAACTACAATTATTTAAGTACTTTATGACATCAAAGTTAGAAAAAATTGGAATTATGCTTTTAAAATACAATCAATTCAAAAGAAACGAAAGAAAGGAGAAAGCATGGGACAGATGAGAACTAAGTAGGTGATGGAAATGAACCCAGAGGAATAGCTACTCAAGTAAATGTAAATGAACTAAATTCTCCAGATTAAATACAAAGATTGCTATTCTATATTAAAAAATCAGCCATAAGCTATTTATTAATATAATAGACATCAAAATTTAAGGATCCAGAAAATTCAAAAGAAAACAATGGAATTATATACTAGAAAAAAACTAACCCTAATGAAAATCAGTGTACCTATAAATCTAAAACTATTCTAAAAGAAAAATTTTATTGAAACAATACAAAGCCAAGAAAAAACAAGCTAAGATACTATTCCATGTTAAAAGAGATTAGGAATAAAATAATTAAATTGTAATTCTTGATTAAGTTTTAGACCCTGGAAAAGTGGCTATAATGACATTATTGGGATAATTATTGAATATGAATATGGAGAAATGTGGATTATATAACATCATTGTATAATTGTGAAGTTTCCTCAATTTGATTTTGATCATCATATTGTGGTTATATAAGACAACACTCTTACCGTGTTTCCCCGAAAATAAGACCTACCCATAGAATAAGCCCTAGCAGGATTTCTAAGCATTTGCACAATATAAGCCCTACCCCGAAAATAAGACCTAGTGATGCGCGTGGCTACGCAGCGTATCTGCACAACCCATGCATTTCCTCGCGGAGCGGTAAAGAAGACGAGCAGCCCTTCTCATCTGACCCATCGTGACAGCTACTATCCCAGAGGTGACTGGAAAGGTGCAGGCAGCCCCACCAACAAGGTGGGCTCCCCCTGTCAGATCCCGGCCATCCTGTGCGTGCTGCAAGCTGAGGCTTTGAGGGGAAATTCTCCTCAATGAAGTGAGGAGGGGGACACTCCACTTTAGGTATTGTGTGTCCGAGGGGGAAGAAGGAAAGCTGTGGCTGTCGTTTTACTCAGCACTGTGGGCCTCTCTCACCCTCCACAAACACCAGGGGATAGGGGAAAAGCTTCAGCAAGCAGTCTCCTACTGAGCCCAGAGAGATCATTTGTACTGTACTTAAAAAAAAAAATAACACATCCCCTGAAAATAAGCCCTAGGGTGTCCTATTGAGGAAAAATAAATATAAGACCCTGTGCTATTTTCAGGGAAACACAGTAATAAGAAATTCACAGTATTTAGAGGAAAGAAGGCACAATTTCTCCAGCAGTGTCTCCAACTTGTTCTGAAATGGTTCAGAAAAAAAATAGAATATGAAACAGAGAGAGAATGATTAAGTGAATAAGATAAAGTTAGCTCCTGCTGAAAGTAAACAGGAGGTTCTGGACTGCTCCTGCAACTTTCACATACAATTGAAATTACATCAAATGAGAAAGTTACCAAAATAGATCAATTTTAGATCAAAATAGATCAATAGAAGATAGTTTCCCATATTTGTATTCTTCTATTATATCTTGTGACATATAGAAAAAATAATAAAAATTATCCCCAAGACAGCTGAAAATCATCTTGAGACAATTATTAGAGATGAGTAATCCTTTTCAAAATTGAGCACATGAAGAATAAACAGCCTTTTGAGAGACTGAGTAATTTTTTGTGTGTGTTATTTTGCTTGCTTTGCCTTTTGTTGATTGTTTCAGATGTTTTGTTTCTATAATATCCTCAATTTCTCCATTTTTCACTATTTCTCCATCTCATCTGCTACTGCTTTATTTCATACCTTTATACTTTTGCTTGAATTACTGCAGTTTTTTTCTTCCTAACTGGTCTCAGGGTAGTACCCCATTAATTTATACTATCCATTGGTGCCAAAATGATATGATAATAAATCCTAACCATGTAGCCTTCCATCATCCAGTGTCTCTATATAGATCCTACAATAATTTTAAACTTATTAAGACATGACATCCTCCATAAAATACACCACTGTTAAGTCTCTAGTTTCATCTTTGCCACCACCTTTCATTAGAGCCACCTGAACTAATAACAGATGTTTTATTTCTCCCTGGCTTCACCTAGAATACTCACACTATCAACTACTCAATGACTCATTTTCATTTCAGTGATTTCTATTTCTTCTTCAAAATTGGCTTTAACTTACAGAACATTGACTAAAAGTGACCAGATACTATGTTATAGAACATTTATTAAAGTATATCACCTTTATTGACCAAAAAAAATTGAGTTAGAGATTGATGGCTAAGAAAGAAGGCATAAAAGTAGAAAAGAGAATAATTAGAATTGCACGATAATGAAAAGAACATCTTTAAGATTCTACTAGTTGAATATTTAAAGAATGCAAATATCTAAATAAAATAGTATCAAAAAATTCTTAAGTCTGTCAATAAGAGATAATACAACAGCAACAAAATAATAGGAGGAGACTTCGATATCACACTTTCAATAATAGAAAAAACAATCAGACAAAAGATCAACAAGGGAATAGAGAACATGGACAACAGACCAATTAGGCCTAAAAGACATATACAGAACACTCCACTCAATAAAAGTAAAATACATATTCTCCTCATGTGAACATGGAACTATCTCCAACTATAGACCACACGTTAGGCTGTTAAACAACTTTTAACAAGTTCAAGAAGCTTAAAATCATGCAAAGTATATTTTCCAATCACAGTGGAATAAAATTTAAAATCAATAGCAGAAGGAAAACTGGAAAATTCACAAATATGTAGAAATTAACACATTCTTAAACTACCAATAGATCAAAGAAGGAGTTACAGGGGATACTAGAAAATACTTTGAGACAAATGAAAATAAAAACACAACATACCAAAACTTAAAGGATATAATGAAAACAGTACTAAAAAGAAATTTTATAGCTATAGATGCATATATTAAAAAAGAAGGCTCTCAAGTCAACAACCTAATTTTATACCTCAAAGAACTAGAAAAAAACAAGAACAAACTAAACTCAAAGCTGGCAAAAGGAAGAAATAATAAAGATTAGAGCAGATATAAATAAAGAGAATAGAAAAAATACAAAAATATCAATGAAACTAAGAGTTGGTTTTTTGAGAAGATCAACAAAATTGACAAACCCTTAGCAAAATTAACTAAGAAAAAAGAAAGATGACTCACATAATATTTATATTATCCAAAGGAAGCTACAGAATCAAAGCAATCCCTACCAAAATGCCAATGTCATTTTTGCAGAAATAAATGGAAAAATTAATCCTAAAGGAATCTCAAGGGACCCTAAGCCAAAACAATTTTGAAAAGTAGAATAAAATTGGAAAATTCACACTTCCTGATGTCAAAACATATTATGAGCTATAGGAGTCAAAACAGTACGGTACTGGCATAAAGGCAGAGAAACAGACCAGTGAAATAGAATAGAGAGCTAAATGAACCCTTGTGTATTATACATAACCAAATGCTCTTCAACAAGAGTGTCACAACTTCTCAATGAAGAAAGAATAGCCTCTTCAACATATAGTTGTGGGAAAACTAAATATCCACATGCAAAAGACTAAATATGACCCTTATATTATACCACACACAAAAAGTAACTCAAAATCGATTAATGACTTAATATAAGACTTAAAACTGTAAAACTCCTAAAAGAAAACAGGAGAAAAGCTTCATGACATTAGTGTTGGCAGTGATTTCTTGGCTAGGACACCAAAAGCATAAATAGACAAACAGGGCTGCATAAAATTTAAAAACTTTTGTGCATCAAAGGACAAAACCAACAGAGTGAAAAAGAAATATACAGAATGGGAGAAAATATTTGCAAATTATATATCTGACAGGGGGTTAATACCCAGAATATACAAAGAATTTCTTTAAATAATCTGATTGAAAATGGACATAGGATTTGAAAATAGAAATTTTTCCAAAGATAATATACAAATGGCCAACAAGTATATATACAAAGATGTTCAACATCACTAATCATTAGAGAAATTCAAATCAGATCCACAATTAGCTATCACCTTATACCCATTAGGATGACTACTATCAAAAAAAAAAAAAAAAAGAACAGAAAATTAGTGTTGGTGAGGTTGTGGAAAAATTGTAACCTTTGTACACTTTTGGTAGGGTTGTAAAATGGTGCAACTGCTATGGAATATAGTATTTAGTTTCCTTAAGAAATTAAAAGTAGATCTACCATATGGTCCAGAAATCTCACCCTTTGTGTATATCCAAAATAATTGAAAGCAGAGCCTTGAAGTAATACTTGTACACTCATATTTACAGCAGCATTATTCAAAATATTTAAGATGTGGAAGAAACCCAAATATGCATGAACAGATGAATGAATAAACAAAATGTGGTATATACATATAATGGAATATTATGCAGTCTTAAAAAGGGAAATCTTTTCACATGCTATCACATGAACGAATCTTGAAGACATGCTAAGTGATATAAACTAGTCCCCAAAAGACTAATACTGTATAATTCCACATATATAAGATATCTAAAGTGATCAAATTTGCAAAAAGAGAAAGTAGAATGTTGATTAACAGCAGCTAGGGAGAAGAGAAAAAGGGAGGCTATTTAATGAATGTGGAGTTTCAGTTTTACAAAATGAAAACGTTCTAGAGATCTGTTTCATAGCAATGTGAATACACTTAACACTACTAAACTGTACATTTAAAATAGTACAGATGATTGATAGAAAACACAACATGACCAATTGTGGCTATTCTAAGAATACAAGATTATATAAAATTTTAAACTCTTAAACTTAAATGCAAAAAACAAAAATATAATTTTTATAAAATAATGACTTCAGAGTAATGAAGAATTTCTTTAACAAGCCATAAAAGTACAAATGATAAAGAAAAAGATTGAAAATTTGACATTGAAATTAAGAATGTTTATTCATCAAAGCACATCATATAAAAAATGAGAGGGGAAAAAAGTTATACACTGGGAGATGTTTTCAAAACAGCCAAATAACAAAAGAATATATAAGGAACTCTTCAAAATCAGTAAGAAAATGACACACCACCTAATAGGAAAAAATGGGCAAGATGATGAACAGATATTTTACAGAAGATGATAAATAAACAGGCTATATACATGAGAAAAGATTTTCAACCACACTGGTAACCAGAGAAATGCTAATTAAAATATATGCCATACTGACAAAAAAAAAGTCTAAAAATTTCAAGTTTTGACAAGAAGTAGAAACAAGTGGAATTCTTGCATACTCCTGTGAAAGGTAAATTAGGCATGACCATTTGGAAAACAATTTGGTAATTTCTAATAGAATCCAAGCCGCTTATATTAGCTTTCTATAATTGCCATAGTAAATTAAATCAAATTTAGCAGCTAAAGTAATAATCATTCATTATTTCATAGTTACAAAATCAGAAGCCTAGTGGGCTCAGCTAGGAATTCTGCTCAGATTTCACAAGGCTGAACTCAAGGTATCAGCCATCTTGGGTTCTTATCTGGAAAGTTCTGAGAGAGAATCTGCTCCCAGGATCATTCAGGTTGTTAACAGGCAGAATTTAATTCTTTCTCATGGTTTCCATGTGGCCCCCCTATCTGTAAGTCAGCAACACGTAGGTTGAGTCCTTCTCACTCAGTAGGTCTAGCTTTCTCTTGCATTGTATCTTTTCTGTCTCTAAGGGCCCATGTGATTACACTGTGTCTACCCATATAATCTAGGATAATCATTTCATCTTGAGGTCAGCTGTTTAGTATGATTAATAATTTTAATTACATCTAGGAAGTTCCTTTTACCATGTATCATAACATAACGAAAAGTGTGACATCAGACGGTGAGGATCAAGGAAGCAGAATCTTGCCTACCACAGTCAGCCCTTCGGCCCTCATGACTCACAGTCCTCCCATATAAAAACACATTCACCCCCTCCTCCAGGTCGCTGAAGATCCCACCCCATTATAACATCAGCTCAGTTCAAAAATCTTATCAGCCAAAATGTTTCAAATTTCATCATCTAAATCGGATGCGGTTGAGGGACCTGTGTCTCTAAGGAAACAATTACCTGCTTCGACTATGTGATGGGTCAGGCATAGGAAAACACTCATAGACATTCCAGTTCAAACAGGGAGGAAATAGAAGGTAAAATGGAGTCAAAAGTCCAAAACAATTTTGAAATCCAGCTGAGCAAACTCCATTAGTTTGTTTTGGGTTTTTGTTGTTGTTGTTGTTGTTTTTGTGGTTCACAGACCCACTAACTGGGTCATTCTTCTTTTTTCATGAAAAGTAGCAAAAGAGTCCAACTGGGTAGTTTTATCAGCCTGTTTCCTGCCAGTAGATTTTGGAGGGTCTGACAACCTACTTTCATTCATTCTCTCTCTTTGTCCTCTTGTAGTTTAAATTGGCAGTGTTTCTGCTGGCATAAAATTCTCAAGATCTTTGTGGGTCTCCTTCATATGTCCCAGGGACTCACTCCAGCAGACAACAGGCTCCTCCACAGATCATTTGTAGATAATACAATCTCTATTTCTGGCTCCTGCTAAGATAACTAAGGGTGCCTAGTGGTCACATATTTAGTCTCTTCAAAGAGCCTTTTGTGTGACTGAATACTCTGATTTTTAGATCTCCTGAAATTGTAGCAGGAGTAGTAGAGTCACATCCTCATTTTTCTTTCTGGAGTACACTTTCCCAAAATTGCATCTCTTCATTTAAGAATCTTTTGCCATTTATGTAGGCTGAGGGTTTCCCAGCTCATCGAGTCTATTCAAAGCAATCTAGGTTTTTTCTAACATGTTCTTCAAGATTCTCCTATCCTCCACCCACTCCTTGATTCAAAAACTACTTCCAAACTCTTAGGTGTTTATGATAGCAGCACCCCACTTCCAGTTACCAAAATATGCATTGCTTTCCTATTGCCATAACAAATTACCATAAACCTAGTGGGTTAAAACAGCACCTATTCATTATTGGACAGTTTTGTAGGTCAAAATTTCAGCAGGCTCAGCTAAGTATTCTACTTAGGGTTTTACAAGGTTGAATTCAAAGTGTCAACTGTTCTGGGTTCTTGTCCAGTGGATCTGGGAAAGAATTAACTCCCAAGTTGATTCAGGTTGTTGGCAGAATTCATTTCCTTCTTGTGATTTCCATGTGGCTCTCTACATCTTCATGCCAGCAGAGGTAGGTCAAGTCCTTCCCATGCTTTCAATCTCTTGGACTTCCCCACCTGCTGCATCTCTTTGACTTCCTCTTCTGTTTTGAAGGGTTCATATGATTACATTTAGCCTACCTAGATAATTCACGATAAACCCTCCATCTTGAGCTCAACTGATTAGTAACCTTAATTACATCTACAAACTTCCTCTTGCCATGTAAAGTAGCTTAACTATAGGTGTGACACCACACAACAAAGATCATGGAAGCCAAAATTTTCCCTTCTACCCTACACATACCCTGTGACCCCAGAATTTTATTCCAGGCATATGAGACATGTAAGCTTTACAGCAGCATTGCTTATAGAGAAAAAAATCTCTTAAACTATAGGAAAAGAAGTCCACCAATTTGATTCTAGGTAAATCTGTTTGTAATTCATAAAATGGATTACTATACAACAATGAAAATAAAACAATAAACAACAGCAAAAACAAAAAAATCCCATTTATTAGATATAAGATATTAGGTAAATCTCTTCATAATTTATAAAATTTATAAAGCAATGCAAAAATGAATAAACTACAGCTTTACACATGCTGTGGATGGTTCTGACAAAATATTTTGAGGAAAAAAATCAAGTCACAGAAAAATATAAATAGTATGATTTCAGTTATGTAAGTTGAAAAACCTCAAAAATGAAACATCACATTTAATAATATTATGAAGAGCTGCTATAAAATTAATCTGCTTATGCTGAGCTAGAAGCAACAAGTCATATCCTAAATGGGGTATGTCTTCAGAAACAAAAAAATGTTTCCTGCTTCAAAATATCTCCTTCCTCAGCCTTTCCTAACATTGAAAATTTTCAGATTCTCAGGTGTATCTTTAGGCTGTTCACTTGGTAAACCTGTTGTTCACCTGTTTTCATTTCAAAGCCCAATTCAATGCCACCTCTCTGACTCCTGTAAATAGTTAATTCCTTCTGTCTCTCTACCTTGTAGATACTCCTACTGTGGAATAGAAAGACCTAGTACATAGAGTTTGTGTTTGAGAGTTCCACACAGCTAAGTTTAAATCCCAGGTCCATCAATTAATGACTGTGACCTTGGGCAAGCTGTTTAACTTTTTTGAAATTCAGTCTCCTCATCTGAGAAATCAAGATGATAACGCAGATTCAAATATCACATGCATACTAAATATAGCACAGAGAAAATATTCAATAAATTATAGTTAATAATATGTGTTTGCATGTATCCTTCACAAAGGTAGTGTGTTCTAGAAGGGGAGGGAACATGCATTGTTATCTCTGCATGCCAACATCTGAAGATGTCTGGCACTTATTAGATGCTGTCTAAACATTTGTTGAACTGAATTGCATTTGATTTAAGAGTACTATCAGAAGGCCCCAGCTAAATAATCTAACTCCAGATGGATATACAAGAATAGTTAACAACTTAAACCAGCACAGTATGCCTTCCATATAACCTTAGTACTGATTAAACTAGCTCTCTGGTAAGGGTGCCCAGCACTCACTGAATGGAGGCAGGGAAAGGGAGAGAGAGGAAAAAGAAATGAAGAGGCAGTTCGTGACATGGAACTCCAGGCAGCCAAAGGGGCAGAATGAGAATCCTAAGTGTTTCCTCTATAAAGAAAATGGAATTCAGGGATAATCCTCAAAACAATTATTTACCAATCTGACATATAATTTGGACCAGTCCTGGCTACAGTAACAAATTCCCAAATTAGAAAGGATCAGGGAGTGGACACAGGCTGTAATAAGGGCTAATTCTTAACTGGGTAAAAGGCAAACCAATACTTTCTCCATGTCAAATCAATCTATTTCCACTGGGGCAAGAACAACTCAAAACTCTCTAGATTATTCTTTTTATAAAATTAAATTAAGAAAATGTTAACTTAATTATCAAAGTTACCCAGTGGCACAATGAAATATTTATGTAACACCACACTATAATTTGGTAACACCTAAATAATTAATGCACAGAGTTCTGTTTATACTTGAATTGCACAGGGGAATGGACCTAGAGCTTAGAGGGGAAACAAATCATACGAATAATTGAATGAAACTGTCTCCTGCAGGGAAATGCAAAACATGTAATACTGAAATAAACACGTAAAAATCCATTTGTTATGCACCAATGTTAATGATTTTAATCTAGGAAGTAAACCTAAGATAAAACTGTAGTTTTTCCTTGTTAGTGTATGAATACTTCTTTAATCCCAAAATGAATTATTCATGTGATCTTATATTTGGACCTTATGGTACTAATATATAAAATTAATGTTTCTTAACTGTGAAATATTAGTGAAAATAAAACTTTGTACTTGATATTTATTTACAGGTCCAAATAGCAAAAAACAAACTAAACAACAACAAAAAACCACTTAGCTTTACAGAATTGTAATGCAAACAGAATATGATTAATTCGCTTATTTGTGTAACAAAGACTTATTGAGTTATCTACTGATATGTTAGGCATGGCAACTAGCGCCCTGTAGGCTCAACAATACAATCATTTAGGCCGGGCGTGGTGGCTCATGCCTGTAATCCCAGCACTCTGGGAGGCCGAGG
>VBSM01002616.1:29080147-29100468 GCA_008086735.1 Cheirogaleus medius | reverse complement strand
AAAAAAAAAAAAATACAATCATTTAAAAAAAAGATGTATTGAGTGCTTAACCCTTTTATGGGCAGTATGCGAGGTAGTAAGAACACACATCAAGTTGAAGAAATGTAGTCCCTAGCACACAGGAGCTTAGTTGGAAGAAAAACAAATAAACACACAGTAAAGACTCCTTAACTGATGCAATACTGGTGCAGTGACAATAAAGGGTGATGAATACTATAACTGAAGTAAGACAAAGGTGCTAGGACAACACCCAAAACGGGGCAATAGTCCAAGTTTGGCAGAGATAAGGGAGATTTTGCATAGGAGGTGACAGGAACTGAGTCTACTAAAAAGGTGAGTACGATTGGGCAGGTGGGACAAGGTACAGAAGAACTGCCACGGTTTGAATGTGTACTCTCCAAAAGCCAATGTGTTGGATACTTAATCCCCATTGTAAGAGTACTGGGAGGTGAAGCCTTTTGGGAGATGTTTCGGTCATGAGGGCCCGACACCTCATGAATGGATTAATGCTGCTATAAAAAGAAAGGGCTTGTGGGAGTGGGTTCTCTCTCTTCTGCTCTTCTGCCATGTGAGGACACAGAGGGTGCCCCTCTCTTGCCCTTCTGCCTTCTGCCACGTGCGGATACAGCAAGAAGGCCCTCATCAGATGCTGGTGCCTTGATCTTGGACTTTCCAGTCCCCAGAACTATGAGAGAATACATTTCTGTTCTTTATAAATTACTCAGTCTCAGGTATTCTGTTATAGCAACACAAAACAGACTAAGACAAATTATCTTCCAGACAAAGGGAACAGATACATTGTTGTAGGAACATGGCCCATGGAAGGAAATACAAGTACTGTGTTTCCCTGAAAATAAGACCTACCCATAGAATAAGCCCTAGCAGGATTTCTAAGCATTTGCACAATATAAGCCCTACCCTGAAAATAAGACCTAGTGATGGGCGTGGTACGCAGTGTATCTGTACAACCCATGCATTTCGTCGTGGAGCGGTAAAGAAGAGGAGCAGCCCTTCTCATCTGCCCCATCGTGACAACTGCTATCCCAGAGGTGACTGGAAAGGTGCGGGCAGCCCCACCAACAAGGTCAGCTCCCCCTGTCAGGTCCCGGCCATCCTGTGCATGATGCAAGCTGAGGCTTTGAGGGGAAAATAACACATCCCCTGAAAATAAGCCCTAGGGTGTCTTCTTGAGGAAAAATAAATATAAGACCCTATCTTATTTTCGGGGAAACACGGTAGTTGAGAGCACAATGTGTGTTAGAGAATATGAGAGTACACAGCTGGGTCTCAAGTGCTATCGTAAAGAGCTGAGATTATTTTTCCTCAAAGGCTATGGATAAAAATTGGAGGATTTCAAACAAAGGGCTGAAAGGGGCTGAATTTTAGATCTGATTCCAAAGATGGTGCTGGTAGGAGCTGCTGCGTGCAGATAAGAGTGATGAAGACTAAGACCATAGAAAGTTGGCTGGGAACATCATATAGTGATCTAAGTAAGAAGGGTTGCTGTACTAGGGTAGTGGAGGAGGAGACAGAAGAATCTGATAAAGTTGGTCACTAACTGGAAGAAGAAGGAGAGAGGGAGAAGGAGCACGACATGACTCCTGGCTGTCTCACTTAGAAAACAGTCTAGTGATGCCATCACAGAGAAAGAACAGAGCAGAAGGAGTTTTGATGGTATAAATGATAGATTCACTTCTAGGGCATGTTCAGCTTGAGGTTTCTTTGGGACATCTATGTTCAGAAGGCAGTTGTGCCGAAGAGAGAAATATGATAAAGATGCAAGCACTAATGGCATAAAGTGACAGTTGAAATCAGGGACATGTAAGAGGTCACCCAGGTTAACACACACTATAGTCTATAGGTTTAAATTTTGTTGGTTCACAGACACATTTGAAATTCAATGAAAGCCAGAGATATTTTCAGGAGAAGAATGTCACCCAGAATTTTGCATGAAATTTCAGGTCATTCTCAGGCCTATAAAGGAGAGAAAGAATGTGACCCAGGGAGCCAGGAGGAAAGCTAAGAGGTGGTGTCATGAAAGCATAGGGGGAAGAAATTCAAGGAAGAAGTGATCGAGAGTACCAAAAGCCACAGAGAGGCCAAAAAAGATGAGAACTGCAAATATACAGTGGCTATGACACAGAGGAGGGACCTGGTCCCAAGTAAACCATTTGAGTGGAATCATAAAAACTGAGTTGAAGAGGAAAGAGTAGTTGAAGAGTCTTTGAAGATTATCTGCCATGAGGGAAGGATGGAGGGAGAGCTATAGCATAAGACAGAAGCAGAGTAGTGAGTCCGGGGCTGGCAGGGAGAAAGTTGAAGGTACAGGCAAGGTCTCTAGAAAGGTGGGCACAGCTGCTCAGGTGATGAAAAGAAAAACGAACGTCTGTTCAACCAAGCCAGGAGGGGAAGGTGAAATAACTCTCATCTGCGGTGAGACAAAAACAAAACAAAACAACAACAACAACAAAATAAACTGAAGAAAGTTTAAAGGGCCAGCCCTGCTTTTTAGAAACCATTTTCACTCCTGACTTCCTTCCTCTCTTGATGTAGGGTGAGGCCTTTAAATTAGCTCAGCCTCACTCACTTCATCTGAAAAATGTGACTAATAGTGTATTTTTCTAGGTTGAGAAGAGATTGAATGATGCAACATAGAAAAAGCTCTTGGCACAGTCTGATAGAGTGTTAAATAATAAATACAACGACTAATATTTAATATGGTATTATTTTCTTTGAAAGTAAAAGGTAAGCCTGTAAAAAAAAAAAGGCTGGGAGTGAGGGGGAAAAGGGGTGTGTGGTGTGGGGCTTGAAGAAGGTTATTCATAACCCGCTGGAAAAGCTATGAGCAGAAGGGGAAATGTGTTCACAAGGGTCACAGTGCATTGCGGGAAGAGCCCAGGAATCAGTGGTGGCCCTGGCTTGTCTGATTCTGTACTAGGACACTACAGTGTTCACTCCTTGTGGGTACAGACGCAGAGAAGGTAAATAACTGAAGTTGATGACACTATAGAAGGTAAGGCTAGGCAGGGCTGGAAGAGTGCCAAAGATGTGACTATAAAATTAAATGAAATGTGCAACCATGACATCTAAACTGGAAGGTAGTTTAAAAAGCAGGGGAGTAATGAATTGCAGATATTGTACATTTCATGTGGCTAAAGAGAAAAATAAAAGCAAATTCAAAATTGTCCACATATTCACTGGAAAAATAGAATTGTTACAATAGGGTCAATGAGGAATCAATAGAGATTCTAAGAGGATACTAAATAAAATATAAGAAATGATATTATTTGCTGACAGTTATAATCGGTGTTCCTGGTGCTTAGAACACAATACAGAATATGAAATGCTACATGTTAATAGCAGTATACAGAATATTCCAGACTGCCTCAAAGCATAAGATGTAGGCCTGCCAAACTTACATTTCGCCTTAGGATCTCAAAAGTCTTTTGTTAAGCAAAGACAAATAAAAGATACACAAATGCCCCAATACTTGAAAATTCTAACACTGACATTCAAGTGAAGAGAAATTGACTTTTAGTATGTTAGTTTTTTTTTTTTGAGGTCTAATTACATAAGGAAATTGTGTAATTTCCAAAGGCAAAAATAAAAGATCTATGCAAGTACAATTTTTCAAAACTAATGATTCATTTAATTTAGCTGATGCATTTATCTTTCTGTGCAATATGTCTTATCTCTATATTATTAACAAAATGTCATTTCTAAGATTTTAGTAAATCAGTTATCACAAATGAAACACACTATGTTCATTGTTATATCATATGCCAGAAAACTAAAATTGCAACTTTTGTTTAAAATTTAAAACACTATGCTCATTAAGAAATCCATCTGTTACCCTGTAATTTTTAGCATTGTAATTAAATCAAATGGGATATCATTTTATAGTTAGAATGTAAATGTTGACATTAAAAGGAAAGCAAGATAGTTATTATCACAGTACAGAATGAGAAGGAGCACAATCAATGATGTGATTCACAGTTTTTCAGTAACAAAAACAAAGTAAACTGCTCCTAATCTCTGGAGATTGAGATTTTCTTAAAAAGCAATTATTGAGTAAAGTAGCATGATCCTAGCTCTTAAATACCACATAGGTCAAAAATGTTTCAAGAAATTACTTTACTGTGCTCTGATAAGCTAAATCAGTGTATCTGTCTACAGAAATACTATGTTGCTAATATTACTAAAACCACACTGCATTTGTAATGTAGTAAGTAGCATATGTAGCCAGGCTATTATAGTCTAAAAATGCTGTTCCAAGTCCTGGGAAACAAGCACAAAGTCATAACGTGCAGGAGAGACATTTAAAATGCTTAACAAAAAAGAAGAAACATAAATGTAGTTATTGTTCTGGAAAATTCAGTTCAATAAGCATTTATCGAATTCTTGCTATTTACAAGGCACAATACATCGCTACAATACAGGAGATATAATGGTTTCTCTTCAAGTCTTTTCACAGTCGTTACATGAAGAAAGGGATGGGGGAAAGGTATTCAGCCTCTTGATTGAATTTTAGAAGGCTGTTCAGGTGCTTTGTTCTAGCATGCTGTGGAACCCCCATGCTCAGATTCAAAAAATGAATATAAGAAAGTGGTCAGCTCAACGTGTATTAAACTTCACAAGCTTGCGCATGATATATAAGGAAATGTACTAAAATTCTCTCTAGCTTTGGCCTTTAGAGAATATGAAATTTTTCAGATAGGCTCTCCCAGAGGTAAAAAAAAAAAAAAATGCTTCACTCCAGGTTGACAAAGCACCTAACATCTCTCTTAAATGCAATCAGTGATTTAATTTTCAATGTGTTGAAGCATATGAAGGTTACCAACATGTAGACACATCTGTGTGACCTTTGCAAATGAAAGAATATAAACAATTCTTAATTGTCATTGAACTACAGATTATTTTTTGCAATTACATATGAACATGGCATCAATGCTCTAGAAATTCAGGACATCTCCAATAAAATAATAAAACTATCCTATAAAACCCAAACTAAAGAAAAGCATAAATCCAAGTCAGTTCCCCAGTTTGATTCTTCAGCTACATACTGCGAATAGACAAATGAGTTTAAATATTTATAACTGGATAATTCTTAACAATTTATATTAATGTAACCAAGTTTGGTTTAACATTGTCTATTCCTTAAGTTTGCCAAATTCCTAGCTAAATACTTCTCTAAGGGAAATAAACATGGAAGGAAGGAAGGAGGGAAGGAAGGAAGGAAGGAAGAAAGGAAGGAAGGAAGGAAGGAAGGAAGGAATTAGGTGATTTGATTTGAGGTCTTTCCTAAAAGATATTGGCTATTTTTAATAAAAATATTAATAATAGTCACTCTGTGTTTATTAAATTCTAATGTTGTCCATGACAAAAATATTATTTAAATTATTGCTATTTCTTACAACAACACTCTTAAAAGTATATTATTCATATGTCTCAGATGAGAAAACTGGAGCTTGGTAATTTAAAACAATTTGCTCAAATTACACATCATATAAATTGTGAAACCCAGGTCTGACTGCCCCCAGAGCCCATATATTCTATCAATTCCATTACAGTGGCTGTTTTCTATCCCTAGACTAAGTTCTTCATGTTACAAATGTGACCCACAGATGTAAAAAGATAACATAAATGTAAAATTATCGTTATATTGCGTAACAAGTTAGAAACAGAGATGGGTCTGGACACCAGTTTCTGATTCCAGCTCAATATTCTTTCCACTAAAGTAAATTATACACTATCAACATAATTTTCAGGTATTTTAATAAAGTAAAGATGACTTTGAGGGCCAAAATTTTCCCTGAAGTTTACATTTTCACACACAAAACATTGCACACTAAAGACATGCCCTGTTTTATGGTGTTTGTATATTTCTCACCTTCAAGACTACCCATCTTCCTATCTACCTCCCCTTCCTCCTCACACTGACATTTGATCTCTACATGCATTGACAGTCAGGACACTGCTTTCAGGATAAGTCCATGTTTGAGTTGGATCTTTTAGCCAATGAATTAAGGCTCAGGCCCAAGCCCTCTTCTCTTATTTTTGTTTTCTTCCTTATAGTGAAGCTTCCTTTCTGCTTCGTTCCTTTCCCCACATTTCTCGTGTTGAACTGCAGCACTTACCTGGCTCTGTCCTTGAACCTTTAAGCTGGTCTTCCAGTTATCCCCTGCTTGTAAGTCCCTGTCCCTGTCATTTGCACAGATAAACACTTGTGCCTACTATCCTGCCAGCAGATGCCCCTGGCCACTGTCAGGACACTCACTCCTCCACCATCCCTCCCTTTACCTTCTACCCACTACCACCTGCCTAGATCACAAACTGCTTCTGCCAGCCTCCAAAGAACACAGCCTTTTCCCTGCTGAACCTCCTTTAGCCAAAACAGCTGCTGGCACCCTTACCCCTGGGGTTCCTGCTCCTTCCTAGAGTAAGAATCTAACTTTCTAATCACAACCAGTAGTCTTTGCCTTCTTGCCCCATCCTTTTTAATGGACACAAAATCATGCCTGGCTGAGAATAACAGGAACAAACAGGTCTGTTACTTGATGAACATAATAAATATTTTCCTCCCAGAGAAGAGAATGGCAATCTTTCTTAAACTAGTGCTGATTCTAGCATTTTGGAAGGCTTTTGCTGAATCCATCACTGAGATCCCTAAAGATAGAAGATGTAAGACTCTCTGACAGCATCATGCAGAAAATTGGATACAATCTCACAGCATGAGAAAACACACTGCTGAGTGGGTATAATGCTAAATAATAACAGGACGCTCTAAAGAGAGGAGCCAGTGAGTCACAGAAAGGCACAGTAAATGTTGCAGTCAAATTAAGTTGCACAAGACTCATTTTAGGAGGGTTCAGAGAAAAGACCAAAAGTGTGGGGTAGAATTGAGATATGAAAAAAATGTGTTTGTTCAAAGCTTAAATCCAACAGAACAGACTGTTGGAAATTGCAAAAATCTTGAGCTGCTAATAAAAAGTAAATTAAAAATTATTGAGCATCAGTTTCAAATCATTTTGCCTTACTTCCTACAAAATATTTAAAAATAATTTTTGTTTTTATAATAAAATGAAAAATCTAATTTAAAAAAATCACAACAATAACCAAGGCACAGAAAGTAAAGAAGAATGAGTTAAAATTCGAAGTCAGATTATCCAATAGGGCATGAGGCTATATTCAAGATACCATTTTTCCTTTGTAATAAACCTAACTTAGCTGTCAAAGGCTTGATAATTAATCAGTAATTTAAAAGTATGGTTTCTTTCCTTTAAATCCCCAAAGTTTACAGTTATCATCAATTTCAAAAGACTACCTCTGAGGAAATATTAGAACACAACTGCAATTTAAAAGCTAGAAGAAATTATTCAGAGTATCATATCAGAAAATAATTTAAATTAGGCCATTTAAAGGAAAGAAAACAAGGGAATATTTTAAATAACTTAGAATATAAATGGGAAACTAATTGGAAAATAAATCTTTAATCTGAAACAAATTAGTATATAAGAGCTAAATCACTTGGATAATGCTATTTAAGATAAATAACATTTGGGATACAGGAAGTTTTTTTAATTCACCGTAGGTCGTGTGTTAATTGTGGGTGGATTATCTGCCTCAGCGGGTGTTCTGTGCTGCGATTCGAAGCCTATACCCATTCAGATAGAGAAAATCACCTTATTATTCTGTAACAAGACGGCAAAAAGTAATGTCTGCAAACAGGAGAGTGTGTAAATTCAATTTCTATCTCCAGCCATGAGGAAGAGACCATGAAAAACTGTAGGATATTTAGTGACTGTCCTACATTGTTACCTTTAATTAGACAGCTAAGGCCTGGCCAGGGCAGGTTCACGCAGTGGGGTGGGTGGGGAAGCTGAACAAGACAGGCCATGAAGAACAGATGTAAGATCTATGTCTTAAACACCTATGGTTTCCCCATTGTGAACCTCATCATTTCTGTCATACCTTATAAAGTCCACTACTTTTATATATCATGTGATAAAACATGGCATCTTAGAAGCTGTATTTGTCACCAGGCTTCCTGGAACAACCCTTCCTGATCTTGCAGCATCTCCAATATTCTCCCTGGCTCCATCCTTATTTCCGAAGCCATTCCCTTGTCCACTGAAATATCTCATATTTTCTAACCTTCCCATCTCTCCCCAACATTTTCCCATTGGATTGATTCAGGGAAAAAGTAAAGTACATGGAAGACGATGCTACTGAGTAGGCATTATTACTTTGACATGTGGGCAGATAAAGCTTCCCCGCAAACAGCACTTCACTCTTACCCTGTACCCAACTGTGCTTTTTCAAACAAAAAATGTGAATGGATTCAGTTGCTTATCATTTGAGGTTGAAGTAAGGGAGTAAAATGCTATTTGCATAGAAACCGCAGCTTCTCTCAAAGCACTTGAACGTCACATTCAGCCCCATGGGCCTTGTTCTCCAATCCACACATTTTTACTCCAGATACATGCCTCTCTCACATCTAGAGTTTTTCATGAAAGCCAGTCTTTTCTCAAGCAAGAGAATGGGTGACTGTAAAATGTTTTTTCTAGTCCAGTGTTCACCTGGGTTGAGCCAACTGCTCAGGTTTCACTGTATGCTTTAATCAATAAAATCAAAATTTCCTTCCTTCAGCAATCACATTCAGTTTTACTCTCTTATTTTTAAATAATCTCTCCTGTTTGATTTGCCGCTCTCATTTCTTTCCTCTGTTCTGTTTATCTTAAGTCTAATTTAATTCCCTCGTGTTTAATGAATTTAATTGTCACCATTCTACAAGTCCTATACTTTTGTTTCTTTGTTTCTTTTTTGTAACCAATGGCTTTGCTATATTTTACCTCTACATTTCATTGCCTGCTTACTATTAAAACTTGCCTAGCTAAACTGTTTTAGAAGAATCTAATAATCTCCCACTGCTCAACTAATAAGCCTACCTCTAAACCCTTTTCTTAATGTTTATTTGCCTGAGAAGATGGTCCAATAAAGTCAAAGGCTGAATAAAAGATTAATTACATATATTTAGAAAATGAAATGAATTGTATCGTTTTCAATAAGAAAAATGTAACATGAACATTTTTAATAAAGTTGTCCAAATTTCACTTTTGTGGCAAAAATTATTATTAAAATCTTAGTCACCAAAAACTCATTTATTAAATACATAGTATAAAAGGTGGTACTACATATAGTTCCTGACTCAAAAGAGTAAAATCTTCTTCAAAAAAGCACCAAATCTAACAATTAATAGTACAACCAAAAGGAAAACAACAAATTTTCTTGTTTAAATCTGCTCATTTCATCTTGTGAACATTTTTTAGCATGGCGCATGACAGCTAAAATAGAAATTATTCTTCATAAATATGTCAAAATTATTTGTTGGAAGAAAAAACTCCAACAAGATTTGAAAACCCATTTTTGGTTTACACCAAGCGTTCATCAATTCCAAACTGCCTAAATAGAAACTAAACAGTTAATATTTCATTGTCTAAATTAAAAAATACTTACACTATTGGTTTTTCCAGGCGACTTCCCTGTGAACCAACAATCTCCCCCAACGTACAAAACACTTGTCCCAGAAAGTCCTAAAATAGACAAAAGGATTAAAGCTCATAAGTTCCCAAACTATCTTTACAGCATATATTTTGTATATCACCTATCTGCATTGTTTTATTGCTGAAATATGGAATATTCTAACTTCCAGTAATAAATAAGTTCAATAGGCATTAATTTTAGCATGTGACTTTCACATATGTTTGCATAGCATTTTGTGCTTTTAATCACAAAGTAGTTTTGTTATTCTGAGTTTTCACATATGGCATCTTTTTTCTTTTTATGTTTTAAGCTAAAACGAAAAAGGAAGAAAGTTTGAGGTTTTGAACACACAATTAGCTTGACTTCGGACGTCTCTGAAACTACAAAAACTGGTGACTAAAGAAACAAATCAAGACAGCACACAGCAGAGGTGGTTAATTACGCCATTAACGCCTAGAGAAAGGTAGTGTGATGTAATAGCCAAGCTGGGGTCCAGGATCACACTAACAGGTGTCAATTCATGTACCACCATGTACTACCTATCATTATGGGCAATTAATTAAGCTCTCCAGTTTTCTCCTCTCTAAAATGTATTAGTACCCCCTCACAGAGTTGTTTTGAGGGTTCAATTAGCTATTGCATTAGTTAATATTAGCATATAATAAGCACCTCAAAATATGTTAAGTAAAATACATTATAACATTTATTAACATACAACTAGATCATTCTTATTTTTAAGACTCAGAACAACCCTGAAATGAGAGGTCTGATATCAACACTCATTTCACATATAAAGAAACTAAGACTCTAGGAGGTTGGTCTTCTATGTTCTAAGAAGTCAGTAAATTGCAGAGCCAGTACCAACTCACAGGTTCTGCTTCTAGATAGATAGGCCACCTAAGAATTTAAATATAATCCAACTTTGCATGTCCATAAAATAAGAGCTCCAACACCACCTGGATATGTAGGTCAAGAAAACGGGGAGGTGTTTCAGGGAAAGACACATGCCCTCTAGTTTAGCCTGTATATGATTCAAATTATTGTCTTATCCTAAACAAGAAGGTGGGAGATCTCTCTAAATCGTTTGTGTAGTGAAACGGAACAGGAGAAGACCTTAGAAGGAAAGACAGAGGACTAAGAGCAAACAAAATGTGTTAAGTCTTCCTAAAATAACAAACCTATTTATTAAGTGTGCAAGGTAGTGCACTTAGTTCAGTAGTAGTACAGAAAAATAACTATTTTGAAATGAAAAAAAAAAAAAAAGCCAACTCATGGTTAGGAATTAGTGTTGGCCCCATTTTACAGCTAAGAGAACTGAGGCATAGACAAAGTATGTAACTTGCTCAGGGCCATGACGTAGACCAATAGTCTAAACCCAAGACTTGTTCAGTTAACCACTATCCCAAGCCATGCTGCTTCTCTGCTTCCGTTCTAATGAAAGGAAAGAGATCCAGCTACACAAAAGCCTATCAGGTCACAAAAGTAAAAACTATGCTATTCAGTGGCAGACAAAAAAGGGAGTGGGGCTACTCTCAGTGAAAAGAGGGGAAAAAAGACCTGTGTAGACTAGGACAGTCAAGAGGATATTTTCCCAAAGCAATTACTTCCTTGAGAGCCAGGTAGGACTCAGAGCAGATGGTGGAGAAAAGATAATTGGACATTCTAGTCTTAGAGAACAGATCACTTGCAAGCAAGAGAGTAATGAGAAAGGAGAGGAGCTCAAGTAAAGGGCAGACATGGAGACAAAGAGCCGAGATTGCAGAGGGACCTCTTGGCCAGACAGAAATGTTGTCTTGGGACAGAAGTAAACAAAAGTCTTTCAGCAATTCGGGGACACTAGAACAGGGCATTTAGAAGATTACTCAAGTGCCTATTTGCAGAATAGACTAAGGAGTGAGTAAAAAAACTAGAAGCCAGATCAATCAGAAGGCTGTAGTAGTTAATAAAAAGCAAAATGATAAGGCCCAAACTGAGATTGTAGCAAAGGGTGGGAACAGTGCACAGAAAAATGACAAGATTTGGTGAAAACTGTTCCTGTACATGAGAGAAAGACAAAAAATCACTCTGAATCTGGTACTTGGTGACTGCCAGAATTGGCTATACTTTCATTAAAAATGCAAATCACTTTAAATTTGCTTTCAAGTATGTAAAAAGAAGTCAAGGCAAAACTTTAGCATATTTAAGCTAAATATCCTTAATAACGGCATACCTATATCAATGTCAAAACAGATTTTACAAATACGTTTATGGGATTTTAATAAACCTAAATTTCTCTGAGCCTCATGATAGCTAAACAGAGCCGAATACTGAAGATTTGGAAGGTATCATTACTCTTCTGAGTCAGCAGCAAAAAACACACATGACTATAGACAAACAGTATTCTTTTCTAAGTATTCTTTTCTAAGAATACTTATGTTCATGGGCAGCTGCAAATACAACATATTAAATGGGTTTGGCCAAGGGAGTAGCAAGTCTCAGTAAAAACCGTCTATACTGAAATTATTCAAGAGAACAAAAGAGAAATATTGGGCAATATTAGGGGTGAGACATACTAACAAATACAAGAGAACACATAGACATCATCTTTGCTGAACAAAAATGAAAATTAAAATAATTAAATCAATAAAATGTGCACCGAAACATTATGCTATGAATCTATGCACATTATCTCTGCAGTTATTGCACATTTTCCTTCCATGTATTTGTGGCATTTATATAGTTGTTTTATGCCTCTGTGTATTTGTGTAGGCCCTATTAAAAAACACACTTACTACTCACAGTGGAAAGATCAGCATATAATATTTACCACCTACTCACCATGTTGGAAAGTTCTACCAAATCCATTTTTTTAAGCATCTTAATGGGTGATGTTTCCTATGGATTTTACACACTACTAATAATATAGTGTCTTTAAATGGATATTTTTAGATATTTTGATTACGTAAAGATGGAAATAAACACTAGCTATACTACGAACTGCTTTATCATTTCTTTCTCTGGTGTTGTGTTTCAGTCGATGAGTCATTATAATTAGGTCATGATAGTATTTCCAGTAATAAAGCCAAGCACCTTTCCACAACTCTAACCCACATATAGACCAAATCTAGCTTAGAGTGTCTGGCAGTTGAGAAATGCTTCCATTCATTCAATCTTTTTAGCTATTGGACTCTCCTCAAACTGGCCATGAGATCAATAAATATTTATGGAGTGACTGAATTATTACTTTACAATCTAAATAACAGACTGAGAGAAAAGTTTAGGAATCTGTTTAAATGTACATAAGCCACACTGTTAGTACACAGAATGCGTTCCAACATTCTTAAAAAGTACCCAGATATCACCCTTAATTCAATATGCTGGTATTAAAGCTGGAAGACCTAACAGTAAGAGAAAAGCAGAGAGTACATCAGCACAAAACATTACAGCAATAATATGAGTTCTGCATTGCATAGGTAGTTTAAAAAAAACAACTACCCAGATAATCAGAGAGAATGTGTTTGGATTATTCCCAGAACAACCTAGATTTATTACAAACATATGGCTCAAAACTGAAGGAAGTTTTGCTATACCATCAAGTTCCAGCTGATTAATATGTAAACACATTTATGTTTCTCTTCTCTTTCATGCTAATATTCAGAGAAACGTCTACTTTAACTGTATGCATAACATTTTTATTCCTTAAAATTTATTACTTTGTTATTTCTTGTGTACCAATTATTTAATGATCAATTCCATCCATCTACATTTTATTTTATATTGTAGTTTGTTACTTGTCTATAGTCCTGAAAATTACATTAATATTATAGGTTCTAATAATTCTACACATATAAAGGGAAATTTGCAGCAAAAGAAACTGGTTTTGTTCGTTGGTTTGTTTGCTTGCTATTTTGCTTGCTAGGTACAATTATTAATGGTTCCTATGTAGCTTTTAAAAAAAATCTTCCACATACATTTATTTATTTTGCAAAGTAGTATAACATATTCCTTAAGAATAAGAATTATGAGGGACTAATCTGCCTGTGTTTATATCAAGACTGAATAATTTACTCATGTCTCTATGCCTCTGTTTCCTAATGTAGAAAATGGACATAAAAATAATACCTACCTTACAGGTTGTTGGGTGAACTAAATAAGTCAATACATGCAGAGAATATATATGCAAAGCACTCAGAACAGATGCTTGGACTACGATAAGCATCTAATAAAATATGACTCCCTCATCTTTCCTACTCCCCTTGGTTAAAAGAATATTACTATATATTCAAAACTTACTACTTGCTATTAGATTCCAATACTGGAGATAATATAATTATCTAAATAACATATTTTCTTTTCCAAGCCACTTTACAGTCATGGCCAATATTTGTTTATTTTTAAAAAATGCTCACTGTAAATGCTATTATAAAATCCAAATATTTCTTATATACCAACTCGTCTTACATGTTGACTAGTATACATATATATATGCATATATATATATGGATGACATTTTGAAAATAATGGTATGATGAACCAGGAGGCATTATCTGGAAGTGAAATTTCCGATTTCTATACTACTATAAAAGAATCAATACATGTAGTTTATCACTAACATCATCATAAACAATTTCACAAGCATTCAATTGTCCTACTGAAGATAATATAAATGACTTTTCTGTTTTATGAAGTGATCAATAAGCATCTGAAAATATAATTTCCCTAATTAACAGATAATTTAAATTAAAAGATATTAAATAGGTTTATTGGTAGTTCAGTTTTAATATAATACAGTAATTGTGTGCACTCAACTATTCATCATTTGATTTCTTCATAAGATAGAGTCATGACTTGTGTCAATCTATTGCTTCTACTCATTTTATTGTCATTATACTGATTTTTAGCACATTCAAACTAAAGTAATCAGACCAAGAGAAAATAAGTGATAGGAATTTCTTGCTTTTGAAATATTTTAACCATTGTGGTAAAAAAATGGTGAGGAAATAAAAACTGATTGCCTATGAAAATTTTGTTGTTGGCATTATCTGCTAATAGTTTATTGCTGATACTCCTTGCTCATATTTCTGATTTCCTTTGTATTTAATCAATTCATGCAAATCATATCAACTATAAAAACTGAGGTATGACTTAGTTATATTAATATGGCAATCATTTTTAATAATTGAACATGGTACTTCTTTCCTCTAATAGTGACTCCTATCTTCTTAATGGTTGTTATCATATTCACATACTGTTTGGGGGATAAGGCAAACTCAACATGGAACAATTCAATTCAATATTTTAGTAAAAACAATTTTTTCACATTTTAACATTATAATAATACAACTTTTGTTTCTTTTACGACAAGAGAATGGTCATTGATCAAAAATAACCACTTTTTAAAAATTATACACACATATATATTTAATCCTCACA
Organism: Cheirogaleus medius; assembly: GCA_008086735.1. NCBI lineage: Eukaryota > Metazoa > Chordata > Mammalia > Primates > Cheirogaleidae > Cheirogaleus > Cheirogaleus medius. The sequence goes on along the minus strand of VBSM01002616.1, from coordinate 29,085,513 downwards.
AATATATATAATATATAGATTAAAAAAATAAAGCTATCCTATTCAAAAGTATAAAAAAATCTATGGAAAATATTTACCTTCTCAAGGCACATCACTTTTTGTAGAACACTAGTTCTCATCAATAAAGAAGCTCAAATGTAATATGCCAACAAAAAATAAATAAGCAAATATTCTCACTGCCAGTAAACATGGTGAGACAGTTGACACGTCAAATACCTAGAAAACTCACTAAATATATAATAGCATTATTAAATATATGACATAATGCTATCACATGGTATCATTATTAAATACTAAGTCCTGAGTAAGGGCCAGTTTTACATGCAAATAATCCCCACCCAATAAAACTTAACGAGTGCCGAAGTTAGTATCATTGAATCCATCTCAAGTATTATTATCCTCCTCTCTGTCTCAAAGTCTGAGGCAGAGTCTATAAAACCCTACTGGAAATACAAATGGAAACAGATCCATTTATACAGCATCAGTCACAAACACTTTAGCTTGAACACATGTATGAGGCTACTTCTCATCGTCTAATAAGGACCAGAAGGAAGGTACATAGAAAAAGAAAAGTTTTTATTGAAAAGGCATCAAAGGGTAACACGGAGAGAGCTCTTTTACAAAGGGTGCTCGGGCAAGACCTCTCAGTGGTGACAATTAAGCGGATACCTGAACAAGGTGAGGGAGAGAACTATGTGCATATTTGGAGCAGAAGCATTCCAGGTAGGAGAAAAAGTAAGAACAAAGTCCCTGAGACAAGAATGTACTTGGGTGCTCAAGGAAAAGCAAGACAGCTGGTGGGGTAGTAGGAGAGAAGAAACCCGGGGCCACATCAAACATCAATTTCTGTCCTAGTGTGAAGAAAAGTACTGGAGGGTTTGAACTGGAAAGTGACATGTCCTGACTGCCTTTTAAAATGATAATTCTAGCTAATCTCCTTCCCTTCAGATTCTACCCTATTTTCTTCTCCATTTGTACTTTCTTTAGATAACTCTTGAGTACAAACTCTATCGGCTGACGGTTCCCAAATCGAGATCTCTAATCAGTATCTCCATGTGGACTCTTATTGGGATCTCAAACTTAACATGAACTTGGCCTTACTGCGGGTCTCTTAGTCCTCAGCCCCTGCCTCAGTCTCCTCCCCGATGTACTTCATTGCATAAAGACATCACTATTTACCCAGTTGCTCTTACCAATAATCTAGGAGCTATTTTAACTTCTCTTATTTTTACACCTAACATTCAATTAATCAGCAATTATACTACCAAAATATATTCCAAACATAACCACTTCTACCACTTCCATGGTTGCTCGTCTAGCCAAATTACGACTGCCTTATAACTCATCTCCTTGATTCCAATCTTGCTTCCCCAACTCCATTCTCCACTTCAGCTGCCAGAGTCGCCATTTAAATGCATAAATAAGATCACATGAGCCTCCAGTGGCAGCCATCAAAAAAAAAAAAAAAATCCAAACTCTTTTTAAACCGTGGCCTACAAACCCCTACATCACCTGATTCCTATGTACCTTCCTAAACTACTTCACTCTACTCCCCTCATCATTCACAATGTTCTACATATGGTGACCATCTTTCTGTCACACCAACATTTCAATTTCTTTTACTGACTCAAGGCCTTTGTACTGCTCTTCCCTTTGTCTGGAATGCTATTCCCCTAGATTTTCAATAGTTCCATCCTTCTCCTGGGTAAGCGTTATATATTAACATGTCCAGGGTGAGAAAATGTGTAGAACCACGCTGCTTGCTTAAGGGGAATCTCAGTTTCAAGCTAATGTTGTTTCTCCAGTCACACTCTCTCAGTATTAATATCTTATTAATATAAGTGCCATAGAGAAAATAACTTATCTTAATCATTTATTACATTCGTGTTCATTGAATAAATCTGCCCATCTCACCTCTCTGATTCCAAAATGTCAGCTGTCTTATGACAGAGACCTAGTTTGTCTTATTGATTGTCATAGTCCCCAGCCTGACAACAGGTACCTGGCAGATATTTTTTGCCTGCCTGACTATATGAATATATACCCTAGAATGCAGTTCAGTTATATATAGGTTAAATTAGCTTTATATTCTAATAAAAGAATCTTGCCCCACTTATAAATCTGTTTCTATGAGAAAGGGCATTTCATGGTCCAAACAATTAATATTCAAGTGAAATTTTAAAATACAACTGATAGATATGTTTAATGCATGATATTTAGAAAATATGCTAAAAAAAACATATAACCTTCACCAAAGGCTAATGTTGTGTGGCCAAAATAATCCAGTAATCCATTAACATGCCTAAAGCAAAAATTTTAGCGGTGCCTTCTGAGATCAACCAAGTGATTAAATGCATTTTGGATTGCCTGTGGGTACGAAAATTCAGTATACAAAGTACAGTTTCAATGTCCTCTGGTCCAGTACACCAAGCAGAATCCTATGCACACCAATTATGAGCCTGTCATTAATCTTTTCATTAATGATTTGGCTTATGTAATTAAATTATGCAAATGAAAGCACGCTATGTAGTTCTGCTAATGGCATTAAGATGAGTAGGTTCACTAGCACCTTAGGGAACAAACCTGGAATTCAAAATGCCATGTTTTATTCACAAGACCTAACACTTATGGGAAAAAATAGTTTTGTAAAGATATTTCCTCAGAGAATCATAAAAGGGATAAATCTTCTAAAAGATGTCCCTGGATTCCATAAGTCTTTGCTTGGAGCACAATAATTTTCCATTAGAAACTTTTCTGCCAGCAATAGAATCAATTAAAGTAATTCTGATCCTTTAGGTCTCTCACCTTGTATTCATTTACATTGTTAGAAATCTAAGGTACAGTTTCACATTATATCTCCATTTTTCCCTAATACTATCAAAAAATAGGAATTTGACCCAAAATCCTTAAATACTGGACACCAAATAAAGTCACCCTTAAAGGGAATTCTTTCAAAATTATCAGAAATGAGAATTTTTAAAAATATTTTATTATTACTAATTCAAGGAATCTCTCTTGCTACTGAATCCTTTTTGTAAAAGATAACTAACTGCCTTCACTCCACACGTGAGCCTGTGTGCTTAGCAATCTTTCCTAAAAGGTTCCAGTTTACACTTCACTTTGCAAAATTGGCAGGTAGACAACCACACTCTTAAAGAATCATATCCTCAGGGAATAGACCTATTGTATTTATTAGTTCTAGCCAATCTTCCAAATGCCTTATGAATTACTTTTGGGTTGAATGAATTATATGTTCTTTTTACCTAAAATCTGTACTTGGATGCTTTCAAGTAAGGAAGGGCTTTTCTTTTTGTTAATTTCTAACAGAAATTCAAGGCAGTCATCTCTAACAATTCTTGTAATAAGTCAAAAATGCATTTCCTCTCTCTTTTGACATGCTTCACCCACTTACAAGCTCACACACTTATTAACTAATTTGTATTGTCAAGCAAATATACTTTAAAAATATAACACAGACAGAAATGTAAAAGATAGATTGAAATTGTGAGATAATATAAACCTTGGGAACTGTATCAGTAGAAAGGTAATGAGAATCTGAACTAAGGAACTGCAATAAAGGAAAGAAGACAACAGAAAGAGAAGCCGTTCTTTATTAGAATGAACAGGGTTTGGCGACTCACAAAATGTGGAATGTGAGACAGAAAGTGGTTAACCATGTATCCAAGTTTCTAACTAAGTAAACTGTGTTGATAAATTATTCTCCAGACAGGTAATAGAGGCAGAGGGGCAAGATTGGTATGGAAAATACCATACATTTTAGATACATTTGAGTTTTAGACTTCTTAAGTGTATCTACTAAAAAATATTAATACTTAACAAGCAATTGACAACTTGGATTTGCTAAGGTATACTGAGGCAGAAACACTTGAGAATTGTCAGGGCAAAGCATGAAAATGGCAGAGCTCTCCCAAGGAGAGATTATACAATGAGATAAGATTAAAAATTAAAAATAAAGCTATGGGAAACACTATTATTAAAGGGTAGGAGAAGGAAGCAAACTACCTAGGTCAGAGTAATTTAAACAGAGGTGGAAATCAGAAAACAGTAAGTTGAAGAGAGGATGAAAAGGGAGGAAGTCATGATAGAAACCCAGGCTGTTTTTGGAAGAAGTATAGTGAGGAGAAGATAATAAAAGAGGTATTATGAGGATAAAGCAGTGTCCAGATAAAATTTTTGAGGATGAGGGATCCATGATATTTTCTTATGGGGGGGGGAAGCTTTACTACAAAAGAGAAATATTTGAAAAGATATATATATTCACATCTTCTAGGAGGCATATCTCCTACATAATAATGCTTAGTCATTACTGACTTTTGAAGGAAGATGTAGCTAGTCATTTGTGAGACTATACAATATTCCCATCCCATGCAATATTCTCTGCCCTGAACTCAAAGCAACTACAGTGGTGGGAACCACTCTTTAACCCGTCCCTCAAAATATCCAACCTCATGGAAATGCCCTTAACTGCCCAGTTATTATGCCATTTGAAAAGTAGTTTGAACTAAGAAACACAGAAATTGTATTCAGGGAGAGTGAGTACTTGGAAGTCTTTGTACAGTCTGAATTAGGGGGGTCATTTTCCCATGTGTACAATGAATAGAGAAACTTGGTCTTCAGAGAAAAGCAGAAGCTCAGAGAAAAGACATGGTAAAAAGAACAGCTGGCCTCAGAGAGAGAGAAAGAGAAATGGAGAAAATAGCTATCTCAGTCCCAAACCATCACCCTGTTTTTTGGCTCCTGTTCCCATAAAGCCAAGCTATACTTCACATGTATGAGTTACCCCTAATCCCTTTAAGCAACCACCTATGTATAAAATAAAAGAATACATTTCTTTCCTTGAAACTAAACAATTTTGACTAGAAAAGGCAGTTTCCTTTCTGTTTCTTCTAAGGACATTTGGGAAACTCCCAATACAAAGCTATTATGCAAACAAAATTTAAACGTCCAGTACAATGCTATAAACCTTAACATGATCAGGAAGACGGTGTGGCAACCACCATTAATTTTACTTATGGAGAGAAATGAGTTTGTTACAGCAATTTTTTTTCCAATTTGTATAGAAGTCAATCACTTACACTGTTCTTTGAATACTTCTTCACATGATTCTGCACTGTGCTTCATAACACAAATAAATATCCTACCTTCTTTCATGAAGGAGGAATAGTAAATTGTGATTTTTACCATAATACCCAGGCTCCCAGTTTCCCAAAATCTGCCTCCTAGCTTGTGATCCCCCCACTACATCTCCTCTCTTCTCTGAATTATGACATTTCCCCTCTCCAAACTACACTGGAAATCATATCCCCGTCTATTATAGTTTGACAGCCTACAACAATGGAAAGGTA
>VBSM01002616.1:28968177-29065866 GCA_008086735.1 Cheirogaleus medius | reverse complement strand
TCCAAAGCAATAATTTCTCAATTTTTTAGAATTATTAAATTCCAGAGCAGGAGGGTGAGTACGGAATAAAAACGTACCTCTTGGGTACAATGAACACTATTCTGGTGATAGGCATACCAAAAACCCTGAATTAAGCATTATACAAGATATACATGTAATAAAAACAGTTGTACTGCCTTTAATATTTTGAATTAAAAAAATAAATTCCATTACTGCCTTTTTAAAGATTTGCAACACTCTTTTTCTTAAAATATGACCATTAGGCACAATTTCACCACTGATATTTTTTAATTCTCATTGCTTATTTTTGTGAGTTTCATATATTTAATTTAATTTTGTGTTGATAATTTTACAGGAAAACAGAAACGCTGTAAAACTAAGCCTAAGCATTATTTTAATTCAAAAGTGATCATAACAAACTTTTACTTTTGCCAATGGCAAATTAGTTTGCTTCAAACCAACTCTTCCTCTCAGAACAACCAGAGAAGTTGTACAAAATGTTAAAATAATTTTTTGGAAGGACCAGAGAGCTAAAAGAATGTTACATTTTATGGAATTAAAAAGTTGGATAAAAGAGAGGCCAGGATAGGAGCCCTGTAGCACCCTGTTTTGAAAAAAAGAGGCCAAATTAGGCAAAGATTTCAGCAGTCTCATGAAGCTAGAGGAGACAAAGGAGTTGAAAAACACAAAGAAGGTATATATATATTCACTCTATATTTCTTCCCATTTTTCAGTATTTATAAACCTTAACAAAAGAGAGAGAATTAAAAAAAATAAGTCCACAAAAGTTTAGGCTGGGACTCTAAAAGGCTATAATTGAGGAGTAAGGATGAATCCAAAGAATAATCCTCAGGAGGAATGAATGTTAGCTTAGAGTTTTTCAAATTTTTTTAACAGAATGAAGGTGAACTTTTTCTAGCTTTCTTGTCTCTCCAGAATTAAAAATAAGCCCACTCTTGAGAAATAAAAAAAAAATCATTCAGGCTGGGCATAAATGGCTCATGCTTATAATCCCAGCACTTTGGGAGGACTAGGTGGGAGGATCATTTGAGGCCAGGAGTTCAAGACCAGCCTGAGCAACATCATGAGGCTCCATCTCTACAAAAACTAAAGAAAATTAGCTAGGCATGGTGGTATGCACCCCTAGTCCTAGCTACATGTGGGGCTGAGGTAAGAGGGTCATTCAAGCCCAGGAGCTTGAGGTTGGAGTGAGCTATGACCACACCACTGCACTCTAGCCCAGGTGGACAGAGCAAGAACCTGTTTCAAAAAAAAACATTCAAAGCTTCAAATTATCTCTAATTTTTCCTATACAATATTCAGCAATTATCTGAATCAGATATGAGTATTTCTCCTTCTAGTTTTAATGGAGTAGCATGTAGCAGACCAATACTCCTGCTGAAAAATAGAAAAAAAATAGATAAAATACAAAAACTAATTGCTTGATATTATTTGAGAGATGCATAGGCAGCCAAAACTTGAGAGGTCCAATTCTGAGGAGAAGAGAAGTTGATCAGTATAAACCCAATTGCCGTATGGGATACACAGAGATGAAGAAAAGAGAAAAGTCCAGAATAAATAAGAGATGGGGAAAAAAAACAAAGCCAGGAAATCTCAGCAATATTTAGCCATCGTTCTGAAGACTACATGACTGAACGGAAGGAAGAGCTTTGTGAAGTTAGAAAAGCTATCTAAACCCAGGCTCCTTTAAATTTCAGGAACACTAAAGGATAAGTCAAATGGCATCCAAAGTTACCGTCAAAAAAGAGATTAGAGAGTAGAATAATACCCTTATAAGAAATGAAAGCATGCCAAAAGATACACCCAAACTGGTGACATCAGGAAATGTCAGAATAGGAAGCCCCAGGGCCCTCCTTCCCCTGTGGAGACACCAACTCAACAACAATACATGGGCACATTCCCTTTGTGACAAATACAAAACTTGTTAAAAGCATCCTGTACTCCAAGCAAATACAAAACCAGCCACACTGCAGCTGGCAGGAAAACTTGTGGCATTCACTCACTATAATCCCTGCCCACGGCACAGCATGGTGCAATTCTGAGAAAGATCTCAGCTCCCAACTTTCCTGTGGGGAGAATAAGAAAATACTACATCATGCATCAAACATTCTGACTCTTTGGAGGGCTGCCTGAAGAATTGGCTTCCGTCTTGCCTGAATCACAGTGTTAACAGGAAAGGGTACAAAGCTTGGGGCTGCAGAGAGAAAAAAAAAACCAAAAAACAATAATTTGGATTAACACACATTCATTCACCATATTCCCTCCCTCCATGTCAGCTTGGAAAAAGTGGGAGAAAAACCCAAATTCCCAGCTTCTCCATAAAGAGGAAAGCAGTTGAAGTACGCATCCAACATTTTGGCTTCTTGGGGTCCACCCAAGAGATGGTTTCTGTTTTGCCTGTCTCAGAGTACTAACAGGATCTGGCATACTCTAGATGCCTAAAGGTCACTGAGAAAAAAAGACATTTCAGTGGCTTGCTACTGGGCCCAAGGACCCATAGTACAGCACACAATGGCTGATATAACACAATGGCCTCTCCCTGGAGGGAAGAAGAAAAGAGTGAAGCAGTTGTCCAATGTTGTAGCTTTTCGAGGGTGAGGGTGCTGGTTTCAGTCTTGCCCAATTAGGAGTGCTGATGGGACCCAGCATACCCTAGCAGCCTGGGGGGATGCTCTCCTGAGAACAAAAGAGGACTGGGTGAATTGTGGTAGCTCCCAAGAACATGTAGTACTTGCAAACAGATATCAGAGAGAGCAAAATATTATGACAGCCTGAAAAACAAACACACACACACACACAAAAATGGCAAATCCCTTTAATTGGGGATTTAAACACTCAAGTCTAGAAAAGATATATCCAGACAAAGGGCTTTAGAGGACCCAAGGATCTCTATCTAGACAGAATGATTGGTGAAGGTCTTTCCCTACATGAAGCCAGTCAATAAAAACTGGGAGAGGTGAGAGTTTTTTCAAATACGCAGTTCCCAATACAAAGTTACAAGGTACATGAAAAAACAGGAAACCATGGCTCAATTAGATGAATAAAATAAGTGTCGATGAGGATGTAGAGAAATTGGAACATTTGGACTCTATTGGTGGGATTCTAAAATGGTGCAGTCATTATGGAGAACAGTATGAGAGTTCCCAAAAAATTTAAAATAGAATTACCACATGAGCCAGCAACCTTACTTTTGAGTATATATTCAAAAGACTTGAAATCAGGATCTTGAAGAGATACCTGCACTCCCATGTTCACTGCAACATTATTCACAATAGCCACGACATGGAAGCAACCTCAATATCCATCAATGGATAACGGATAAAGAAAGTGTAATACACACATACATACCTTGGAATATTATTCAGCCTTAAAAAAAGACACTCTATCATTTGCAACAACATGGATGAATCCGGAAGACATTATGCTAAATGAAATAAACCAGACACAGAAGGACAAATACTACATGATACCACTTATATGAAGAATCTAAAATAGTCAAACTCATACAAGCAGAGAGTAGAATAGTGGTCCCCAGGGATTGAAGAGAGGGGGGGAAGCTGAGAGGTATTAGTCAAAGGGTACAATTTTTCAGTTATACAAGATGAGTAAGTCCTAGAGAGCATGTTGCCTATGGTTAACAATGCTGTATTGCATACTTTAAAATTTGCTATAGGGGTAGATGTTATGTTAAGTGTTCTTAACCCTGGTATAAGGAACAAGACAAGGATGTCTTCTATCACCACTTTCATTCACACTGTGCAAGAGGCCTTCGTCAATACAATAAGTATCATGATTAGAAAAGGATAAAACTCTTAGTTTAAGAAGAAAATTTTTAGAAATCCATAAACTATTATCAGTAAGTAATTGAGTAAGGTCACTTCCGGGTTATTATCCAAAAAACAAATGGTATTTTTTATACCACAATAAAAATTAAAATTGAAAATGATGACTTATATCAGCATCAAAAAAATCAAATAACTAGGGTTAAATCCAATTAAAGATATATAAGACCTCTACATAGAAAATTATAAAACATTACTGAGAGAAACTAAAGAAAACCTGCATAAATAGAAGAGTATCCATATCTGTGGATTATAAGGCACACTATTTTATAGATTTCAATTCTCTCAAATTGATCTATAGTTTCAATGCAATCACAACTTTCACAGTACACGTGTGTGCACATGTGTGTGTGTACATGTATAAACTGACAAAAAGATTCTAAAATTTCTGTGGAGCTGTGCAAAACTATGACTATCCTAGAACAGGGTTCAGGAAACTACAGCCTATGGGCCAAATCTGATCTGCTGCTGGTGTTTGTAAATTAAATTTCCTTGGAGCATAGCCCTAACCATCCATTTATGTATTGTCTATGGCTGCCTTTGTGCTACAATGGCTAGAAAAACCACTGGGTCCTCCAGCCTAAAATCTTTATCCTAGTCCTTATTTATATTTGGCCTTTTACAGAAAAAGTTTGCTAACTCCTGACCTAAAAATTCCTGAAAAAAAAAAACCTACAAAGCACACATAGCCAGCACTAGTTATTAAAAGTGTGGTATAACATGATAGAATCTTTAATGAGGTCATCACATACACAGTTATCTCATTTATGAAAAAGGTAATATGATTGTGCAATGGAGAAAGGAGATCTGCACAATAAATGTTCCCAGGTCAATTAGATACCACATGGCATCAAAGTAAATTTGATCTCAAACAATACACAAAAGTTAAACCCAGAGGAATTATATATGTAAATATGGAAGGTAAAACAATAAAACTTTTAGAAGATAACACTGGGAAACATCACAGTGGCCTTAAGGTAAGAAAGATTCCTAAATCAGAACAAAAGCACAGACCATAAAGAATCTGTTATAATCACAAAGAATCAGATGGCTACGTTGCATTAAATTAAATTTAAGAACGTTTGTTCATCAAAATATACCATTCAGAGAATAAAATGTCACACTAAATAAAGAGAGAAGATATTTGCAAGATATGTAAGCAACAAAGAATTCCTATCTTGAAGATATAAATAACTCCTAAAAATTAATAAGAAAATAGGCGAAGCATCTAAATACGTACTTCCTAAAAGAGGATAAACAAATAGTCATTAAGTCTATCAAAGCGTGCTCAGCCACATTAATCATCAGGAAGTTAAAATCCAAACAAGATATCTTTACACAATAACCAGAATTAAAAAAAATTTTTAAACTGGCAATACATAGCATTAGCAAGGATGAACTGTAATGACAGTGGCAGATGGAAAATTCTAGAAAATCATTTGGCAGCATCTATTGCAGATGAAAATATGCATACCCTGTGGCTCAGAAATTTCATTCCTACATATACAGACAATAGGAATATGTAAATATGAGATCCAAAAGATATGTACAAGACTGTTCTGAACAGATAATCATAATATTCAACAACTTGGAACAAGCCAAAAGTCTACCTAGAGTAGAATATGAAAATAAATTGGGGTATATTGATAAAATAGCAAACCACACAGCAACGAATATGAACAAACTATTGCCATAGGCATGGATAGATTTCACTGAAAGAAACTTGGCACAAATAAGTATATACTATATGATTCTATTTATATAAGGCTTAAAAATAAGTAAGACAGTTCTATAGTGTTAGAAGTCAGGATGGTATTTTAATTTAGGAGAAGGGAAGTAGCATAATCAGAATTCCTGAATTGCTAGTAATGTTTTATTTCTTGATCTGGGTGGTGGTTACATGGGTGTGTTTACTTCTAATTCATTGTGCTGCATGATTTGTGCCTTTGGGTAGTTTTATTTTGATAAAAACATATATTAAAAACAGAACAGGAAAAAATAATTCAAAAGACCAAAGCATTCTGGATTTGCTTTTCAGCTAACAACCAACAAAGTTCTGTCAAAAGTGTGATTTGTGCTCAATTGGTCACAGGATATTCACAGAGCTAATAGACTTCAGCTGAGGCTTATAAACTATGGACAACTTATTACATTAAGCCACAGCTTCTAATTATCTATAGCCAGAAATACCTGTAAAACCATTTTATGTCCTTTTCTAAACAGAAAATTTCAATGTCAATCTGTAGACATCTCTCCAAAACTGATAGGACTGATGCTGGGAATCCAGATGAATCTACATTTGCCTTAGTGACACACAATATATTTTTGCTAAAATAGTAATGTCTCAACACAGACCACACATTCTATAGAATATATTGGTCTTACTAAGTTCTTTCAGCTACATGTCACACCACTGTTTTCAGGAGAACATCAGATGTCTTCTGTTACAATCCCCTCAATCAATCACAGAAGAGAAGTCATGACACACATTGTGAAAATCCTTCGTATGTCTACTAGAGGAATAAAATCTCTGCAGATTGAATGCTCAGCAATACAATGCAATTAAAATCTTTTTAAAAGAAAAGAAAACAAAACAAAATAAAAATTGTCAGTTGCTCTGCAACATAAATCCGATAGTGAAGACAGATAGCAGTGGTCATGCAGAACCCTTTATCAACAGTGATTGCCTAAAGATTCTGGAAGGAATAACTCAAATCAATAACTTCAGATGTTTCATCATAATATTTCTCGAGAACAAACAAAAATGAGAGAATGAAATAAATGTCCCTAAGCCCTAAGAGGTATATAACATATTTTCAATGGATGCTATAATTTAAGTTCCAAAATATGTATTAATACTGAAAATTACAATGAAGAGCAGCAGACAAGGCTTAAGCTCTCAGACATAGCATGCCACACGAATGTTCTCACATAAAAAAATGTAACTTATGTACCAAATGATCTATAGGAATTCTTCCAACACATAAATTCTGAAATCATAATTGTTTAAATATGTGCCTGTGTTTGACAGCATCCTCAAATTTAGCCTTCTAACAAATATTAATTAAACACCTAAGAACAAAGAAAGCCCCATTCTAAATGCTGTGTAGGAGGTTTGACCTTCAGAAGCACAAAGCTAAGAGGTGAAGCTAAGGTGTGTATGACAGTAAGGTCACCAAAAAAAATCCCTGATGTTTGTTGAACAGTATAAAATGTGTATGTGTGTATTATACATAAACAGGTAATATTCAGTATGGAAATGAGTAAATATTAAAATAGCACAATGTCAATGGAATGGAGCAGAGACAATTTCAAACTGTAGCAATCAGCATTTGAATGCAGATTTGTTTGCCTCTAAACTACAATCACTGTGGTTCATAAACAACTTCAGCTTGCCTTCTTCCATCACACACTAACTTAGGGAATCCGGAACCACCTTTACAATTTTAAATGTTTAAAAGTAATTCATAGAATGAATTACCTATGGATAACTACAATCTAACTCAAAGAAGTTAATTACAACATTTTCAGAACTCTCTAAGTATAATTCCTTAGAGATGTTACTTTGATATTTCTGCTTGCCACCAAGAGGTTTTCATATTTTCATAATTCATGGCACTTAAGTATCATTTCCAGCTCTGAAGTTATTATGCATTGAAAAATCATTTTACTTTTAAAGATCCGTTACTTCAAGAGCTTTTCATGATTCACAATCATTAGATAGATTTATCGGAGATATAGTGGTAAATCTAATAGTGTCAGATATAATTTTAAAATTGCAGGCTTCAACTACAGAATAATTTTAAATAATTTTTCTATTGCTTTATTTGGAGCATTTGTTTCGACATATTTTTAAAACTTATTCCCCGTTGCTATCTAATAGTAATTCATCTCAGAACATAAAATCATACAGCTAGTTACTACATACTTTTCCAAATTATAACTGAATTCAAATACAAATACAACTACTGTATTGTTGGGATAGTGCTGATACCTACATCAGTAAATTGATTGTACAAATGTACCAAAATTGGAGAGAAAACTCCCCAATTATATTGCATGATCCCTGAGGTAGGAACACTATTTTTAAATTGTATCCACCACTGCAGCTACAGAATAGGCACCCAATAAATATTAGCCAAATTGATAAAAGAATGGATATATTTAAAATTAGTAATAAAGTATCTATATTTTTCTTGTCTGATTTCAAATAATCCTGACAGTAATTATCAGAGTGGTTTTGCTATTTTTCATCCTTATAAAATAATGTTCAATACTTAAAAGATATTTGGAAGAATTGATAAAATGATTGGAATGCTCTTTTATAACTCCATAGAATCATAAAGATTGCAAACTTGTAAGAAAGTTAGAGCTTATCAAGTCCAACTTCTTTCCTGATGAAACAGTGCAGCCCATTTGAATACTTCCAGTATCAAGAAATACACTATCATTTAAGGATACGGTTCTAGGAAATCTACCACTGTGGGATACTCAAGTGTTATAGAGGTCTTCCTCACAGTGGACTTAATACTGCCTCTTTGTCTCTTCAACCTTTGGGTTCAATGTTTTGTTTCCTACTGAACAATATCCCCATTTCTAAATGAAAATATTTTAAGAGTCTGAAGACAAGTACTGTGAACTACTCAGGGTCTTTGCACTTTTCAAATAAATATTCTCTTCTTAGTGTGGCATAGCTTCTATACCTTTCTTCAAGATGGTAGCCCTCCTCAAATACAGACTTGGCTTTTTAATGTTTTAAAATGTAGAATTAAAAAGTAATGTTCCAAATGTACTCCCACCAGAGCAAAATACAACAGTATTAAGTTGAATCACATGAAATTCCCAACACTCAACCATTTTTGACCTACAAAAAGTAACAATTTCATATGGTTCCACATAATAGCATTATCTTCCTTGATGTAAGCACTGCACATCCATCAACACATCCTCAGATTGCATTAGCTTTTTAGCAGCTGTGTAACATTACGGCTTCAGATTAGGTTTGAGGCCAAGGAAATCCCATAGGTCGTTTTCCCATCAACTGCTGGGCTTATGCAAAGCATTTTACAGAATTTCATAATGCAGGAATATACTTACCCGCTACTTGCTAGTTTTGTTATCCTTATACAAGTTGTTTAATCTCTTAGAATCCCAATGTATCGTTAATTATATAACGCTTCCTATGTGCCCAGATACTGTTATCACTGGTTCACATTTAACCCTCATAACAACCATATGAGCTAGAACCATTATCTTCATTCCTCATATTATAGATGAGGAAACAGAGCCACTGAAAGATCAAGTGCATACATGTCCTTAACCACTACATTATACCAGCTCCCAAAATAAAGAAGCTATCTTTTTCAAATGGTATTGTGAAGATTAGTAACACATATACTGTATTTCCTTTTTGACCCCTTTCCTTTGTCCAGCAAGCTCAATTAGTTGCTAAATGCTCCAAAATTCTTGTCTCTTGCACCTGACACTTTCCTTCTATTCTTCCAAACCATTCTCTTATTCTTCAACACTTTTAACTCTTGAAACTCTGTCCATTGAAATTGCCTTTTAACTGCTATTTCCCCATCTTGATCTGTCTGCTCCTACCCACTCTGTGTAACTCTGGGTTCTATTATCATCACCTTTTCCATTTTTACTTTGTTTTCATAACCTTCTTGAGTATTATTACTTCTTACCAATACTTTCTACTCCTTTAAAAATAAAAATTAAACAAAATATTGTTTTTTCTCTATTTTGTTTAATATTATGTCATTTGCCCTAAATAGTAGGATTCCTCTTTCTACTTGTCTCTCTTTCAGAGTCAAGCTTAAGAAAATAATAATATAGCCCCAAAGATTGATTTATAAAATTTCTTTCCATTTATAAAAGAATAGTGTAAAGTTGGGATCAGATAAGAATTCTCCTAGTAAGGGCTCTGGAGCCAGATGGCCTTGGTAGAAATCCTCACTCCTTCATTTACAACTGGGTAACTTTAGTCAAGTCACTTAATCTTTCTGTGCTTCATTTTCCTCATGTGTAATATAAGGATTATATAATAGCACCTACCTCTTCATGTTGCTGTGAAAACTAAATTCATTACATATATAAAGGGCTTGGAACAGTCATTAACCATTATTATAAAAACATTGAAAATTAAATAAATTTATATTTCATTGCTTAGGCAATAGAAAAGCATGAGAAATTTTTTAAGGTAGGGAGATTTTGAGCTGAGCCTGCCCTTAATCTAACTAACCAATGTCACTTGGTTAGCACCCAATAAGAATGAACTCCCAGCACCCTGGTTCAGTTCAATACTTTCCATTGTCCTTCTTCAAACTCCCCTTATCCAGTGAAGTTTCAATTGCCTTATCACTGAGGATTTGCATTGGCCCAAATGCCTGGGACTGTAATCTAGGTAATTTATCTTGGTTACTTTATTGGTCCCTGAAGTAATGTCATTTTTTTCTGGACACACTGGTCAATGCTCAGCCCCATCTAGCCTGGCACCTACAGTCAGTCAGTCAGTCAGCAGCTCCACTGGACTGTTCCAGGCCTTTGAGAAAGGGAACTCAAGAGTGAGTGACAAGAAACAATATGTCTTTTACGAAGATAATCAAAGGAATGAACAAGAGAGACAAATGAACAAAGGAGAAAGGGGCACAGACTCATCCAGGAGAATGTGGCAACAGAAGAGGCAAAAGATAACATGGGTCTGAATAAAGGAGGTGGCTTATCTGAGAGTTGCTGTATTTTTTTATGGGAAAGAAGCCAAAGCCTTGGATAACTGATTAAATTATGAAGGTCAGGATGACTACAAAAATTACATTTTTATATTTTAGCTGATGATGTTATTGTCCATATTTGGAGCAAAGAAAAAGTAGGCATAGGGTAAAGACGATGAGTTTACATTGGGATCTGTAGAATTGAGACAAATATTGAATGCAATGGAAATGTGCAGAAGCAATTTGATATGAGAAATTGCTGCTTTGTACCCTACTGATCACTGACCCATTATCAGTAGGGACAATTTTTGAATGTTTTTCTCCTAGTTTTGAGAATAAATTAAATGATTTATTCTTATCCTCTAGTTACAATTGAGACACATTGGTCAAATGACCAGCACAATGCAATCTGTGGCAACAAACAGCAAAAATCTCATTAGGGAAATCTAGCCAGAGACTGTAACCCCATCAAAACAATGTACTAACTCCCTGAGATAACCACAACTACAGACAGATGGAAAAGCCTTTTCTTTTAATATGACCCCCACCTTCCAGTGATCATTTCATTCATTTGAATGTGGAGATACTCTAGAAAATAAATTAATTAAAATAATTCATCCTCCTAACTTTTGCTTCATTAAACAATGTATATTTGCATTAGGATACTGTTTCTATTTTATTTTCAAATAAGTTATAAAAAGCAGGTGATATTTGATATTAAGCACCATAATTAAAATCTTTTACAGTGGCATTTTATAAAAATCAGCAGTTGACCTCTAAAAGTAAGACTAAATCCACAAACTTATATTATAGAAAGAACATGTCAAATAGATTGCAATACATTAAATTTGTGTTTGGCTAAGGAAAGTAAAAGTTTCAGGCCTAGAATAGTCCCCAAGAAGGTCATAAGTCAGCTAAACATTCACTATTATTAAAAACAAAACCCAAAGATAACTTTCATAAGACAAAAACGAAACTGAATCTTTGGATTGAAAAAAACTTAAAATAACTATAAGTAGGAAAGTACCATTTTGATCAAATTATAACTTACATTGTATCTTCCAGCCCAATTATTTAAAAAAGAATGAATCTTACCTCTCTCCATTCTTTATTTCCAACTCCTTGTATATATAAAACACAAACTACAAAAGATGAAAAAATATACACACATATAAATGTCTTTTATGAACATCAGATGTGAATGTATACAATTTATTTTTCAGCTGTCCAAAAGCTATGTCAAAATTAAATGCCTAATTCTTACCCTTACCATTGCAAGAAAATTGCTAGTAAATCATCAAATGATTAAAAATTATTTAAGTAAACAGAAAATGAGCTATATCTGATCTTTCAAATTTAATATGCATAGAGCTTATCGCATAAAAATATAATAAGTATATGTTAATGTCTTCATCTACATTATGCTACAGATGTAGATAAATTTTAAAACCATACCTTAACAATTTGAAATATTTCAGTATGTTACTAGATATTAGTCAAGCTCTTCCTAAGAGTTTACAGTGCTCAAAGCCATCATAAGAAGGACAACCTATGTAAATGTAAACTCTACATTTAATGTTTACAACTCCCATTCAATATTTGTAAACAGGTAAGAAATCCTGTCAACTGAGGAAAGAAGTCCCAAAAAAGGAGATTAAGGGGTTTAGATTTAAAGGTTTTGGGATTAAGGGCTAAGAAGAGTCCCACTCCCTTATCAAGTGAGCCCCAGGAATTTTTAATCCCCACAAATTGTAATGCCTTTTCCCCAATGACCACCTGAAGAATTTCTGACAACTAACAAAAACCTTTCCCCCATAATTAAAACACATTTGTTCACGTATTTGTAGAGATGGAGACCTGCTAGATACCAAGTTCTAAATATTACAAGATTTGGAAACACTAATTGATTTATATCATTAATTCTGCTGTTTTATAATCCAAACTACCCTTTTCACTTTACAGGTTATCTCCAATTTTCAATATCTCTAACTAGGAACCAAAAAATTCAGCTCATAGCAGAAAATGTTATATATTTTACTTAGTTGAGTATGCCTTTATAGACCATTTTTATTTAAAAAAATAAAAGTATTAATCTGTGACTAAATCACTTAAAATTATGGTCCATTATGGTTGTCTTTCAAATATAATTTCTACCATACGGCCATATCATGAGGTTTGAATTTCAACGTGAACTGTCCTACACTGGAGTTATCTGCATTTTTATCTTATTCTCAAAGCGCTAAGCAAGTCCCTCTTTAGCCATAGAATGGCCCAGGTAGGAGACCATGCAGGGATTGAGCCATTCCCCTCTTGTTTTCTAGGCTTCAAAACAGATGTTTGAATAAGAACTATGATTTTCATACAATTTTTGCAAAATCAAATAAGTACAAAAAGTAGACTGTTTCAAAAAGCAAGTAATACATACTTACTTGGATCAGATTTAGAAAATGTGTCTCTGTCAAGAAGATTTCTGTCAAATGAAATAAAAAATGTTACATGACTATAATGCCAAAATATTTATATTCCTATAAATATAGTACAATGTATATAAACATACACAAATGTGCATATGTATAAACATACATATATACACATATATATATGACTAAATAAAAATTTGCTAAAGGTCTGCTTGTATTTATTCAGACTGAACATCACTGAACTACAGGAAGGAGGGGGCAACTTTATTTCCTCAAACTTGCATTTAAGTTGACCAATAACATGACTCTCCACATTCGAAGATTAAGACCTCTTTGAGAAAATTAACTGTTTTAGGTTTCTTTGTAACTCTTCATCAAGCATAGAAAGATGTTCAGAAATGCTTCTTAAACTGAATTGTGAGTTGTTACTAATGCAGAGTTGCTTGGGATTCAGAGCGCTTGATCATATTAGTCCATACAATTAGAATGCAATAGTGAAGCACCACCCATTAACATTTGTGTTACATCAACCCTGATGATTTCCATGTTGTTATGACAGTTGGAGAATTTAAGATGAACAACAGATCTCGCATGAAGACTCTTTTCAGTAGAGGAAAAGATTAAAATGGTAGAAAAGGCCATTTCTAGCACCTATTTTTTTTTTCTTTTTACAGATATTTCTACATCTACACCAGTGTAATAATGGAAAATCAGAACGTAGGAAAGTCTGGATTCCTCTGGTATTGGGTATTAAGTTACTCTCCACGGTAGTAATGCAATCCTATACTTTATGTTCATAATAATAACCTTGTGTAATCATGAAATGTTAAACTAAGTTCAGTATGCTCTGATTCACAAGGCAGGCAATTATTAGAAAAATTCCCCATCTAAAACTGACTCTTTTAATGTGATGATTTGAAGCTATAACCTTTTCTGAAAAACTTGGTTACCTAGAATTATGACTTGAGGGTTCCAAAAGTTCAAATGTGTGCTTCCTATTCATCCTCCATTAATTAGTAATAATTTGTAATAGCTGAATTACATTTCTATGTTTAATACTTATAATAAAAGTCTCATGTTCAAGCTGTCTTATTTCTCCACCAGGACTACTATTCATGTGCATTTATCTCTACTACCCTTGGTATTTGAAAAGTCCTTTTTTCATATCAATCTGACATCCTCTCTTATTTCAGGTTCTCAAAAGTTATTGTTTCCATTGAACCACATTGTACACTGAAAAAATAAAAACATATTCAACAGAACAATGCAGCACAGACAATAAAATGAAATCATGTCTTGAAATATTCATAGAAAGAAAACATCAGACGCATTTATATTTGGAATTAAGTCAGATTCAAAGACCACTAGTCAGTAATCAAATTATAATAATCCTTTCTGTCCCCTGAGCAGACACCATGACTCCAGCAATGGCTGGCAAACAGTAAATTAAAACATTTCCATTTGAGAAATTATTGCAATATTACATTTACAAAGGTAGTTACCATGTAAGAGGAAATGTTCCACCCCTTCCTGTGGCTCCAGATTTTGCTCATTAAGTGTCCTAAGAAAATATTAATTAAGCTGTTTCTTTCAGAGTTCACAAAAAGTCAAGGAGAGATGACGGTACAAAATATTGCAGTGTGAATAGAACTCAAAAGCTATGCTATATACATATTTAAAAGAAAATAATGTAATTTTAATGCCTTAGTTATGTAAAAAATAAACTACAAATTTTGAACCACAAATATAAAATGATGGATTTCTATCAACAATAGACAGAGATTAATATTCTTAATCACAGACTTCATTTGTCATGTTGACATTGTTTCTTCCAGCTAGTATGATCCATAACACATAAGGTAAGGTCAAAAATAAAACAAGCAAACACACACAAAAAACTCTTTCTATGATGAGAAATACAACTCTATAAATTCTTCATAATGTCTATGAAATTTACAATTTAACTTTGCAATTCTGTGTGACAATTATTTCATCTATACTTTGGTCATATTCTATCTCTGATTAGACTTAATTCCCAGAAGACGACTTTACTCAAACATATACGATTGGAAAGTTGGAATAATCTAATGGTGACAACCCTTTCGATTCTCATTACCCTGTTCTTTCAAAAATACCACACTGTGTGGAGAGGTCCAGAAGAAACGCCTTTTTTTCTTACGAGTTTTAGAAATGATGGAAGGCTTCCAATTGTACCTATTAGTTGAACCACAAGAATATAACATAAAATAAATTCCTGTTCATAGACTAGTATAAAGAGAGACGCTGCTCAGAAAATGAGGAAAGAGAACCAGAAAGTGAGACCAAACCTACTATACTTATAGAAAAATATCCTTGTTTTATACATGATGCACTTTGAAAAACACACACACACACCCTTATATCACCAGCTTGTATATTGGAAGGCCACTCTTCCCTCCATGGGGTTGTCATTTGCTTGAACTAGGATGCCTATAACTTTATGCCCACACTTTTATAACATGATGTTGAACATAAAGACTAGGTTAAAAATCCTGAATGTGTATTGCTGTTCTGCAAATTTAGATGTAGCCAAAACATGGATGAGAACAAATTCTTGTAAAGAAATTCTGGAAAAATACAGTATATGAGTTAGGAAAATTACCTGAAGAAATACCTAATCAAAATTACAACCTATATATTGCCTGAGTTGTTCTAGTAACCACTCATCCTCAAATTTCAATTAAAATTCCTGGACTATGGACTTAAAAGGGGATGACTGAAATAGCCTAACTAAAGCTGAGGCCCAGCCAATTAAACCTGTATGAAAAAATGTTGGGTTAATGGAAGAGGCATATTACACATGAAGACTAAAATAAAAGAGTAGATAAGCAAGAATTTAGCAACATCCTTCTAGGACCACCCAAGAGAAAGGATTCCCTGCCTCCTATTCAATCCTCAAGGATATTAGTCCCTTGTAACAGAGACTGAGGCACCAAGCTACCCCCCCATGACAATAGTCAGTCAGCTCATCTGATAACCCCGCCTTCTCTGATTTTATGCACAACAAGCCACCTTCCAATTTCAAGATCATTTACCATATAGTAGTTTCTGAGTGGCCAAAATGAATATCACGGTTTTCTTGGTTGTAGTAGGTTTTACCGTCAATTGGCATTCTGAGACCCCATACTGAACAGCCAGCTAGCCTCTTAAAATGACATTTCTGGCTCATCTTTTTCAAACTAGAAAATAGCAATTCTCTTTAAACTTCAGTGCAAATCTACACGTATTTTTCAAGCAAATAATCTATGGCCAAGACCAAACTAAGTACTACCGAAAATACAATAAATATTAAAGATATATTCCCTTACTTCAAAAAGCTGGAATTGTAGCAAGAAGACAAACTCATGGAAATAACCAAATAGAAATATTGGATGGCACATACAATAACAGTTTATTATGGGGAAAAGGAACAGTAACCTAAAAACAGAGGCAAATTGATTCAGCTACAAGTAAAACAGAAATCAAGTATAGTGGTTAGCTCTTATTCCAACTATTTTTAAAAATATATACTAGAAAAAACTATCTATATATATTTAAAATAATCTAAATAAGCATATCTTGAAATAAGTATTTTTTAAAAGCTCCAGTACTCTTTTCTGTTTTATATATATATGATAAAGATTTAATAGTAGCAAATAGAAACTTTGACTACTTCACATGTAAAATGAGCATAATAACATGATCTATTTAAGGTAAAAAGTGACTTGTGAGTTAACCCAAAAATTGCAGGTCTGCTGCTCACTCTTTCCTGATCAGTAAATGAAACCATCTAACTATTATTTGAGAAAAAAAATAAAAGAAAATCTTTAAAAGGGAAACCAATATCATTATCCTACCACAGATGCAATTTGGAAAAGAAAACCTACTTAGTATACACATGAATTTTAAAGTTAATAGTTTCAGAGTAAAGGCATTTTTACTTTTTAAGACCTTTTAAAGTTCTAACTTAATAACACATCCAAGATACTTGTTTTAGGGAATAAGTCCTCAAATCGAAGGCATGAAATGAGTTCCCCAAAGCACTGTTACTTGTGGCCAGCAGAGCTCAAACAACACATAAAGGATTTCTACTCCCGTTCCTGAATGTAATTATTCTATTTAATTTTTGCTAGGAATAGAAATACAGCTTATTAATAGAGCAAAACAAAAAACCGAACTATTTAATTTTCTATAGGGACAAAAATACAGCTCATCAATGGAGCCAAACAATGCTTTATCATTTTGCAAACACTGTCCAGCATAAATTTTCCACACGTGGACAGAGACCAACCTCCCGGTATCAGTCTCCCCTGCAAATTGTCCTGTGTCAATAAGCAGAATGATTCTGGTTTTAATTACAATTTTGGAAATAATTAAGGGCTTTTCATTTACCTATTATTCAGCATAGTCTCTGGACCACCAACAGTCTGCAAAGTCTGTATCAAATATTGCTCAGGCAGTTACAGAAACTAGCACAAGCTTGCACATAAGCAGGGACTCAACAAACACATGAAGGAAGAGTTTTAATATCCAATGAAAAGCATCACCATTTTTCACTTTATCTAGGTGAGGTGTTTTATTATAGAAAGCAGAGTAGAAGAGGAAGGCGGCATTTGGCGCCTTTGCCCTAATAAGTAATCCATTAACTGACAAAACCTGAGAGTGATGGTGTCACTGGAATTGTAAACAAGACCCATGTGACTGGGCCATGCCCAGGGCCCTAATTGGGGACATCATATTATCATATGGACTGGAATTAGGAAGCCCCTGGTGTATATATATACATTTTTAAAAAGCACATGCACAGAAATTATTTTCGGAGATTTTTTTTATAAAGATAAGGAAATCAAAACTTTTCCTTTGAGCAACTAAAAGTAAATTTATTCAATCTTTGGAAGTTATTTGAATGTAATATTATATTCTTTCTGATTCATTTATTCATTCCTTTATTCATTAAACAAGCATTATCTCTGGAAATTTAGCGTAAGGAAAAAATATTTTTCCCCAAACTACAATTTCTATGGCAAGGAGAGATAGACTGTATACAGTCAAAAAGTGAAGATTTAGAAATGAAAAGAAGAAGTATTTTAAAACAAACTTACTGAAAGGCCAAAGCCAGCTAGAATCTAAGATACCAAGTCATTCTGAAGGATAGGGTCATTGGAAAGTACATAACAAGATTATCTGGCTTTCAAGAAAGTAAGAATAGACTTTCAGATTGGAAGTTGCACAAACAGACTAAAACTTCAGCTCAGCAGCTTCCTCTGATAGCCTGAGTATACAGGGAGAACTTTATCACAAATGACAGATATGACCCAACAAACACTGGGAATGAAAGAAACTTTAGGTTATTTTTCAGTTTTTGCTGAAATTGGCTGTTCAAAGTATTTATTTATTAGTACTGCTGAGCTGCAAAGGCAGGGATAAAAATAGTTTCAACCTTTGCATGGGGGAATTTGGTTTGGATACTTACAGCAATTTGAAGGGAAGAGAATCAACAGAGTAATTTTTTATATTTCTTCTGAGGCATTTAAATTGTGATTGATATTCTTGGAAATTACTTAAAAAGAAATCCATGCTTTGTCAGAATCTGACATATCAGAGCCCTGGTTGGCCTGAGATAAATAACAGAACCTACTGGTTTGAGGTAATGTACAGTTAACTCAGGGTGATGCAGGCTTTCAGGGAAAAGTAGAGAATGCAATCCCCAATTTCAGCTGGAGAAGAAAAACATAACATTTACGTTTAACAACATGGGCAGAAAGAGAAGAGACCGAGAGCAGGATATGGGTCTTCTTAAAAACCTGAAACTCAGGTACAAAACTAAGTTCATTATCTTTTCCCCAATCTTATGCCTCCTTTATTTTCTATGCTAGTGAATGGCAACCGTGGAAGACAAAATAATGGTGACCCAAACATATCAAGTCCTAATCCCTGGAACTCATAAATGCAACCTTATTTGGAAGCGAAGGTCTTTGCAGATGTAATTAAACTATGAATTCTGACATGAGGAGATTATCCTGGATCACCTGGGTGGGTTATAAATGCAATCACATGTATCCTTATAAGAGGAAGGTAGAGGGCAATTAGACGCTAACAGAGGAGACAAGATGGCGCTGTGAACAGAGCACAGACAGATTTGCAGATTCTGGCCTCAATGATAAGAGTGATGCCACCACAAGCAAGGCATGCCAGCAGCCCCCAGAAGCTGGAAAAGACAAGGAATGGATTCTCCGCTACAGCCTCCAGAGGGAGAGCAGCCCTGCCAACACCTGGATTTCCGCCCAGCAATACTGATTTAGGGCTTCTGGCCCCCAGAACTATGAGAAAATAAATTTCTGTGCTTTTAAGCCAACAAGTTTATAGCAATTCATTACAACAGCCACAGGAAACCAATACAGGAACACTGTCCAAACTCTTTCCAAATAAGACTTTCTGGGGCCACCCTCTTTTTCTCTCTCCCTTAACCCTAAAGCTTCTACCACCTTGGCTTCTGCTTCCAAGTCCCAACTACTTTCTTGACCTTAGATCTCATAACAGGTCTTCCTACCTCCCATCTCTCAGTTCATTCACCAAGATGCCTCTAGGAGAACACTCTCTACAGTAAACACCTGAGCAAATGGTGCCCTGGACTAAAACCCACTACCTACAGAAACTCCAAACTCCTTAACAAAGTACTAACACCTGCCACGTTCCGACCCCCAACTATGTCTCCAGTTGAACCTCTATCCATATTATTTCTTAAAGACTTTGCTCCAGATTTCAGATTCTTTGCAATCCTCCAACTAATCCTGCCTTACACTTCTCTATTCTCCTATTTTACTCACAGCATTCTCTTTCCAGAAATATGCTCAACAACCCCTTTCCAGCTAGGAAATGTGAATTCTCTTGTAGCATCTTCTCATTGCTGTGCCCTAGGCATGCAGAACTGAGTCTTTCTTTGTGTGTGCCCCATCACATTCAACTTGAAACTATATCACAAATTCCACACCTAGTATTTATTTACTGAGCCAAGTGCCACCAGGTGCTGTACTGAATACTTCAAATAAATCATTTCATTTAACCCTCACCATAATCCTACTCAGTAGCAATTATTAGCAGAATCCATTTTCCAGGTGAGATAATAAAATTCAGAGAGGTTAAATACAGTGTCCAAAGTCACAGAAATGGTAAGCACTTAAGGAGCATTTTTTATTTTCAATGTCTATATTGGTTAAATTGACTATTTGTCTATATTATTGATAATAAAATTAAATGAGCAGCCAATGATGCTATCATTTAGTATCATTTTGGAGACTCTCGGGAATAAGATATAAAATGAAACAGTATTGAAAAGAGAAAAATTAAATTGTCTTTACTTGCAGAAGATTTCATTTTGTACAAAGAAAAGAGAATTAACTAACAAAATTAATGATAAAATTCAGTAAAGTGATTGGAGGCATGATGAATATATAATAGTCAATAATTTTCATCTGTTAATAACTGTCCTATCCAATCTGGTTTTTTGTAGTTGCTTTCAGTTGTTGAAGTATGTGAGGGCTATGCAGCTCTCAGTATAACCTCACACTCACAAATGGTGTATGTTACCATAAAAGGAAGTCTCAGACCAAATTTTGCCAAAGTGACAAACTCATTAGCAAGTAGGACCTAAAACAGTCACACAATATGCTCCGTAAGTTTAATCAACTTCCAGCTCTCTGTTCTTTCAGGCACTCCAAATAGCACCTTAAGGCAATATTCTGGTGACAAGATTTACCTGACTTCTTGTCAGATCTGTGTAGACAATCGTCTAAACAATCTGTACCCATGACCTAAGAGGTCCCTGAGCCTAGGGTACCACTCTAAATGACATAACCACAGGACTCACCAGGCATGTATGTCCTGTTCACTTGGGCAATATTTCTAGCCAATCCATAAAACCTTTGTTATAAAAGCTTTATTCAGATATAATTCACATACCATAAAATTCACCTTTTTAAAGTGTACAATCCAGTGGTTTACATTACATTCATAGAGTTGTGCGACCCTCACCACCATCTAATTTTTCCTCTCTCCCCCACCAAAACCACCCTGAATCCCTTAATAGTTAGCCCATATTACATTCCCCCCAGCCCTGGTAACCATAATCTTTCTGTCTCCATGTATTTGCCTGTTCTGGACATTTCATATAAATGGAATCATACAATATGTTCTTCTTTAAGGTAACATGATGTTGTTAACATTCACCCATGTCGTAGCATGTATCAGTACTTTATTCCTTTTTATTTCCAAATAACATTCTATTGTATGGATATATCACCTCTTTTGTTCATCAATTCATAAATATTTGGGTTTTTCCCCATTTTTTTTTTTTGGCTATTATGAATAATACTGCCATAAGCATTGTGTTCAAGTTTTTGTATGGACATACAGTTTCATTTCTCTTGGGTATTTACCTAAGGGTAGAATTTCTGGGTCCTATGGTAACTCTATTTTTAACATTTGGAGGAACTGCCAAACTATTTTCCAAAGTGGCTGCACTATTTTACACTCCTACCAGCAATGAACGAGGGTTCCAATTTCATCATATCCTCTCCAACACTTATTGTTGTCAGTCTTTTTTGTTATAAACATCTATAGGGGTATGAAGTGGTCAATCCACATATCTGATCAACATATGTTTCACCCGTTAAAAAAAAAAAAAGTCATTTCTAACATCCACAGTAATTACAAAACCCTCTGGTTTTAATAAAAGATAAAAAATAGTATAACAGTTTGGAGTAGCCACTTCCAGAGCGTGAGCTACTGATTAAACTCAAATGCTAACTCACCACATCCAAAATATGTAGACCTGATTGGGATACTTTCGATTTAACTCTACAAACTAACACACACATCTATATGACACTCTCTGCTGAAATATTTTAAAGTAAATTACAGAAAATATATCATCCAGAACCAATTGAAAAAGACTACAAGAAATGTAAGATACTCTTTTAAAATTTTAACAGAAAGGATACATTCTAGGCTTTACACAAAGCTTAGAGAAAACATTAATTTATATAATACTGAATGTATTTTAAAATTCTATAAAGAAAATGAGATAAATATTAAAGTTAAAATACATTTGTCCCACATATCATAGGTAAAATGTTAAAATGTAAATATACAACACATTCTCTAAATTAATGAGAAAAATATAAACACCCCCAAAAGAAAAATTAGGTAAAGGAGTGAATAGGCATTTTATAAGAGAAGAAATACAGTTGGTCACTGAAAATATCAAATGAAGTTCACCCTCAATAAAGAGTGATAACATGCAAATGAAATAAACAATAAGAGACTGTTTTACTGTGAGACAGACAAATATTGCCTGCACACATTGGGCTCATTTAGTTGTAAGTGACAGAAAAAAGGAAATTTATGGTGAAAATACAGAGATGTTTCATGAAGCCTAGACTCAGGCATGTAGCTGACCATAAGAGAACTAAAACAAGGACAGAAACATTAAAACTCTGTTTTTCCATATGCATCTACTATCCATTTCAATATTTTTTTAACTGATTCCCCTATCTCTCTGGTCTATATGGTGAGAAACATAGATGCTTAGAGTTCTTAAGTTTTACATTTTATAATTCTATCACCCGCTTCATTACAATTACCAAATATCATGGGTTTATCCTCCCTTGGTAGAGTGCCCATCTCTGACCCATTCAACTGTGGTTGAGTGTGTAAATCCCTAAATTGAGTGAAGTAATACACTGTGATCAAGGGGAAAGGTCACATTCATTCAAAAATATTTATTTTTTTCTTTCAACACTGATTTATTAGACATTTATTATGTGCCAGGCACTGCTCTAGGTACTAAATATAGAGCAGGATATGAGTGATGTCAATGAGTTTACTTTATAGAAGAAAGGAGAGATGCATTCGTAGAAGATAGCCAATTGCATTTCCGTTAGTGTTAAGAATAGTGGAGACATTGAAATCGAGTGACGTGAAAGAGTGCTAGAGAGGCTCACTTCAGGGAAGTGAGAAAGTGACATTTGAACCAAGAATTGAGAATTCAGTAAAAGAAGGCAGGCATGGGATGATCTGGTCATGGTGTTCCAGGAAGACAGTATAACCAGTGCAAAAGCCCTGAGACAGGAGAAGAAAGTCAGAGAGTCATAAGAATTAAGGTGAAGAAGTAGAGACCTCACTCTTACAGGGCTGCACAAGATACGGTCACATATGCATTCACAGTGAAATCTTATGAATGTCATGTGGAATGTCAATGTCCTGAAAAAGGAGGCTATGCAATTTTTTTTCTTTTTTGTTTTTCGGAGACAGGGTCTAGCTCTATCGCCTGGGCATCATCATAGCTCACTGCAGCCTCAAACTCCTGGCCTTAAGTGATCCTCCTACCTCAACCTTCCAAAGTGCCAGGATTACAGGCATGAGCCACTGTTCCCAGCCAAGGCTTGTGCAATTTGGAAAAAAAAAAAAATCTATTATCCACTTTACCAATATTGGAGAGTCTGGAGTCTGTGAGAAAATTGACATTCTCGTGAAACCAGGTAGAAATCTATTTTCATACATTTTCCAGAGTTTAAAAATATTTATCAAAATGAAAAATGTGCATTCTTTTTGACATGCCAATCTATTTTCTGGAAAATATAGTCTAGGATTTCAAGCATAGGAGTAAAAAAAGATGTCTACACAGTGATATTTTTCTCACTTATATAATTATATATTATATATAATATGTATTATAATTATATGATTATAACCCTATCGCTTATAATTAAGAAACCTTGGGAAAAATGAAATAGTCATCAAGAGAAGACTGATTAAAAAGATTATATTCCAACCAAATTAATGTTGTGAATGAACCATCTAAGCGATAATTTAGGATCGAAGAGAAAGCAGAATACAGTCATTACAATTATAGAGTTGGGAACCACCAGTTCTACTGCTTACTAGCTGTGTAACCTAAAAGTCTCTATGCCTCAGTTTTCTTATCTGTAAAGAAGATGATAATCTTATCTACCTCAGAGAGTTGTTTAAAGAGTAAATGAGTTTGTAAATACCACTTAGAACAACACTCAGCATATAGTAAACACTAGAAAAAATATCTAGGGGAAAAGGTAAACAGAATAATGTAAAGGGGTTGTGTAAAGCCCTAAACTGAGTGAAGTAATTATTGTGATCAAGGAGAAAGGTCACGTTCATTCAAAAATATTCATTCATTCTTTCTTTCAACACATATTTACTGGACATCTATTATGTTCCAGGCACTGTTCTAGGCATTAAATATAGAGCAGTGTGTAAGAACAGAAAAGCCCTGACCTCCATGAGTTTACTTTCTAGAAGAAAGTAGAAATACAATGTGAGCCTTAGGCTAAGTGGGTAATGCCGCTCTTCCAAGTCCCTATTTGCCTCCATGAAATCATAGGGGCCAAAGAGCCTGCTGGCAAAATTAAAAAGGAATTCTTATGATGTATTTCTGCAATTGCACTGTTGGCC
This sequence comes from Cheirogaleus medius, assembly GCA_008086735.1. Classification (NCBI taxonomy): domain Eukaryota; kingdom Metazoa; phylum Chordata; class Mammalia; order Primates; family Cheirogaleidae; genus Cheirogaleus; species Cheirogaleus medius. The sequence continues at coordinate 29,041,359 of VBSM01002616.1, read as the reverse complement.
CCAGCTGGGGTCTGATGGAAGGAAAATACAACAGGAGCCCCTGAGAGGAACCTGTTTCCAAAAGAGGTTGGAGCTCACATTGGAAAACCAGATTCAAACACAAGGCCCTGACCCAGACAAGCTGGAGCTTGGAACTGTGGGGTGTGCAAAAAAGCTGTGAATATGTGAATTTAAAGAACTGACAATGTCCAGAGAGTTTTTACTACGGGGGACTCTTGACTAGAAATGACCCTGGAGGGACCGTGTAGAACCACAAAGATCTGGTAAATCAAGAAAGACAGGCACCAGGAGGCAATGAGCAGCGTTACAGAGACAGCAGGGGCAGCAGGCAGCAAGACCTTGTGCCAGGCCTGCAGCAATAGGTCATTACTGCAGCTTCCCCATGGCACTGTCAACAACGACATTTTAAGAACAGCAGTGAGGGCTCCATGGAGGCAGAGAGAAAGGAAAAGGGGTTTACTGAGCTCGCAATTGAGCTCATTCGCTTGGAGAGGTGCTCTCCAGTCAAGGGGGACGAGGCCTGCAAACGGGAAGTCAGTGTTAATATCTGGAGTGGAAATCCAAGGGGAAAACTAGACTTCCATCTTATCTAAGTCATTGTACCATGAATATGAATGAAAATATGCTTTATATATATCTAAAAAATGCAGAGAGATATCTGCTTGGCATGACCTATCACTGGGTAAGGAAGCTGGGGGTGATTTGTATTTTCTCTTCTGTTCTTCTCAACATAGTTTGGTTTGTTTTTCCGTATATTTTTACAACAATCATGTGGCACTTTTCTAAAAATGACAGATTGTTTTCTTTAGAAAGCCTTCACTACCTTCATGATGTGATCCACTGTTTTCCAACTATTTCAGTTGAATGCCAGTATAAAAAATAGAGTCCCTTGCTAGGTGACAGAAACTTTCAAAACACTTTATTGATCTTACCTCATACAATCCTCATACAACTATATCAGAAGGAATTTCTCCCATTTATAAACAGAAGCACAAAGAGATTTACTAACTTATCTGAACTCTCATAGTTGGTAATGTATGGAGCTGCAGTTTAAATCCAGATATTCCTAGCTCTAAACTTTTACTCTGCCCCTAATACATTACACCATTTCCCTAGTTACGTTGTAACACTTGAGATTACACATCATTTTTCTAAATCCCTCTTCCTGCCCATTCTAAACGCAGTAACCACATTTCATTTCAACTCACTTGCTAACAGCTAAATGGGCAATGAGCTTTCACATATTTTATACAGTTAGCTGGATTAGTAGTCTTTTAGGGTTTACTGCTTTTCCCCGAGTGATGTGATGGATCACAGGTCCAAGAAGCAAAAACTGATGGTTGTGATGGGTCCACAAATCATCATGAAATAGAAAGCTGGACATTAATACCACTCCACCCAACATCAGCTCAGATATTGCTGCCTTCCAAGCATCACTCCCAAAATACTGTATAAAGGCAGGATGAAGGAGACATGGCTAAGCAACTGCCTATGCCTGCTGCATTCAGTTATTTTTTACGTGTATGATTTTTTATGATTTGACCATATCACTAGGTTTCCTTGCTTTTTATTTCTTTGTCTATTACCTGTTAAGAAATATGTTGCTTCTATAAGGGGGGAAAAGTCATGCATCTTCAGGCTCAACATTTCAAAAGAAAATCTTTACTTGTTCAGGGTTGTCCTGAGTCAGCTCTCTTTAGGATTCACAAATCAAAACACAGGCAATGCCAATGGGAACGATAATATGTCTATCAAAGGCAAGACTAGATTTGGCAGGTTTTTTTTTTTCTCCCTCCAGATTTTAAGCAATATATTCTGTAATTTCTTTGGATAATTGAACAATTCAAATGTACCTAAGAGCAATCTGGGCTTTGCAGACTCAACAACAGAATTTAAACAAGAGCAGGAACTAATCTGGAATGGGAATTTGTAGGTAAGCATAAATGGCTAGCTGAGATAGGGACAATGAAAATAATTTTCTAATATTTATCTGTCATCCCCATCACAGGTGATTAAACAAGAAATGTGCCCCTGACTCAAAGGCTCTCATCTAGATCTAAAAAAAAACAAAACCAGAAACAAAAAGCAAGATCCTCAGTAGCAACTATGAACCCTTAATCATAAAAAAATAACAATGCAACAGGCATAGGCAGTTGCTCAGCCATGTCTCCTTCACCCTGCCTTTATACAATTGGTTTTTGCAACTCAACTGATACTATACCCTTTCTTGCCTATATGTCTTCCAGTCATAGCTCATGGTTCATTGGTTATATCTTCAGCTGAGACATTCCACTTTCCTTTCTTCTGCTATATATTTAATATGTAATTATTAAGCACTTTCTATATGCAAGACACTGGGTTAGAAATTGAGATACAAAGGTGAATAAGACAGTGTTCCTGTCCTATGAGTATGTATAGTTTAATTGCTGTCTGACATTCATTCAAATGTTTATTCAATAAGCACTAAGTTACTAAGTGCCAGAAAAAGGATTTGGTGTTGGAGACTGTGCTATGAACACATAAATTATCCAGGCCCTAGATAGTTTATATTCCATTAAGGGGCAGATTGGTAAACAAATATGTGCAGTGAACTGTGGAATATGTATAATGAATTTATTACAGATTAGAGAAAAGGAGGAGTAGTTAATTCCATCTGAAGGATCAGAAAAAGTCTTCATAGTTAGAGTGATGCTTGAACTCAGTAGAGTCCACTGGGCGAGATAGCAACGTGAGGCAGAACTATTCCCACCACAGGGAACCAAGGTGTGCCCATCATGGTTTTCTCAGGAAATGCAAATGATCTGAAATGGCAGAGAGTTTAGAGGGAACAGTGGAGCAGGGGAGGATGGTGGGACACAAAGAGAAAGAGATGAGGCTGAAAAATTAGGTCAGGGTTTGGAGGATCCTGATGGACCTATTATACAGGCAATTAAGGGTTTTAAAAAAGAAAGTAAGAGTATGGTGGTACTTGTCCTTTTTAAGTGGGCCTCTACCAGCCCAATGTACAGGGTTCATGGAGAGGAGGAAGGGGGTTGGCCAAAGTAAGATGCGAGGTTGGAAGAGTCAAGGTACTTGGTCTCTGCAAAGGTCAGACTGGTCTGAACCCAGTCAGTAGAACTGTGCGTGTGTTAAAGAGATGATACGGAAGCAGAAGAAACAGGAGGTCAGGGCTTGAGGTTCAAATGACAGAAATTTTATTAGGGTATTGGGGGCACAGAGAAAATGGAAGGGAGGACTTAGTCCTTGATAGTGAAGCAAACTGTAATTTTCAGGAGTTCCCATAGGATAGAAAAACCTCTGAGGCAATTCTGATGATACCCCTTGTTGAGAATAGCTGGTTTAGACCATGCTCCCCAAATGGAAATGATACAACCACACAATAATTGCATTTTTTAAATCACAGCATTGTATGTGTGTGTTGGGAATTGTTCATCAGTCATTATCATCATCATCATCACCTTGTACTAAAGTACTTTACCCATTTATTGCCCTCATTAAAACAAAGTGTCTTTATAATTTTGGTTTTTTCTAATTTTCTAGTTACTGCCATTAATGAGGTTCGTGTCTCTGGGAAAACCTGATGTAATCAGGCATGGCAACATTTTAGGCTAAATATAATCAATTGAGCACTTAGATACTTTAGCTGTATTAGAAGCACTTAGGAAATTACTTAAACAATCCAAGAAAACTTGATAGCCACACAAGTGTAGGAAATGACATGATTTATGGATAGTGATTTGACTTAAGTGAACTTGCTCATTTTTTACTTATGCACATGAAAACAAGTTCTGTTTTTTTCCTTTTCCTATAGAAAGCATTGTTTTCTCTTCTATCTTCTCATTATTGACACTTTTTTTAATAGTTGGATTCTGGCCTTTCTGAAATTTTGTTTTGGACTTTGTGGCCCAAAATTAATATTAGTGGAACAAATACACAGGGTCTGGACAAAGTGCATTAGCACATAAGTAGCTTACTGCTTCCTTAAGAAGCCAGACCACCAAACAGTTCTCCTTACCCTAGATGATTCCCAAGTGAAACCATCATGTGCCACTGCATTTTATCAGTTCACCAAGTAATTTATTAGAAATATTTTCCCCCAAGATAAGATTTTTCCCTTTTTTAGGTAAAAGATTTGTTCATTTATTTTCCTATTTAGATATGTTATATAGGATATCATACATGCAAATTCTATTGCTTCTCTTTTTTGTATAGAACTCATCCCAGATTAAGTAAGAAAATCATCTGTCAGCATTTAGAAGGCACTGTGTCCACTTCTAAAACTAGCTTTGCTCTGCTTGGAGACAATGTAAGTTAATTCAAAGTTATTTGTTTCTCGTTTCTTCACAAATAAAACTTTGTAGAACGTTATATAAACTACAGCTAAATAATTATATTTTTATTAAATTGTATTGGCAAAATCATAATATTCTTACTATGTATGTAAACTATATATATTTAAAGATCTAAACATACTCAAATTCAGAGATGTATAGGTTCATTGCCTCTTCCAATCTGTCTACGAAGAGGCAAACATTTATTGGAGATATTTTATGTGCAAAACACAAAGTTTTATTTTGTAATAATCAATGGTAAAACAAATAGGCACTTTTAAACTTGGTTGGGGTAGATAGACATGTGAAAACCTAAATAACCTTAAGTCAGAATAAAATAAAAGGACTGTAAAAGAAATGTGGTGTGGAAACTCAAAGGAAGGAACAATAATTAACGTAATGAATCAGGTGAAACAGCATGGGTTGCAGGAATCTCATGAAACATCGCAGGTTGTCGTAAGTCAGGTAAACCTTGACAACCAGCCAAGGACAGACACAGACATGGGGGGGGGATCCTTTTCAAGCGGTAGGAAAGTACCAACAATGGTGGGAAGTGGAAATATACATAAGAAGTTTGTGGATTAGCAAGTACTCCACTTTGGCTAGAGTGTCCCTGTCTGAGATGAGACTGGAAAGGGATGTCTAGGCAGGATGGGAACATAAGATGAACACCATGCCAGGTTTATTTTGTAAACATTGAAGCATCGTAAGTTTCTGCAAAAGGAAAATCACCCAGTTCAGTTAGCTTTAGGAAGCTAACTACAAAACATGTGAAGAATGGACCAAAGAAGTTAATTTTAGAGTCACAGAGAATAATTCAGGGAACATTTTAATAGTCTGGGGGAAAATGACAACTTTTTAAACCAAAGTGGTGGCAGCAAAAATGGAAAGGAAGTGACAGACACTTTGGAGAATGGAATAAACAAGGCTCAGTGACTAGTTAGGTGATTTAAAAAGAAAGTGCTAAAACCATTCATAAAGTTTATGAAATAACAGTGTCAGGGTTATAGTGATAGAGAAGGAACAGCATATGTGCCGCATAGTATTGGTTTACTTTATTCCAAAAGTCAGTTCTTCTCCACAAAGCCCACATGTCCCCCAAATCCTTCCAGACAGTACTTCAGGCAGCCTATGTTTAGTAGCAAGTGATCAGAGTTAGCACAGAAGATTAAAACCATTTGACATCTCTACTCTAAACTCTGTATCTGTCACAGAGAAACAAATAATAATTAAAAACTAACATATTATACAAGTAAATTACATGAAAGGCACAGATATCTATTAATATCAAACACTGTTCATTTCCATGAACAAAGCTCGCTATAGATTCCTGTTGAGAGGAAAAACTAGAACAGCAACAGCAGAACTTGATAGCCCTTTGGGAGAATATTAAGGAAAATGAGGACTTTGAAATAGTGCTTCACATTAGAAATAATCTGCCATAATGTTCTTTAAAAAAAAAAATTCAGATACTAGAGTTAGGGCCTAAGTTTTCAGAGTCTCAAAATTGTCACACTAAGGCTTAAGAGCCTGTCTAGAAAATCATGTGTAATATGTTAAGAGAGTTAGTTATATTGTGTTGGGGGAAATTAAGGTTTTCTAAATATACATTAATAATGCTATACTTTTCCCTATTAATTTTTCTTCATTCACTTCCTTTTGTTAAAAAAGAAAATTCAAACTTAATAAATAATTTTCCATGGTCCAAAAGCTATTCATTAAATAGTACTATTTATCATTTTACACTATATGCATATTATTTTAAAAGGTATTCTGATCAAAATTTGTAAATCAATATTATTTTAAATACACTAAAATGTATTCAGCAACAGAGGAACTGTCTATTTAAAACACATCCTAAGATAAATGATGAAATTTAATTAAACTAAAAAGTTTCTGCACAGCAAAGGAAATAATCAACAGAGTAAATAGCCTATAGAATGGCAGAAAATATTCACAAACTCTACATCTGACAAAGGGCTAGTATCCAGAATCTACAAAGAAAAAAAAACAAAAACAAATCATCAAGAACAAACAACCCCCTCAAAAAGTGGGCAAAAGACATGAACAGACTCTTTTCAAAAGAAGACAGGCAAATGGCAAAGAAATACATGGAAAATGCTCATCATCACCAATTATCAGGAAAATGCAATTAAAACAACGATGAGATACCACCTTACTTCTGTCAGAATGGTTGTTGTTAGAAAGTCAAAAAATAATAGATACCTGCACAGTTGCTATGAAAAGGGAACATTTATACACTGTTGGTGTGAATGTAAACTTGTACAACAACTATGGAAAGCAGTGTGGAGATTCCTCAAAGAACTAAAAGTAGACCTACATTCGATCCAGCAATCCCACTACTGGGTATCTACCCAAAGGAAAAGAAGTCATGTTATAAAAAAGACACCTGTACCTGAATCTTTATCACTGCACAATTCACAATAGCAATATTATGAAATAAAACTAAGTGCCTATCAATTCATGAGTGGACAAAGAAAATGCATACCATGGACTACTACTCAGCCATAAAAAGGAATGAAATAATTCTTTTGCAGGAACTTGGATGGAACTGGAGACCATTATCCTAAGTGAAGTATTTCAGGAATAGAAAAACATGTTCTCATTTTTAAGTGGGAGCTAAATGAAAGATATATGTGGTCATAAAGAGCAGTAATGGACATTGGAAACTAAGAAGTGGGGAGGATAAGGGAGGGTAAAAACTAAAAATGTACCTATCCAGGACGATGTACACTATTCTAGTAATGGGTACACTAAGAGCCCTGACTTCAGCATAATACAATTTATCCACATAACAAAAAAAAAACACTTGCACATCCTAGATTTTTTTAAATAAAAAAATTAAATTAAAAAAATAAAAATAAAAAACTGTATTCTAAGTTAAATGTGTTGAAAGGTAAAACATCCTTTTTTTGTTTGTTTTATTATATACATAAGTTAAACCTGGTTTATCTAGTTTGCAAATGGGCATTGATAATCACAAGACTTCCTTAAATTGGAGCACACCTACATTTCTTATCAAGGTACTGCTTCTCCTGTCATAGAATTGTAAAGCTGCAAGTAACATCACAGCTCATCTAGAACAGGAACTCAATCTTTCTATAGGAACTAAGATCCAGAGAAATGGCATGATTATCAAAGGTCACGGAGCTAGTGTCCGAAACAGAATGAAATCGCAGGTATCTTACACCACACCTTGTTGGAGTATTCCATAAGGAAGCAAGATGCCATATAAATGACATTCCAATGACAAAGCAATTCAAGTGGAACAAACTGAAATCATTATAAGACAAATCTTGAGTTAAAAATCAATCATCCTTTAAGTAGTATATTTCAAACTTGTCTCAAAAAATTATTTTTAAATTCACTAATTTAAGTTACCAATTAAGAGAAGAGTTCACTAATAACTTTATATTGATTATGCCTCCTTTTCCCAATGCCTACAAAGAGGCTTTGGATGAAACCACTGGCATAAAAATCAATTGTAATAAACTTTCTAATATCTCTGCTTCCACAATTAATTTGAAAGTTGAGATATCAGATTAAGTCCAATAATAAGCTACGTCCAAAATAGTAGGTAATTTAGGTGGATTTAGTAAACAAAGAGTTATTATTCTGGTGTAGCTCTCAAGTATCTTTTAGTCTTGCTCACTTGCTCTCATTCTAGCTCTCTCTCATATTCTTTGCTTATAGCTGGGAACCATGAAAACCTATTGAAGACATTAAAGAAGAATTATTAAATTACTTCCAATTACTTAGAAAACCACAAATAATGTGATACTCTTTTTATAGGAGTCCACTTAGATAGATTTGTAGAAATGTTCACAGAGTTATATACATTGAGATGACGCATTAACAAGGGCCTGTAGGCAGTAATAAACAGTACCATATCTCAAAATGGTTATAAAACCACTGTTATGCCAACTAAGGCTGAGAAATGTGTTGGTTTCAACCAGTTATGGCAATTATAATCATATCCCTGGTTCATTACACTCTCTGACATTTGAGATCATTCTTAATAAAATTAATGTGTCACTTGTTACTTATTTTACATATATATATAAAGATAGAGTGCACGGCTAATTAGCAAGGTAAAAAATACTGACTTTTACGAACTCATGTCACAATTCATACAGCTCAGAATAATGTGCTGACATTTCCAATAACTAAGTAATTATTTTATTTACATGGAATTCTGAAGAATGAGTTGGTCGTGAAGGGAAACTCTGCGATTAAGTATTACTGAAAAGCTAGCAAGTTAAATGGTGACTTCCCCATTATTAAGAAAGCAGTGGACTGAAATGGTAGGGCCTGAGGTCATTTCTCAACTCCACTGGTAAATGTGAATGTCACATAGTCAATTCAATTAATTTTTCTCTTTTTTTCATTTACCCAGTCCATCACCTTTCTCCAGCATTTAGCTTTCATCTCACCCGGCCTGCTTGTTTCTAGTTAAACGGTCCTCTCATTACTTAATTTCCATAGCTTCATTAGGTAACTGAGCATCAGTAAAAAGATAAAAATCAATACTTGAAAATTAAACATCCAATCATTAAAGTTTCTACCTCCACTCTGAATTGCTCTCTTCAAAGCTCTCACTAATGAGGACAGAAAAACAAAAAAGAATTCTGTAGTTCCCATACCCAGAGAAATATTTCCTTTGTGGTACAGTAGTGTTGATATCATTTATTGTACTTGTGTCCCCAAGCTTTGTTAGTTTCTTTTCCCTTACTAACACATTAGTTTTGACATAAAAGACCCCCAACCTTCAAGCCTAGTTTAAAGAATTTATGGAAGAGTGACAGACTATAGCTAGTGGTTATAAGCACACACTAAGAATTAGACACATACAGATTAGAAACTCAACTTTGCCATTTACTAGATGTGTGACTTAGACTGAATTACTTAAACTCCCTCTGAACCTCAGTTTCACCTGTAAAATGGAAGATAACATCACCTGTGTTACAGAATTGGTGTAAGGACTGAGTGAATTAGCCTATGTTAAGTGTTTTACACATTGTGTGACACAGAATTAGATTTTGACATTAACTTAAATAGAATATATTGCAAATGTCCAAAGCTTTCATGTTTCTTGGCTTCATTAAAAGAGCTTATATTTGAAATCTTTTACTGTCTAACAAATAGAAATATTTCCCAGGAACTATCAATGTACTTTGTTTCTTCAGAGTTTTAGGAAATCAATTGGTGATTCCCTCAGAATGTTTGGAGCATTATTCTTCATAGAACAACCTGACAAAATACTTCACAATTTGAAAAAGAATGTCTGGTAGCTGATGTGCCTGGCTGGAGAGGCATTAACACTGATGGATGTCGTAAATTTACATAAGGTATTGTGCGTCAGGCAGGGAACATTAGCTATTGGGCCAAGGTACCCTCTAAATGCACCTTATTTTATTACTGGCAATAAATGCTTATCCTCCTTCAGCCTATGTTGTCATCTACTACAATATCTGTTCTGTCACATGGCCAACATGAAAGAGGTATCGTAAATGACAGCCCCTTCATTTTATTGGTCAGATACAATAAAAGTGCTAGAATGTTCTTTCGTTCCAAAACTTTATTATAGTAGACTACCTCCTACCTGTCAAATCCCACTAGAGCCACACGTCCAATTGTGTGTCTTGGCAGGGGTGGGCCTATGGGGTTTAATCTGTAGAAAATGAGTTCATTTCCAAACCCCCACTATTCTGACCACTGTTTTATTCTACACCCGCTCCACATTGAATTATTCAGCCTAGGAAGACAGGCGGTTTTGTGATTGTCACCTTGTTTCTATGTTTCTACGGCTCCCCAAACTGACTGTAAATTGTTCCAAAGCACTGGTACCCTCTTCTATGTTGCTTGTATGCCACGCAGTAAAACAGGCATCAGAAACTGGGACAAGACTAGCAGCTATGAAGCGCTTTTCCTGTGACAGGCATTGTGCCGGGCACTGTACAAGACTTTATTTCACTTAACTTGTCCAACTACCCTGAAAATTTGGTTTTTAAATCATTTCTGTGTTACTGATTAGAAAATGAGATTCCAAAAGTTGAAATGAGTTACCCAAAATAACATTCCAAAAAGGTATAAAAATGGGATTTAAAGATATCTGTCTGACTTCTAATTCCATTTTCTTGCTGCTGTACTCTGCTGCCTCGAATTATTGTTAATCTCTAAATGCAACTTTCTGATGGAGGAATAAAAGTATTTAGAAAGGTGCAGTCAGTAGTTTAGCCTTGAATCTGCTTATTTGAATAGGAATAGGGGCAGGGGGAAATAACCAAAGCAAGTCATTAAAATCCTCTTGAGAAGATAGCTTATTAATAACTTCAGCTCTAGAAAACCATCCCCAGGAAAAAAATCAGAGATGATATTAAATGTTCGTGAATAAGAATACTCAATTTTAGCATTGCTTCGAATAGCAACTTTGTGAAGTAAATTTTGGAAAATATAAGGTAAGTTAAATAAATGTGTATACCCATAAAATAGAACACTACACAGACATGGAAGGTCATGTTTTCAAAGACTAATGATGGCAACATATTCGTGATATAATATTAATAGAAAAGTATAGAAGATATATTGTATAGAATTATATTCTATATTATATGCACAATATTAATATAACATTACATATTATATATGTGTATATACACAGAGAGAGACTATAACTGTGATATAATTGAGAGAGAAATGAGCTCATTTGCCATAATTTAATAGAATAGTGAATGATTTTTATTTTTGTATTATATCCTTTTGTATTATAATTGCTCAGTGCTTAACTAATGTGATAAGCAGTGTTTTGACTCATTTACATGCATTAATTTATTTAACCTTCAAAACAAATATAAGTAATAGAGGCTATTATTATCCCCACTTTACAGATGAGGCAATTGAGGAACAGAGAGATGAAGTAACTTTCCAAAGTTTCAGAGACATTAAGTGGAAGAGCTAATCTAACCCCACACCCACGTTCTTCAAGGTTTAGTAAAGCTGGCTCTGATAAACAAGTGAAAACACAGGCTAAGAACTAAATGAAATGCCTTTGAGAGGAATTGTATTTCTTCTCTGCCTTGAGTAAACTCAAGTGGAGATGCAGACTTCTGCCTATAACACCACAGGCGACAGACCTAAAGGAGCACAACACAGCTGTTATCACCCTCTCTGTGGGGCCCGGCCTTGTAAATTGCTTCTAGACTAGCATTCTCCACATACCAGGGCTGTGTTAGAACCCTTCAGGCCCCAAAGGCTAAAAAATGCAAGGCAGACAAAAATATCAGTGAAACAACCACCCTAAGGCATCTCTCTGAAAAGTTATACCTGGGCAACTCTCACATTTAAGACTTCCAAGTCACAGTCCAGAAATGTTCCTAGGACAAATTTTCCTGAAACTCTGGGGCTAAGACAAACCTAAATATGGCCCCAAAAAGCACTATGGAGTGACTACAGTCTTGAACCACAGGATCTCAAGAACTGCAGAGGAATAGGATGTTATGGTCCACAACTTCACATCGGTATACCTGTCATATGCCTCATTAACAGTGGAACAGGCATTCTAATATCCCTACCTTACAGTACCATTATAATTTACCGATTCAAAACATCACTTCAAAGGTAAAGTGTACCTAAGAGAGGAACCAATGTGGACTAAAGTAGAGTCCCCAACTGTGTTTGAACATTTTGATTCTCTTTCATCACAGATAATTACAACTTCATAGGCATCTGCTTCAAAATCAGCCAATTCTGGTTGTACCTGTCAGATTCTCTCTCTTGGAATCTGAATTTGCTTTCACGGGGGGTCAGTTAATCACTAAGCGTAGCTGGAACTGTAACATGGAAACTTGCAAAGGATATGCCATCAGTGGACAGAGAAATAGGAAAAAGAAAACAACTTCAAAGTAAGAGAAGAATAAAGACGGCGTGGAGAGGACCACATGATAAGGAGAGGGAGAAATTAAAAAGGATATAAGATTTCAACTGCAATACACTTGCTGTCACAGACTTTCATGGATAATAAAATCACACAATCCCACTTAGTCCAGTAGAAAAGCAAGACCAGAGACAAAGCTGAACTTGACACTATCACTTCCAATAGCAGCAGCCTAACAAACAGTGTTACAGACTGAATGCTTGTGTCTCTCCAAAATTCATATTCTGAAATCCTAATCCCCAATATGTTGGTATTAGGAGGTGTTGTAGCCTCTGGGAAGTGATTAGGTCATTTGAATAGGATTAATGCCCTTATAAAAAGGACCCCAGAGACCTCTCTCACCCTCTTTCTGCCATGTAAGGGTACAGCGAGAAGTCAAAAGCCTATAACCTAGAAGAAGGCCCTCACCAGAATCCTACTATACTGGCACCCTGATCTTGGACTTCCAGTCTCCAGAACTGGGAGGAATAAGTTTCTGTTCTTAATAGGCCATCCCGTCTATGGTACTTTGTTATAGCAGCCAGAATTGACCAAGACAAACAACAATTATTTTCCTTTGTATGATGCTTTACCTTTTACAAGAAGCCCATAAACAGTGATGGGCAAGTATATATTTGAAAACATACTGTCAAGAAAAAAGCAGAATATGTGTGTACGTTTTACTGATACATTGGACATGGAGCTTAGCACACGATCTTAAATAAAAGATACATAGTACTTTTTATTGTAAATTCCAGGGAGCCAACTGATTCCCACAGAATGCTTTCTTAAGTGTAGATAACAAAACAATAAATCAAGCCTTGATTTACAGTGCTTGCCAATTTCCATGGTGTAAATATTCCCACTATGGCCAATTTTAAACTGACAATGTAATGTATATGGATTGGGAAGAGAAGAACAGTAACACACCATTGCATAATATTTTCACTACATAGATAAAAAAAGACAGAGCATAGATGATGGCAAAGAACATACATAATAGTAAAAAGTAGTAAAATAATTGGGAAGTGAAACCTTTGAGTATTTCTTAACTTTGTTTTTAATATAATTTAAAGTTTATCTAATTTAATTTTTAATAATCACTTTATTTTAACAACTGGCTCACAAATTCCTGTCTCAAGCCCATTTAAGCCAATTCCAGCATACCATGAAAAAATATCCTTCTAATATCTTAGTGGGCACATATTCCTAACACAGATCAAAGGACTACAGTCACAGAGCCACTTACTTATCAAACCAGTAGATTAAAAATATTAGCCTGTATAACCAGCACATGGTGAACTGTTAAAGTCCAGATTCCTGGATTCCATTCCCAGAGATTTTGATTCAATAAATCTGCTATAGTAGCAGTCCCAACCAGTTTCATGGAAGACAATTTTTCCATGGACTAGGGGGTGGGGCATGGAGCTTATGCATTGGTACGTGGCCTGGTTCCTATCAGGAGGCTGACCCGTACCAGGCCACGGCATGGAGGTTGGGGACCACAGGGCCTATAGGACCTAGGAGTGATATTTTAACAGGAAAACCATTGTCCCCACCTCAGATGATTCGGTTAGAGAATTACAAGTAACAAACATTTATTAACTACATATTCTGTGCCAAGCTCAGAATACAGTACATGGACATGAAAGGGACAAAACCTGCCCTCAAGGAGAACACAGAGACCAAGAATTATAATACACCTATGATACTGGCACACACCAGCTACTTAGGGAATACAGAAAAACTCAGCTTGGAAGAAGGGTCACGAGAGCAGAAGATGTGTGACTTGAGTCTTAAAAAAGGAGATCAAGATGAGAAGAGGAAGGGAGGAAGGGATGTTCAGGGCAGAGAGCAGCATGTGCATAGCCACAGAGGCATGAAGAGTTTGGTCCACTAGGATAAGCACAAGTGCTTTGAGACTGTGCCTCTTGTGCATGTGTTATAACCATATCCATTTTGCATGAATTTTGACATACAGTAAGCACCTGTTTGTTAGACTATATTCAGTCACAGGGTTCAAGTGAGGAGTAATGGATATGAGGCAAGAGAGTTACGCCAGGTTGGGAAGGGCTTTCTAGAATGCGTAGCTCAAAGTAGGCACTCAATCAATTTCCACTTCATATTCTTCCTTCCACGTTAGTGTTTAAAACCACTATTATTACCACTACAGGATTATTGCTGTGAAAGGATATGCACTTGATAGCTAATATACCAAGCCTAGAAATACACAATGCTCTCGCTGCTTTTATAATTGATAAACCGATTTCTCAATCAGAGAAAATGACAACAATCACCAAAATAGTGCAATAAACCAAGGCCCCAGGGAAAACAGGTTATTACTGAATATTTTTCCCATCGATTTCACCTCATACTATATTAATCTGTTTTCAAAATAAAATGGAAATGTTATGTTAGTTTATCTTTCCAAGGTTGTATCATGTCAACCATAGACATGTTAATTAGGTAAACTTAAAAATCTACAGATTTGTATCGTGAAGGAAAATGAATGCAAGAGCTAGATAATGGGCAAAAGAGTAAGGAAGTCAAATAGTGGGAGCTTGCCTTGAGATAAATACAGCTAAAAAAGTATACTTGTCACCACCCCAACACACCAAGTGCATAGCCACTGCAAAACCTCTATGTGTACTACCCTTCCCTAATCCAGATGGCACCCATCTATCTATCTTGTCTCTGCTACAGCCCCATTTCCTCTTTGTAAAATAGTCCAAGCAGTCTGCTGCTCCACAATGATCCCTTTCCTCCTTATGCATGAGCCTCATCTTTGAATTTAGTCCTACGTTACCATGTCTTATGTAATGTTTATCTCCCAACCAGATTTTACATGTTCAGAGAAGAGACGTTCTCTTGTCTTCCTCATGGAGCATTGCATAATCCTAGACACATAAAACACACTCAGACACTTGGTGAGTGAGTAGATGAAATGATTTCCATGAATTATATTTAGCTTCAAGCTGTAATTGTTGATCCTTCTTACTTTCCCCACAAGGGAGACGAAACTCTGGGGTGGATGATGGGAGGTTGCTTGGTGGGCACATTATGCATTGCTTCAGTGATGGATGCACTGAAGACCCTGACTTTACCACAATGCAATGTATCAGTGTAATAAAATTGCACGTGTACTCCATGGATATATATAATAAGTTAAAAATAAATGGGAAAAAAGAAAACTTTGTCATAAAGCTTTTGATGATAGGGGATAGTGAAAGGAGGTTATAAAAAGAAGATTTTATTCTGTGATGTTTTTGAAGTGCCAGCAAACCATCAGAGGTCTCTGATATAGTAAGGCAAGGGAATTCCTTGCTGTGCTCACCCATAGAAAGACTGGGAGGCCTACAATTGTGCTTTATTGCTAAGTGAAATCCCTACGAACATCCTAGAAAATATGTTCTTTATGCACATCAAAGAAGGAATGGAAAGAGGGCACAGGTATCCCAATGCTGGTTCTATCCCTGTTTTCTTTAACCAATTTATTAAAGTTCGAAAGAGAGGGACTATTTACAGAATTCCATAACTAAATCCTATATGATACATTTATTCAACAAATGCTATTTCTAACATTATAGCTAACATTTTTGAAAATATTCTTTTGTTTCATGCAATGTGTAAGCACTTTTCACACATTTTTTAAAAATCCTGATAACACTTTATGTAACTTAAACACTATACTTAGCCTCATTTTTTGGAGATCAGGAAGCTTAGATGAACTAAATAAGAACTTACTGCAAGGTAACAAGAATAAGTCACAAAGCCAGAATTCGTACTCAGGTCTCTGATGCCAAAGCCCAAACTACACTACCTCCTGTGGTTACGAGACCCAATTCTCAACGATATACGAATAAAATTAACCGACCTTTTTAGGAACTACTGAACCTATTCCAAAGGCAGTAACTTGGGAATTTAATCATGTTTCTGTTTGCCCAAAAGATGCCTTTTACATCAAACATACCAACAAGTAAATGGTAATTTGGGTCAGGAGACCCAACTTAATTAAACAATAGACCAGTGGCTTTGGTAAAGAAACTTAACACTATTTGAGTTTTCTTTCTTTCAGGATTTTTTTCTTATTTAAAATCTTAAAAATGATAAACAAGATGCCAAAGCAATGGTACAAAAAAAGGCTGGAGCAAGAGGATATCCAGGGTCTGAGGTAGCAAGCTGAAACAAACTGGCTGAAGCCCATTGGCTTCAGCAGCCCCACAGCAAACAAGCAACAAGGTGTTAAATGTGGACCCTACTGGCAGAATGACCAGCTAAGGTATAATTTCCCCATCACTCCAAAAGAAATTATAGGACATTCAGATTTGATTTACAATATTCTTTTATATTCATTCCAAGTATTGTCCACATGCCATTCAGACTTTGCAGGATGTGGAACAGAGAATAAGAACTCTAGAAAATGCTGGGATTGTAGGACTTTTGGCTATCTATTATCTATGTATATCAATAACTTCCCTCTAGCATTCAAGACAGCGTCAGAGGGAAGAACAGTAAACTGTCTAAAAGAAGTTTTCTGTATAGCTTCACTTGTTCGATTGACAGACATCTCAGGCAGCACTTGCAGCAGTGAGCGCAATAAGGCAACCGCTTAATGTCAGCTATCATTATCAGCGTTGTAATTCCCACAGTCTGAGATCAGCCTTAAGACGAAGCAAGTAATCAGGCGACAGTCTGAGAGGTAGGTAAAGGCTATCCCATATCCCCAGATACCTCCACTGGAGTTGCCGGTGCTTGAATTTCAAAAAAACAAACAAAAACAAAACAACAACAACAAAAAAAAACATTCCTCCGGTTTTAGGCTTAGTTCGTGAAAATACAAAATCAAAGTTGGTGAAATTTTTAACTTCAGGGTTTGTGTACAACGAAAATTACCCAAGTTTATTAGATTTCTTCAAGGCAAGTTTTGCTAAGGAAAAGAAAGGGAGGATTTGAGGGCATAAAAACAATCTTGGGACGAAAATGGATAAATGAGAGAGTTTTCCACTGAGACAGACCAGAGTATGCAAACAAGGGAGTGGGCTCCAAAATCAATATAATTCACCAATTGGCTGCCAGAACCAATTTAGCATAGTTCACCCACCTCCTGCTCAAAATCTTCTATGGTACAGTAGTTATGCTGCTTTATTTACAGGGAAATTGACCCAAAGAACATCAGGAAAAGGAGTTTGAAATGTACAGCCCTTGGACAGGGCTGAGAGTCTGCTGTTGTATGCACTCACTTGCGCCTGCCCGCAAAAAAAAGTCGTGACTTCCCAGATCTTAGGTAAGGCGTGGATTCGCCTGCCAGGAGAGCAGGAGCTCGACTGTCTACCTATCGGGCACTAGGCAAAAGCCCGGAAGGGTGGCGGGGAGCCGGCTGGAGGGCTCCAGGAAGTGGGTGGGGAGGAAGCTGCGGAGGCTGAAGCCAACCGTGGCAAAAGCAGCTTTGCACACGCCTAGCAGAGGGAGTCCCAGGCCGCTGCGCGCAGCGGTCACGAGCGCTTTTGGCACCGCTGTCCCCTTCGATTCCCGTCATCACCCACCCATGCAGCTCAGTTTTGGGAAGTAAAAAAAGGGCTTGCAAAGTGGGCGGTGGCCGAGGTTCCCGCAGCTGAGTCACAGCGCAGCCAACTTTTACAGCATTTCCCAGAAAGAAAATAAAAAGTCTCAGTTCCGGAGCCCACCCATTCGCTGCCAATTCCCGCTGCCCCCTCTGTGTCACCCGACCCGGGGATAACTCCAGCCCCACGACTGGGGTGTTTCCCACACATCGCGCAACTTCCCGTCGGCGCAAAGCCGCGTGGTACCCCGAGCGCTATCCCGGTGCTGCTACTGACCCCGCAGAAGAGAGGACTGAGGCAGGGGAAGGGCTGCGTCCTCACCTGCAGGACACGGACACCTCCACCCGCGTGGCCGGGATGGCGGCACTCAGCTGGTTCAAGTCCCCGATGCCCGCAGTGCTGGTGTAGCGGCTGTCCATCTTGGGTGGGGGCGCCTTGCACTTGTCCGGCGCCCACATCCAGAGCTCGGGCACACTGAGGGCTCCGAGCCTGGCTCCCGTCGCACTGGGATGGGGGTTGAGGGTGGAGGCAGGGGAAGGAGGCGGAGGCAGCGCGCGGGAAGGGGGAGGGAGGGAGGAGGCGGACCTCCGCGCGGAGCCGCGAGGGAACCGCCAGCCAGTCCCGGGTGAAGCTGAAGCTGAAGCTGCCGGGCAAGTGGCGCGCGGGGCTCCCGGCTGCCCTGCCCCCTCCTTGCAGGCGGCAGCCCCGGCGGAGGACACACTCTCTGATCCCCTCTTGGCTCTGGGCGTCAGGCTCTGCCAACCCACCGGGCAGCCTGGCGAGGCAGGTGACTGACACCAGACGTAGACCCCTACCGTCTAGGTGGGCAAGCCCGCGCCGGCTAGGCGAGCGATTTAGGTTTTGTCTCCGCCTCTACACGCCCACACCCGCCTCCCGGGCCGCGACTCCTTCCTCCTGTCAATCAGGTGTGGACGGGAATGTCACGCAGTTTCCTCTCCTGGGCTGGAAGCTGGAAGTGTGGGCGCCCCTGCCAGTTCCTAACTGTCCCATTGTAAGTCCACCCCTCCCCACCACGCACTGGGTCCTCGCCTCAGCCTGGGAGCCCACGGGGGTCCCTCCCACCGTGTCCTCGGGCAAATGAGTCGGGTCCCCGCTCCTGTACTGTCCACCCTCCGCCACTTGAAACTTAGAGACGAAAGGACATAGTGACGATCTCCAATCTTTGGGACGTGGTGGCAGAGTGGCAGATCAATATATGAGACAATCGGGGGCGGAAGCGGACTGTAAGGTGGAAGAAAAGAATACCATTTGGGATTTAAAAGGGCTCAATCTGGATTCCGTCTTCCCTCGGTTCTTTGGAGCTTGGGGGTCTAACGGAGCCAATTATCCTACAGTCAAGGCTCTTCTGACTCCCTCGTTTCCAAATGCATGGACGTTCGGCCCTGGAAACGGGAGGTCCCGACCGTAGAACGCAGCTCCCTCACCCCGACTACCACCCTCAAGACCTGAAGCCGGACGCATAAAAGCAGAAAGGAGTCGGAGCGAGCGCCTCGTTTTTTTTTGGGGGGGGTGCTGCATTCCAGGGCAGCAGGACGGGTGCCAAGATGCAGGAGCGGCAAAAGCATCCGGAGGTAGCCGCGGCGCCTCTCCTGTGCAGCGCGACCTTATTTCCCGCACCTGGCCTCCAGCCTCGCCCGTGCGCCTGCGGGTCCCGGGGCGCTCCCACCAGGGGGCGGCGGTGAGCAAGACGCGGCGCGGCTGGGAGGAGGAGGAGAGTGGAGGGTGGAGAGGGGGCGGGTGTCCGCCCGATTGAACGCGCCAGGCACGGAGTCTCCAGCTGGCTCGGCTCACTCAGGGAGGAGCAGTTTTTGTGGTTGAGGACTAGCTTTACATTGCAACCTTTAAAACCACTTGGAGCCGCCTGCCTAGACAATCCATGGAGTAGCGGGTGAGAATGCGTAGGGGCAGGCTCGCCACTTCCCCCCCGTGGAGTGTACTTCCCCTGTTCCATTCTTGTTTCCTTTCCTGAGCTCCCCACCCACCTCTTGTCACCCCTTAAATAAAGAAATTCTCTTTTCCTATTACAAATTAAACTGTAGTGCATTACTGTCTGGAAATGTCCTGAAACTCCAGGCATTTCTATGATGCTGCCCAAAATTAATTTGAGAAAGAGTTATAGATGTATTTTTTTTAAGCTAACTAGAATTTTATTTTATAGCAGCCTACTGAAGGAAGAAAAAGTTGAGAGCTTTAAAATAGTAGTACTTAACGCATGGGGCCATTACTTCTTAATTTTTTCCACTTTTCTGAAGTATAATTGATATATAAGAAACTGAACAAATGTAAAGTGTGTCATTTGATAAATGTTGACGCATGTATACCCCTGTGATGCCACCACCACAATCAAAATAAAGAAACATTCCATCACCCTAAAGTTTTCTCATGTCCTTTTTGTAATCAGTCCATCCTTTTACCACCATTAATAAAAACAACTCTCTAGAGTAGACAAAGACCGATGTTCATGTCACGATAGATTAGTTTGTAATTTTTAAAATTATATATGTGGAACCATACAGCATGTGCTATTTGTGGTCTGGTTTCTTCCACTCAACAAAGTTCTTTTGCGATTTATCCATGTTATTGAGTGCATCAATAGTTCATTGCCTTTCTTTTTCTTTTTCTTTTTTTTTAACTGAGTAGTATTCCGTTGTATAGATGTACTACAAATTGCTTACCCATTCACCTGTTGGTGGCCATTTTGGTTGTTTCCAGATTTTGACTTACACAAATAAAACTTTTGTGAACATGTATGTACAAGTCTTTATGTGGACATATGCTTTCATTACTTTGGGGTAAATAGCTGGGAGTGGAATTGCTGGGTCATTTGGAATGTGTATGTTCAACTTTTTAAGAAACTACTAAACTGTTTTCCAAAATAGTTTTACTATTTTTCATTCTGACAGCAGTATATTAAGAGATCAGTTGCTCCACGTCTTTGTCAACACTTATTATTGTTAGTCTTTTAAATTTTAACCAGTATAACAGGTATATTAGTAATATTACCTTCTGATTTAATTGATAATGATGCTGAGCATATTTTCTTGTGCCTATTTGCTATCTGTGTACACATATCTTCTTTGGTGAAGCATCTGTTCCTATCCTTTGCTACTTTTTATTGGGCTGTTAGTTTTCTTATTTCCAAGTTTTAAGGGTTCTTTATCTATTCTATATCCAAGACGTTTATCACATACGATTTACAAAATATTTTCTATCAGTCCGTGGCCTTGTGTTTTCATTCTCTTAACTATCTATCAATGAGCAGAAGTTTCTAATTTTGAGGAATTTATTTCTTCAACTTTATTTATCATAATACTGGTATCAAAACTAAGAAATAATTGCCTAATCTGAGGTCACAAAAATTATCTTCTGTGTTTTCTTCTAGAAATTTTATAGTTTCAGGTTTTACATTTAGGTCTATGTTTTATTTTGTTTTTGTTTTTTTTCAATCAAAGTACTCATTTTTGCACATCACCATCAAATTTTTCCAGCACCATTTATTGAAAAGACCAACATTTCTTCATGGAAATGTGTTTGCAACCTTTGTCAAAAGTTAATACACTGGCCAGGCGCAGTGGCTCATGCCTGTAATCCTAGCACTCTGGGAGGCCCAGGCGGAAGGATCGTTTGAGTTCAGGAGTTTGAGACCAGCCTGAGCAAGAGCGAGACCCCTCTCTACTAAAAGATAGAAAGAAATTAGCTGGACAACTAAAAATATATAGAAAAATTATCCAGGCATGGTGGCACATGCCTGTAGTCCCAGCTACTCAGGAGGCTGAGGCAGAAAGATTGCTTGAGCCCAGGAGTTTGAGGTTGCTGTGAGCTAGGCTGATGCCACGACACTCTAGCTTGGGCAACAGAGTGAGACTCTGTCTCAAAATAAAATTTTAAAAAAAGTCAATGCACTATATATGTATGAGTGACTCTATCCTATTCCGCTGACCTGTGGACCAATTAGAAAAGAATTTACATCTTATCAAAATTAGTCTTCTGATTCGTGAACTTTATATACCTTTCCATTTATTTAAGTCTTCTTTAATATCTATTAATATCAGCAATGGACCGGTGTCCTTAAGGAAAGAGATTTGGATAAAACACAGGCACAGAGAAGAAGACCATGTGAAGATAGGAGCAGAGATTGGAGTTTTGCTTCCACAAGCCAAGGAATACCAAGTATCGTCAACAACCACAGGAAGCTAAAAGAGGCAAAAAGGAATACTTTCCTAGAGACTTTGGAAGGAGCATGGCCCTGGAACATGTTGATTTCAGACTTTTCATCTCCAGAAATAAATTTCTCTTGTTTTAAGCCACCTAGTTTGTGGTAACGTGTTACAGCAGCCCTAGGAAAACTAATACATATCAACATTCATTATTTCCATTTTGCTGATTTTTTCAAGTTCAGTGCTTTTAAGTTCATCCTATTGAAGTAAGCTTTAAATGATAAAACTTTTAAAGTATACTTAAACTCTCTGTTAATAGGACAATACATAAAGAACTATAATTTTTAAAAATAAATTTTAATAATATAAATATGAGTCATAACATGTCACAAGTGTTTTATTTTGGAGAATTTTCAGTATAAAGTTTATATTTCTTAAAATTCATTTAATAATATGTGACCTTAGAATGTGTTAAAAATCAAAGACAAATTACATTTACTAAAATGTATAATAAGACATCACTCATTGAGTCAGTGATTTAGCAAACATTAATTGAGTGTCTGCTATGTACTAGGCACTGTGCTCAATCTAGGAGATAAAACTCCTTCTGGCACTTAGAAACTGAGTAAAAGTTAGTAAGGAGATGCATGGTTAGGTAGAGATCATACTGACTGAATCACTGAGTTTTTATCATTTCTGAGATTTCGTTATTTCACAATATTAAAGAAGACCTATTTAACCTTTGTAAGTTAAATTGTCATTATCCATTATTGAGAAGCACATAGTTACAAAATAATATGGTTAAGGAGGGGCTAATGAGAAAAAAATAGGAAGACTAGACCAAAAAAATCCACCCCCTAAAAGCAATTAAAAAAGAAAAAAAAAACTATTGAGGCTCCCGTAAAAGCAAGAAAGCAGCAAGAAGGGAAAATACTTTGAAGCATGTGCCTGAAAGAGCATATCCTTAGAACATACGGACAAAGTTCACTTACCTTGCCTGGAAAGTGGTTTATCAGCTCACACAGAAATCCAAAACAAATTTGAGCATTTCTTCAAGCTGTACCTACATCATGGAACATTTGCTCTCAAATGTCCCAACAACTCTCCTACCCAAAGATAAGTCATAAATACCAGCAATGGCATGTGATCACCTTTAATATCCTCAGGAAATTGAAGCAAACATACAGCTATGTCATCACTTAACCTCTGTGGATAGCTTTATAATCAGTTTATAACTACTTGGCCTGTCCTATCACAGCTTTAAATAAAATGTTATATAATAGCAAAGATTGAGCTAACTGTTCACTTACAGAGAAATGGCAGATGCGGGGAAGACAATTTGATGAATGGCCAAAACATGTTCTCTTGAGTACCGGCCTTATCACTGGACATGATAACCACTTGATTTTAAATGACCCAAAGTGGATCGAATCTGCAAATAATTCAATAATTTCAGACATTAAAATAGTCAATATCACTAATAATTTCTTTCCACTTACAGTTACCCTTGTGACTGAATAAGATTAATATCTCACCAATCTCATAAATTACCATCTTTCTAATAGCTATGACAGTCAGAAAAATGTCACGTTTAAAATACACTTTAAAATATTGCAAATAATAGCAACATTAAGATGTCAAGAAAAAGTATCTAGGAACATTAAATCTAATATTTTAAATCAAATAACATCTTTCAAAAAGATCACATGTGTAACAAGCTAGCCCAAAACTTAGTCATGCAAAACAACAATGATTTTAGTATTTTTCATGATTCTTTGGGTCAGGAATTAGGGCATGGCTTGGCCGGGTGGTTCTTCTGCTCCATGTAGCATCAGTGGAGGTCACACAAATGGCTGCATTCAGCTAAAAGCTGGCTAGACTGGAAAGTCCACGAGGGCTACATTCTCATGTCTGGCAGCCCTGTGCCTTTCCTCCAGGTGGCTATTATGTGGCTTTTCTCTCCTGATCTTCTCCACAGTATGGTAGCTGGCTTTTCCTGAGCCTAAGTGGAAGCTGCCAGGCCTCTGAAAGGCTAGTCCTGGAACTGGTATAGTGTCACTTCCACTGATTTCTACTTGTCAAAGAAATTCACAGGGCTAGCCCATGGTGGTGAGAGGGAGGGGTGGTGTATCTGAATTGACTTAAAGAGTAGAGTAGCATGCCTATGTTAGGAGGAAGGAATTGATGGCAGGCATCTTTAGGGACTACCTACTTAAACAGTCAATCCAATGAAGGCTACATTGAAAGATATATCTCTCACTTTAAAATACCCACTGATCTAATTTTTCCACTACTTTGGACATTTTTTGTTTGAAACCAAACTATATAATGAACCATAAATCTCACAGCATGTTTTGTAATGAGTAGGATCGCAGTAGTGAGCAAGTATTTGTCTTCAAGAATTGCTATGCTGACTACATGCTGGAAAGTGGTAGTGGAAGAAGAAATATAGAAAACATGAAGATTATCTTCCCTGATTTCAAGCATCTTAGAGTTTATTGTGAGACCCAGCTTCAATTCATTACACCAATAAAAAAATATGAAAGCGCAAGAAATAAGCAGTGACTTGTCACAAGATAATGTGGTATAGACGAATGTGAATGATGCTCAAGGAAAGACATATTAACGAGAAAGAATAGCTATTCAAAATTGCCTGGAAAAATGGGACTTGACATTTTTCAACAGGTAAAAAGAGAAAACAGAGCAATATAGAAGAGATAGGGAATATGAGCAACTAAAGAAGGAAAACTAAGTACTGAATATGTTTTTACAGTAGAGGGAAGACCAAACTCACCAGAGAAGTGTGCAAATTTGGATAGACAGAGCAAGGTTATCATAAGAGATCTTGTAAACAAAGTGAGAATAAGTAAAAGGAGAGTAAACTAAAATTATACATTAGTGCACTGTCTAATAGAGTAGCCACAAGTCACAGTGGCTGTTTAAATTAATTACTATTAAATAAAATTCAAAATGCAATTTCTTAGTTGCACTAGATACATTTCAAATGCACAATACCCACATGTGCTAGGGGCTACTCTACTGGATAGTGCAAATTATAGAACATTTCCTTCACCCTATAAAGTTCTATTGGACAGTGCTGACAATCTATTGTACTTCCTGAATATTTCTGAAATAAATTCACTTTTCTCTTCCCCGCTGCCATTACCATTAGGTCAGCCTGTCATCATCTTTTACCTGGGTTAAAGCAACACTTTCTCACCTTGTCTCCCTGTTTCCAGTGATACCTTCCTCCAGTCTGTTCCTCATTCCACACCAAGAATGCACTTCATAAAGCATTAATCTGATCTTGTCAAAGTCCTTCCTAAATCATTCATGACATTCTCTTTGCCTAGAATACTCTTCTCTGCCTCTTCCCCTAGCTGACACTTATGTTTTAGGTCCCAAATTAGATGTCACTGCCTCAATGAAGCCTTTCCAGATGTCTCTGAGCCCCAGTGTTCTTATCTGTAAAATGATACCATCATCTCTGATATGCAGTTTATGAGCATTAGAGATAATGTATGTAACTGATTTAGTACTTAGCACTTAAAATGAGAGTAATGATAATGACTATGGTGATTACAATAATTGGGTGGTGATGGTTTAAACTCTCTGGCTCTATTTTCTTACGTAAGTTTCCCATAGTAGCATTCAAAGTGCTGCCTATCTCCCAATTAATAATTTAAAATTACTTATGTGGCTCATAAGGGGGATCCACATTCACTACAATTCAGAGACATGGCCTTTCCTCAACTATTCTACCTGCGATGCACCTCTCCTTCTCAAAGCTTTTAAACTATATTTCTTCCCAACTCCAGCTTTACTTGGCCAAACTCCTGAACAGTCCTCATGGCCTGTCTCAAATACCACTCCCTCATGGAAGTGTCCAATATTGTTTGCATTGCTTTTTAAATTATAAATCTAACAGGAAAACATACTTTATGTACAGAGAAGAGACAAAGGTGAAATTCACAGATTCTTTTATCTAATAAAGAAAATGGCAGTTTATATTTCTTCAAGAGTTATAGACATTTATTTGAATACGATTATCCAATGACAAACAGCTAACATTGAGAACTTTTCTAGAATAAAACCTATATTCCTTAAAATCTATACATCTTTAAAAGGGACCTGTCATAAGAATTTTACAAGGACATCTTTTCATGGTTGCTATACACAGAACAAGACTTATTTTTTATAAATGTTTTCCGCCTCTACATTTATCAAAAGTTTCTTCAAAGTAGCTTTTCACTAAATCTGCTAATTCAGAGGCTGCTGAAAGAAATCCATTTGCAAGAATAAATCAGAAAGGACAGAACCTAAAGAATTCTGAGACTTATCAAAAGAGTATAAGAAAGAACACATTTTTGTAAAAGAAATATGAAGTCTAAGATATTTTGCTCTTACAGAAACCTTCCTAATAATAACCAAAATAGACTAAGTCATATACTAGTTTACTTTTAACTATTGTAATTAAAATAATTATTTTGTGACAATTTGCTTAATACCTGTTTCCCCTGCTAGACTTTGTGCCCCAACAAAAATCTTATTCATTATCTCCCACACTCAGTGTACACACTGATGTGACTCCAGTGGTCTGTGGCCAAGAACTGCTGAAAGTGTCTAAATTCGCCTTGACGTGCTGAGTTCAAGTGAGAGCTGAGCACTCAGAATGTCCAACAGGCATTTGGGGCTGGTGAGGGGACAGGATCGTCGAGGCTGGAATCAATAGCTTAGAGTTAGTAGTTGATGCCAAGCTTCTGGGTGAACACTCCAGGAAAGAAGAATAAAAATAAAGATCAAACCTTATGGGAAAGGAGAACAAAGAAAGGTCCAACCAAGAAAATGGGTCAGGAAGAAACAATTGGACAAATAACGGGGAAAACAAAAAACAGGATCAAGACACTAAAGTAAAAGAAGAGGCTTTTAAGGGGAAAGAGGCTAATGGAATCATTGTGGACAATGCTGCAGAGGCCGAGTCCCTGCCTTGTTTTCTTTGTCCCTGTGGGTTGCCTAACTCTCTTTCTTGGGCAGTTACCAATGTTGCAGACTCCTCTGAAGATTTTCAGCTATCTTCCCAGGTTTGTCTTTCAGTTTCTTTTGCTGAAATGTCCCTGGAAGCCCAATGTTAGCCCCCACATTGCTATCTTGAGCATAAAGCCCACCCTGCTTCAGAAGTCATCAATGCAAGGAACAGGCCCCAAGTAAGCAGACACACTGCTGAGAACCTCACATGGAACCATCCCCTCTGGCATTAAATGGCCATGATGTATGAGGAACTAATGCTTCATTTTTAAACCTGATTTAGATCACTGTTAGCACAGGGCAGGTAAACATTAATTAGTATGTGGTCAGAGTCTACTTTGGTTTCTTTCCTGCTTGGACAATTAGAATGTGCAACCATGCAAAAGAATAAAAATTTTATTGGAAACTAGGGACATAAAGAGAGAGAAAGAGAAGAATATAAATCTTGGGTTTTTAATAGCTTGGTATAATTGGCATTATTCTGGGCTAACCTAGCCTTTTTGGTATCTTTGAAAATAGTTATTTTAATCAGAAAATGTTAAAATGCTACAAGGCCTTTCTCTAACTGTCCAAGAGATTAAGGCAAACCTTGCAATTCACAAAACTGTTTTTCATAACCACGATACTTGTAATTATAGTTACCATGATTTATCACAATAGATGGGGTATTTTCTGTTGGAAGTTCAAATAATTAAATCATTGTTTTCCAAGTAAGTTCCTTAGAATGTTGAAAACTTTATGGAAATAAATCCAGTTTTTCAGTTGTTAAATGTTGAGGAAAAGTTTACACTGTCATTGAGAGTGGTAACTTTTGAAGGAATAATATTGCTTATTAATTCTAAGTAAATGGGTTGCAGTTTCCTTTCTTTATTAAGCTCTCTTTTGTTTAAAATTTATCTACCGACAGCTGTCCAAGGAACAATTGTCTTTAAGTTTCAATATCATAAAATCTTCCTATTTGTGTCTATGGATGTTGAGGGATCAAACCTTCATAGACAATGCTTTTGCTGAATAGTGTTGAGGAGAGACACGGTAGGAAACCTTTCTGTTGAGACCCACACATATTTTGTCGACTAGAGCCCAGTGTTTGTATTACATGGTTTTGGTTTTTGTTATTTAAAAAAAATTAAAAAAAGAGTTGGACTGTTTGAGTTCATCTATAATGCTTTCTTCAAAAGATCTTGATGAAAAGGGGGAAATCTAAAATTAAATAATTCAAACTTATATTAATTCCAAATTAAAACTTTTGCAACTTTAAATTATTCTGAGCCTTGATAGGAATGTGGCTATGCAATTGAGTCATGTGGCATGCAGCTGCAACTTCTTTTTCCCCCTTGTATTAATAAATAATTAAGACCAAATGGTGGCAGAGATAGAAGCCCCCTCACATCTTTACCCCCCCATGA
Source organism: Cheirogaleus medius (assembly GCA_008086735.1). Classification (NCBI taxonomy): domain Eukaryota; kingdom Metazoa; phylum Chordata; class Mammalia; order Primates; family Cheirogaleidae; genus Cheirogaleus; species Cheirogaleus medius. The sequence goes on along the minus strand of VBSM01002616.1, from coordinate 29,012,925 downwards.
TGATAATTGTCATTGGAATGTAGCAATCTGTACCAATCAAATCACTGTGGTATATGCACTGGTCTCGTGTGAAAAATGCTGTAATCCTGCTAAAGTTTCTATATAAGTGAAACTTTGACTTCTCCAGTTTGGACAGATGAAGACATTTATCAGAGTTGGTGTTTCCAGGTAGCCATCCTCAAGTTTTGTGCTCAAATAAACTCTATACTTAATCAAGGCATATATGTGTGTGTGTGTGTGTGTGTGTGTGTCTGGAGAGAGAGAGAGAGAGAGAGAGACATATTTCAAAAAAGTAAAGGATTCTATTTTAGTAGAATCCGGCTCTTCACAGTAGTCTTACTGTGTCTCTGGACTTTTTAAGTGCTAGTCTAGTTAGTCCCAGATCACTGAAAATTTTCTTGGTGAATTAGGTGATTTGAATCTTAGAGTTTCACATTCAACTTAGCAATAGTTTTCTAATGAAATAGTTTGAAACTTCCTTTAAAAACACTATCATTAGTGTGTCAAAAGTTCAAATATTTTTCATAGACAGTGCTCAGTGCCCATGTGTTATAATCTGAACTACATTCTATTTTTTAAAAAGCAACAAATATAATTCAACATTATAACTCCCTAAAACGTAAGGAAAAACTACCAACAACCCAATAGGGCTCACAAAAAGGAAATGCAAATAACTCTAGGACATATGAAATGATACACAATTTTATTTATAATTTTTTAAAAAGAAAATTAAAAATACATAAAAAATACTACTTTTTCTAGTGGGTAAGTATTATGAGACTGTGTTGAAGCTCAGAAAACAGTATACCAAAATGAAGAACTCAGAAGCAGCCTCAGAAACAAAAGTTTTTCACTGACCCTTTCCTGTCCTCCTGCCTTTCTGTGCCCTTCTCCCCTGAGACTAGCCACGGAAACTAGAATCCCTCTTCCCTCAGGTGGGTCATAAAAGCCAGAACTCATTTTCCCAAGAGCCAGCCACGAAACCTCAAATTTTTCTGTGTAAAAACTGGACTTAAACAAATTATCTGGGCCGGGTGTGGTGGCTCACGCCTATAATCCTAGCACTCTGGGAGGCCAAGGCGGGTGGAGTGTTTGAGCTCAGAAGTTCGACACCAGCCTGAGCAAGAGGGAGAGCCTGTCTCTACTAAAAATAGAAAGAAATTAGCTGGACCAACTAAAAAAATATATACATAGAAAAAATTAGCCGGGCACAGTGGCGCATACCTGTAGTCCCAGCTACTCGGGAAGCAGGAGGATCGCTTGAGCCCAGGAGTTTGAGGTTGCTGTGAGCTAGGCTGATGCCATGGCACTCTAGCCCAGGCAACAAAGTGAAACTCTGTCTCAAAAAAAAGGACAATTCCCCTGTATCTTTGGGTCTTCATTCCGAAGGCTCCCATGTATACACGCTAAATAAATTTGTATGCCTTTTCTCCTATTAATCAATCTGCCTCCTGTCAGTAGTTTTTCTGCTAATCTTTAGTGGGCCAGGGGCTTTGGTCCCTACAATTGCAAAACAGATACCTTCACACATTGCTACAAGTGCAAAATGGTGTAAACTTCATAGAGAATAATCTAGTGATATTTATCAAATTAAAAATATTTCAATTAGATTTCATTTTTAAAAAATAACTTTGATTCCTACTTCAAACCACATACAAAAATGTACCTCAAATGGGTTATAGACCTCAATGTAAAACCTAAAATGATCAATTTTGCAGAAGAAAATATAGGAGAAAATTTTATGACCTTGGGTGAAGCAAAGACTTCGTAAGTATGAAACCAAAAGCATAATCCATGAAAGAGCAAATTGATACTTTAGACTTCATCAAAATTAAAAATTTCTATTCTTTGAAAAATGTGAAGAAAATAAAGACAAATCACATATCAGAGGAAATATTTTGCAAAACATATATCTGATTAATAACTAGAACATATAAAGAACTTTCAAAGTTTAATAAGAAAACTAACAACCCAATTTGAAAAAATGGGCAAAACATTTCCACAGACACTTTACCAAAGAAGATATATAGACAGCAAATAAATACTTGAAAAAATGCTCAACATCATTAATCGTTAGGAAAGTGCAAAGTAAAATCACAATGAGGTGTTACTGCATAGTTTTTAAATAGGATGACTAAAATCAAAAAGATTGACCATACCAAGTATTGGTGAGGATGTGGAGCAGCTGGAACTCTTTTATACTGCTGGTAGGAATTGGAAATGATCCAGCCACTATTAGAAAACAGTTTGGAAGTTTTTAAAAAGTTAAACATACACTGACCATATGATCCAGCCATTCTACTACTACTTATTTAGCTAAGATAAGTAAGCATATATCTATACAAAGATGTACACATACATATTCACAGCAGCTTTATTTGTAACAACCAAAAATTGAAAACAACCCAAATCTTTACCAAAAAACAAATAAATAAACAAATTGTGGGTGTATCCATACAATGGAATACTAGTCAATAAAAAGAAAGGAATGAACTATTGATACAGGCAACAATGTGGATAAATCTCAAAATAATTATGCTTAGTGAAAGAAGTCAGACAAAAAGAGTGTGTGACTCTATTTACATAAGATTTTAGAAAATGTAAACTAATATGTAGTGACATAAAGCAAATCAGAAGTTGTCTAGGAACCAGGAGGTGGTAGGAGCTGGATAAGGAGAGGCAAGAGAAGGAAATTACAAAGGGACACAAGGAAATTTTGAGAGATGTTGGGTATGGCCACAATTTTGATTGTGGTGATAGTTTTATGTTTGAATACGTGTCAAAATGTATCAAAAATGAACTTTTAATTATGTGTAGTTTATTGTATGGCCAATAACACCTCAATAAAAGCTTATTTAAAAAAATATACATATCATTTGGCCTGGCAATTCCAATTCAGGAATCTCTTCTACAGAAAAGTTTGCAAATGTGTGAAATGATATTTGCCTGAGGTTATTTATTGCACCATAGTTAATAATACCAAAAGACTGTAAATAAATTAAATGTTCATCAGTAGGGAATCTGATAAATAAATCATGTTTCACAATTGAATAGTATGCAAGCATAATAAAATATAAGTTCTTATTGTACTGCTAGGGGACAATGTCCCAAAGATCAAGTAATAAAAAAATAGACGTAGAACAGTGTGCATATCATACCAATTTTTGTATTTGAAAACAGGAAAAATGTATAGTCATAGTGCATGTTTGCAAGAGGTAAAAAATATGCCTTTGACAATCCACATAAAATTAACAATAATTGGTTTCTATACCAGAATGTGGATGGTTTGGAGACAGTAGCATGAGAGAGTCTTTGCTTTAAATCCACTGGTTTCTTTTGAATTTTGTTCATTTCTTTGTTAGAGCCATCTCTGTATAATGCCAAATCTAGTCATTGCGTTTTACCCCCTTTAAGATTATTTTACTTCTTCTTATATTGCATACCACTACTAAAATGCAAAGGACTGAAGTTTAGCAGAATTTTATTAGAATTTCTTTACATATTACTCACAATACTTTTCCTGCAGACACTCGCCTAATTAAGGAAATCTTTTGGTGTAGTTAGAATCTAGCTAAATAAGGCAGTAGCTGAGATTATCCAAAAGGTGAGGTGACATCATCAATAACAGAGAGACAATAATAACATTTGGGTCTCTTAAAGATTCAGTAAAATGGTACCTTCATGGCATCAGAAAATTGCATCCTCCAAGGCTTAGATATAATGATTACTATGTGACTTTCTCACTCAATTAAAGACAGATAGCTTTTATTCCCAAATCTTTGTTATGATATAACATTTAGCTAAAACTCTTAATTCTTTAAATATTTAATGAATATTTCTTAGATCTTTGGAAAAATATTCAAGCAGTTCAATTGTATCAACATTTTTTTTTTTCCACTGCAGCTGGGATCCTTTCCAATCCCACTGACGACAGGTTGACTATAAAAACATGTTGCTTGCAGGTGTGTGTTCTCTAACTTTCTTTCCTGCCTCCTTCTGTTTTCTTTTCATAAATTATTAATATCACACTATGCCACATTATTTTTAGTGGCCTGTGGGATACTCTGTATTTTTAGTGCCCTGTGGGATACTCTGTATTTTGGATATAGTAGATCTCTACAGGATAGTGAGGAATGAGTGATTGCTATGCCTTCTATTTGGTATTTACAGCATCTCAAAGGCCTGTGTATCTCTATTAGAAACTTTTAAAATTAGTACAAGTAAACTCATGTGCATCCTAGTAATGTCAACAGAGAAAAAATAAAGATTAACAATTTAAACGATCTATTCATTAATTCTTTGTATATTTTAGAATGGCTTACCTTTAACAAGGGTCCATTAAAATCATTTCCCATTAAATCTTAGATTTTGGTGATGGAGGTGGTGGTATTGTTGGTATGCTTGTTTTAAGAAGCATTTCTAGTATGATTTGTTGCATTAATTGGGTAGTTAATTGTTTACTAAGATTGACAACTGCACTGGGTTTATAAAAGAAAAAAAATCATCTTTTCTTTCTTGATAAAGTACTAACATTTAAAGAATTGCAGGTTGGAAGGGCACAACATTCTTGTTCTTTTCAAGGGACTTCATCCTGTCACTTCGTTTTTATTATGACTATGGCTAAATATAGCAGGCTATTATGTAATCTCAATAGTTAGAATGCTAGATACTTCTTCAGAGCGAAGCCCTTTTCATAAACCTGGTTTTTCTCACACAAATGGTAGATTCATGACTCCAGCATTTGCAAGCAAGTGGTAGAATTCCAGATGGTTGTTTAACAACCATTCAAAAGGTCCACATAAATAGATTTGCTTAAGGAAGCAAACAGTTGTATATGGTTCAATACACATAGTCAAACCAGTGGGGAAAAAATTAAGAAACATTAAAACGTCAAATAAATCCTCTTCTTGTTTCTGGTTGAAACTGATCTCTACTCTGCCCTCCACAATTGCAAAAACCAAACATGTTTTCACCCAAAACTAAATGGCCCACAAGAAATATTAATAGTTAAACCAGCTTCCAAGAGACTGTGCCTATCAGCCGAGAGCGAGCCTAGACAACTAACTCCGAGACCAGGGCCTGGCATATAGTTATTAATAGTAAATATGTATTGAATGGATTAAAAATGGGAGGTTTTTTTTTTTAATTTGAAGAAAAAGTGACAGAGTTAACTAGGAGGCAGTATTATTTTTCAATCCAAATAGCTTTAAAAATCTAGAATGCTAATTACGAAGGCGTTTGCTTTCTTGTACATATATATTATAGGATGCCGAATGGCATTTTAAAGTATATACATTAAGCATTTTGGAGCCTTAAATGAAATTCAATGTATCAGAGTATTTCTTAGGCAATAAAAGCCATAGCTGAAGTATATTAAATAATATAAATAACTAACATCATTTAATCCTCACCAAAACCTTGTGAAATATTACTTAAAATAGGTGTCATTTTATCTTTTTCAGATAAGAAAATATAGACTTAGGGAGCCTTAGTGACTTACTTAAAGCCACGTATCTAAAATAAGTGGCAAGTGGTTCCATCCAAATAACTCCAAAAGTTGGGTTTTTCTCACTATAGCACATTATTTTCTCTTGCCTCACAGCCAATCTGTTCCTCTGAACTCCTAGAGCATTTATAACTGCCCATAATCATTTAACTCTGCTGATACTGACTGATCTGTAACATAATTTTGTGTGTCATTTTATCTATTTTCTATTCTATTCATTTCTATGCTTATTTTTATTATGCTCTTTCTTATGTCTTTTGTTTTTACTCTATTTACAGTTTTTCTAACTTCATAAGTTTAATGCTTAGTTTTTAAAATCTTTTTTGTATTATAATAAATGGATTTAAAGCTATAAATTTCCCTCTAGCACTGCTTTAGCTGCTTGCATCCTACAAGTTTTGACATATAGTACAGTTGCCACTTAGTATCTGTGGGGCATTTGTTCCAGGACCCCCATGGATAACAAATTGCTCAAGTCCCTGGCATAAAATGGCATATTATTTGTACATAACATATGTACATCCTCTTATGTAGTTTAAATCATCTTTAGATAACCTATAATATCTAACACAATATAAATGCTATGTAAATAGTTGTTCTACAGTATTGTTTAGGGAATAATGACAAGAAAAATGTCTGTACATGTTCAGTACAGACAAAATCTTTTTTAATATTTTTGAGTTGCAGTTTTTGGTTGAATTCTTGGATTCAGAACCCACAGATACAGATGGCTAACTGGACTTAGACTGTTGTTCGATGTCAGATATTTTGTGAATTTAATTTTAAGTGCATCTAAAACAAATTGACTATTTAGGAGTCTTTTTTTTCCCCAATAGTTTCTTTTTTCCTTTTATTTATCGATTAATCATCTAATTGCAATATTGTCAAACAACATGGATTATATAATAACAGTTTAGAATGTGTGAAGACTTCTTTTATGGCCTTGTACATGGTCAATTCTAGAAATTGTCCATATACCTTTGAACACGGCCATAAAAGGTCTTGATAGGCCACTTAGTCTTTATCTTTATCTGAGACTATTAATGATAGGTGAATAGGTAAGTCCTCTCCCAAGGATTGTTTCTATAATTTGGTTGAAAATTCTCCTATAATATATCTGCCTTGGTAGAAATGGAGGTTCAGTAAATAGGAAAAACAGCAACATCAAAGCTAAGTTCGTTTGTTCAGAAAGTGGATTTTAATTCAAATATGTAACAAATATCATTGCTTCATAACTTAAATCTACAGACATTGAAAGTCTGGTTTGAGAATTATGCTACAATATAATACCTCCTTTTGGGATGCTAAAAAAAAATAAATAGGTAGATAGATATATAGATAGATAGACTCCCAACAGGTTTTGCTTTGTAAAATATATCTGCACTCTTTAGGCTCTGACTCGTGTATATAGTATATTAGGAATAGTCACAGCTCAAACTGTCTGACCAGCAGGTGGCACATGCCTACCTGCTAGTGAGTACAAATCACCAGTAACTGTGTATGCAGCGGTGCCTTTTCTTCCTGCTGCTGTGAGCTGCTGTGACTGCTCAGATTCTGGTTTTTATATTACTTTTGTTTTTCCTAAAGATTTTTTTGCCCTTTCTTCTGCTTAAAGTCTTACTTGAGTCAAATAGAAGTTAAGATTTTATTTGTAAAACAATTAATAGCATTTATTCTTTAATGTATTGTTTCCCCAAACTCTACTCTTAAAATAATTCAATGTAATAAGATTAAGTTATTTACAAGTTAATCTCAAATTCTTAAATACATGGTTAAATCAATAATGTAATGATGTGAATTACAACGTAATTGTCATAAAAAATGATTTTCTTTTTGTAGAATAGAGTTCATCAGAGATTTTTTTTAACATGATAATCAAGGACCCTAAAAAGGATTAAAGGAGGGACTCCAAGGCCACCATGAATCCCATAAAATTATGTACAAAATGTTGTTTGTGGGAGTGTTTTTCTGTTTTGTTTTGTTTTCTGAGAAGAGGTATAGCTTTTATTATTAAATTCTCTGGGACAAAAAAACTTAAAAAATGACATAGTGGTAGACAATTTTCCTTCAAATCACTGTAAATCCTAACATAAATAAAGAATTTGGACATTTTCTATTTTTTTCTCTTGTGCGTGCCTAGTACCTCTCTAAAATGTCATTTTATCTTTTAAAGGAGTTTGTTTTAGGATCAAGTTAATTTCAATAAGCATAAAGTATTTAGCTTTTTCCAAACTTGGGTAGTTCTCATTGATCCTTTCTATAACAAATATACAGTTGTTTATCTTTTTTTAACTGGTGTTATTAATAAATTTAACACCCTCTAAATTTCTAAGCACACAGCATTTAATTAAAGGTCTTTTTCCAGTTTTATTTAAATAGTCTTCTTGATATTTGCTTTCTCACGCTGAGCCAAAACCTTGATTAAAAATAAGATTTTATAAGCCATTTAAAATTTTAAAAAATTTAGAAGACCCCCAACAGAACACCCCAGAAAATTGCATATAAGAAAACTTATATTAAAGGTAGGAAAAAAGGCAATCTAATATTTAGGAAAGTAACTTAAGTATCCCTAAATAATGTATTCTTAAATGTTATTGGAGACATGTTTTTGTGGGTTTAATCTAGATATGGGAAGGAAATTCCAAGGCTCATCTTTAAAGAAAGAATGTAATCAGGGAAGAATGAAGAAATCCTTGTTGTCAGAGGAACTGACAAAACCTCTCCTTGACTCCACATACCTTTCTCTGTCAGAGGAAGGCTTTAAATCAGCAGGTCTTTTTTTTGTTTGTTTGTTTTTGTTTTTTGAGACAGAGTCTGTTGCCTGGGCTAGAGTGCTGTGGCATCAGCCTAGCTCACAGCAACCTCAAACTCCTGGGCTCAAGCGATCCTCCTGCCTCAGCCTCTCGAGTAGCTGGGACTACAGGCATGTGCCACCATGCCTGGCTAATTTTTTCTATGTATTTTTAGTTGGTCAATGACGGGGTCTCGCTCTTGCTCAGGCTGGTTTCGAACTCCTGACCTTGAGCGATCCACCCGCCTCGGCCTCCCAGAGTGCTAGGATTACAGGCGTGAGCCACCAGGCCCGGCCAAATCAGCAGGTCTTATCAGTCAAGTTATTTGATTTCAAGCAACCAAAGCTGCCTTTGCTTGATTTAAGCAGAAAGTTAATTACTTAATTAATTGTATGTTGGATACCTCCCAGAATTACCAGGAGTTCAAGACAACCAGTCTCAAAGATAGACTTGGATTTATGCTGTTATGGTGCTAATGTAAGCCTCAAGAAAATCAAATGTCTAGGGAGATCGGACAGGAAGAGAATAACTATACATTAATTGAGTTTACCCTAAACTTACAAGATTAAATTCCTCACTAGTGGATAGAAAAGGAACTTGAGACTGAAACCAAGTTCAGCTATTGAAAAAATAAAGTTACCTTTTGTGACATGAGTTTTGTAGAATGAGAAATTTGTTCCTTCTCTGTATTAACAGTTTAGAATATGATACCTTTTTAACAAACAAAATTTCTTCCAATCATGCTTACTTACATAGTTAGTTGCAGACACCAAATTTAAATGATCAATAACTTAAAATTCCCCCCGGGATATAAGGGTGATATTTAACCCTCACTAGACTGAATTAATTTCTGGAGAACAGGACCAGACTATGTCTTATTCACTTCTTTATTTAATCTTAGCATCTCTAATAGTATACTTAGCATAGAATAAATTCTCAAAAATGTTAATGAATGAATGAATAAAGTAGGGAAGAAACACACTAGCAAAATGATTCTGTTAGTTGTGCAACATCAACAGTAATGAACTGTTCCACCCACCCCATTATCTTACACATATAACCTTACTCAGAGAAAATTAAGCTGATTAGAGTTAAGAACATTTCTAAAATTAAACTAAAAGTCAGTAGGCTCCCTTCTTCCCAGTTCCTAAGTCATTGGTTATCAACTCTGGAATTTAGACCAGAAAATGTAACCATGTGGGCCACTTGGGAGAAAAAAATTAATATCATAAGTCTCATATCTTGACATGGTAGCCTAATGATCCATAAATGCTAAAGTTAGGGACTACCCACTTCATACTTTCCTTACAAGATGAAGTGCTATTTTTTACTTCGTGCTTTGGTTTTAGCATTAAGAAGTACTGTGTAACTATGCCTAAAATTAGATGGAAAGTACATGTCTTATTCCAGGACTTGGTTTTATTGCAAGACAGTGATTTGAAAAGTTCTATTCATTGTGTTTTTTAAATATAATTTCTACCAAGTAGTTGTAGGAAATAACACAGTGATTCTCTCTATTACGAAAGGCAGGAAATGTTAACACAAAGGGTTTACATGGAGAATATTTCTTTAGAAAAACATATTTCCTAACCTATTCCATGTCATGGCACTTGCTCCAGAGGATCCCATGCATGTTACTCGAGGAAGCTTCACAAATGAGGTGGAAATTGAGACAAAATTAATTTTTGAATCAAAAGAGATATTTTCACATGAACACGTGTTTCTACAGTAATGTATCAATACTAAACAGTACTAACAGAAATATTGTGTAAGTGCCATAATGGTAGCTGTAGATGACAAGGTATCATCACAAATAATAGACTCAAAATGCTGATTTCTCACCTACCTTAAAACACAAAGGCCTTTTTCCCCAAGAGCCTGTAAGCAACCTACAATTCTCCAGAATAAATAGACATGGAACATTTAAGAATATGAGAAGTTGGTCTTTACAGCATTGCATTGTTCTAGGTTTCAATGGTATAATTGAACTCAGCTACCACAGGATGTAAATATCAATCACTCCCCCACAACCTCCTTCTTTGTTTCCATTGGAAGTCATTAATTAACACATCTTGGAGATCTTTTATGACTCAGAATCCAAGGAGACTCCTAACAACTATTATTTGGTGGAAGGGGTAGGAAAATCCAACAGTTGTCATGGCAAGAAGGATTAGTAATCCATCCATTTAGGGGAAAAAAATCTAAACAAGGAATAAATAAGTCTTGCCATTAGAACATTAGAAATTTATGACAAAAATATGCCTGTAATATTAGCAGAAAAGTGCTACTTCTCTAATCATGAAATTGCCATTTTCAAAAAGTATTTGTAAGGTATTTTAGTGTAAATTCAAGTGTGAGAATATCTACATGAAATTAAAAAATCCAACATTTGTCTTCATATCAGGATCTTGAGAGAAAGATTAAAACTGGAGACCCAGATCCAAAAATTCTCTGCCTAAGCTTGTAGGCACGCTATATGAATATTATTGATCAGGTTACCTTAGGTGCAGGTTCAATATCTTTCTCTACTTTCCTTTGTCTTATACCATTTTGTTGGCCTGAATTGCCTCTGTCTGTCTGCCAAAATTTTATCATCCTTTTATCTTGCATCTAAATGCCACCTCCTTTATAGCTTCCCTAGTGTCTAATGAAGACCTAGACACAGGCACATCTTAGAAATAAACTCTCAGCTCTCCTAACACTTTTACATTTGACATGATAATTATAATGCATTCTTTCTTCTATTGTAGTTATTTGGGTAATATCTTAAAGACTTCTTCCAGATCAGGGGCTCTCAAACTTTATCATCTGGGTCACTTGTAAAGATTCAAATTGTTGCGGCAGGTCCTTGGAATCTGCCCTTTCAATATGTTCCCTATGCTCTAAGTATTATTCTTCTTAGTGTCAAAAATTTTCTACTTTTTATTCATAGTCACATCACAAGCTCTCTCCTAAAAAACATTTTGGCTATATTCCAATGTTTTAAAATTTTGTCCTAGGTTCCCCATTCAACCATCTATCATTTTGGCCATATTTGGATATTAGTAAGATTGAAAGTAACAAATTCTCAAAACTCAGTAGCTTAACATAACCAAGGTTTATTTCTCTCCCAGCTCACAACCCTGGGCAAATCAGACATCCCACTTCTGTGGGATTTTAGCCATGCCATCTGAAACATATGACCTACAAGTTTTTTATGACATGGACATATGACATTTCTCATATTTTGTTGGCCAGAACCAATTATATTGACAGGAAAAGCGGGACGAAGATGCTTGCCGCCTCCCTGACCCTCCGGCTCTGGGTCGGGATGTAGGGCTCCAGGCCCCTGCACAGCTGCGTTGCTCACACAATCCTGATTGGATGTTAAAGCTTGTTCCTGATTGGATGTTAAAGCTTGTTCCTGATTGGATGTTATAGCTTGTTCCTGATTGGATGTTATAGCTTGTTGCTGATTGGATGTTAAAGCTTGTTGCTGATTGGATGTTAAAGCTTGTTGTTGATTGGACGCTTTTTGAGTCCTACCAAGGGTATAAAAACTGGAGGAGAACAAGGAAGGGTGGGGGTCAGAAGATGGCTGAGCCTTCTGGCTGAATACAGGCTGTTTTCAGACCTCTCCGCTTGGTTATTTCCCCGGTCAAGAGCTGTTACAAGAGCTGTTAACACTTGCCGGAACAATATAGCCCAAACTTACTGCAAGGGAGATGATGAAATATGAGATATTTGGTTTGCACTAAGAATCTCTGCCCAAATTAAAATGTCAGTTGTTTGACTTTTAAAAATATCGTATAAAAACTTCAACTCAAAATGTCCAAAAGAAGATTTACCAGCCTGCAAATCATTATAAGAGCTATTATTCCCTGAGCATTTGCTGTTTTACTGTGGCAATCCAAGTAAGACTATCAAATTTAATTTTTACAACAACCCCATAAGGTAGGTATTATTAACTTCAATTTTTGAAAGGCAATAAAGCTTAGAAAGTATGGTAATATAACTTGCCCTAGTATACAAATTTCATAAGTTGTGAAGCCAACTATTAAACAAAGCCTGTATGTCACAAGTTCATTTTTTTTATTTTTTTTGGGACAGTCTCACTCTATCACCTGTAGCATCAGCCTAGCTCACAGCAACCTCAAACTCCTAGGCTCGAGTGATCCTTCTGCCTCAGACTACGGAGTAGCTGAGACTACAGGCATGCGCCACCATGCCCCAGTAATTTTTTACATATATATATTTAGTTGTCCAGCTGATTTCTTTCTATATATCTTTTTAGTAGAGACGGGGTCTTGCTCTTGCTCAGGCTGGTCTCGAACTCCTGAGCTCAAACAATCCACCTGCCTCAGCCTCCCAGAGTGCTAGGATTACAGGCGTGAACCACCAGGCCTGGCCAATTTTCTTAAGGGACTGCTTTATATCTCCTTGTAAACCACTAACCTGAAGTGATCTTTCTAAGCCACAAATACGGCAATATTATTACCCACTGATTTTAGAATACAGTCCAAAAAGTCCTACATGGCACAAAAAGCCTTTTCTGACTGTCTTTTTAAAACTCTCTAGCCTACTTTATCATAATCACAGCTCTTTAACAATTTTAATTCAGCCATACTAAACAATGCGTATTTCCATACTATCCCCAAGTTTTTTCTCACTTAAATCACTTTTTCTGCTATACTCCATGTCTTATTTAGGGAATTCCCATATATATGTTACTTTACACTTATTGAAAAATATTAAGATAATAAAGAAGAGTTATAAAAATTTAGGTAAAATCAACATCACAAGTTATAAGATTCAGTCAATGAAACAACTAACATCTGAGGGGAAAAAAGGATAAGCAGAAGAATACATTAAAACACATTAAAATAAAAATAATGTCCTACAAGAAATTTTAAAAGCTATTACAACCATAAAACATTAATGGATTTTTAGGAAAAAGAGTTTGTGGAAATGTAAAAAGGGATTGTTAAAATAGAAAACATTCAACAAGTGAACTTAATAGCAATATAAGTATAGCTAAAGATTACGTTATTGAGATGCAAAATGAAGGAATTCCTCCAGAGCACAGCTTTAAAAATAACCTCAAAAACTGGTTTAAAAAACCTGTCTTAATGAAAATATAGTTTATGTTGAAGTTGACATTTCAAATCAATAGGGAAAAGAGAGTTTTCTTTAGTAAGTGCTAGCAAGAAAATTAGTCATCAAGTTGGAAAAAATTAATCTCGACCTTTCAACCTCAACACCCTATTCAAAAATAAATTGCGCCAGGCACAGTGCTTCACACCTGTAATTCTAGCAATTTGGGAGGATGAGGCAGGAAGCTTGCTTGAGGCCAGGAATTTGAGAGCCCATCTCTATTAAAAAATAGAAAAATTACCAGGTGTAGTGGTGCATGCCTGTAGTCCCAGCTACTGTGGAGGCTGAGGCAAGAGAATCGCTTGAGCCTAGGAGTTGAGTTTGCAGCAAGCTATTATACTACCACTGCACTCTAGTCATAAAAATAAATTATAAAATAAAAGAAAATGCGAACTGTTTATTGGTGAAATATATAAAACAAATCTGTAATATTACTAGAAGAAAAACCTCAAAATATATATATAAAGATTCAGGCGGGCATGGTGGCTCATGCCTGTAATTCTAGCACTCTGGGAGGCCGAGGCGAAGGATTGCTTGAGCTCAGGAGTTGGAGACCAGCCTGAGCAAGAGCGAGACCTCTCTACTAAAAATTAAAAAAATTAGCCCCGTCTCGTGGCGCACACCCATAGTCCCAGCTACTCGGGAGGCTGAGGCAGGAGGATCACTTGAGCCCAGGAGTTTGAGGTTGCTGTGAGGTAGGCTGACACCATGGCACTCTAGCCCCCAGAGTGAGACTCTGTTTCAAAAAATAAATTAAATAAATAAATAAACTAAAAGATCCCACAAAAATTTTAACTTGTCTCTGTGAAAGTTTGCTAGAATCAAAATGAAACACAAAGGACTGAAAGAGATACCTGGAATTAACGTAATATAAAAACAATATCTGTTGTATAGAAAGAGTGTCTACAAAAAATGTTTTTTATATGTAAAGAATAGAAAGAGAAATTCATGAAAGAAATAGAAATCATCCATAAATCTATAAATTTCAAACTGACTAGTAATCAGAAAATATGAGTTACCAGTTTTTGTACATAAAATTGAATTAAATTAAGTAAATTTACAGTAACTATTATTATCATGGATATGGGGAAATGGGCCTTGAAACTCACTGCTGGTGAGAAAATAATTTGTATAGCCTTTTGTAGGGCAATTTTATAATACTGAATACAATGTTAAACAGAACCATTGATTCAATAATTCCACTTTTGGAAATTATCCTACAAATAGGCATTTATCCAATGGAAGCACTTTCATATGGCAACAAAGCTGTATGTACAAGGATGTATACCACTATGCTGTTTGTAATACAAACACTGGAAACAACTTCAATATCTATCAAGACGGAAATAGTTAAATTACACTGCATCCATACTAAAATAAAGTGGCTAAAGAGAATAAGGTAATCTATACTAGCTTGCAGAGTATTATACACTAATGAAGTTTGTTAAGGGAAAAAGCAATCCACAAGAAAAAACACACAGAATGTTCCCATTTATGTAATTAAAAAGCATATATATGTACAAATATATATAAAGATGTAAATCCATAGAAAATTTTGAATGGATACACACTAAACCATATATAGTTGATATTCTGAGGAGAATGGCTTGTCAGAAAAATCAGATTTCCTTTTTAGCTCTCTACATTTACTAAGTTTTTTAAATCAGAATTCATGTATTTCTTGAGTAATTAAAAAAACTTCCTCGCCTCATGATAAAATTGCTCAAAGATGAAGCTTTTAATTATTTAAGTATATACTGCTGCAATTTGCAGGACTAAAGGTAGAATAAGGTGGTTATTTCATCATTGTTAGTTAATCAAATAAAAATTATTTTGATACACAAGATTAATCATTCAATAAGAATTAAAAAGGAAAAGAAAGAGTATACTTTCTGTAGAATTCCACATCCATGTCAGAACATACATACATACACACACACACATATTTCTTGCAGGGATATGAGACATTTCTATCTCAGACACTGCTAGTTTGGAAATTAGTGTGTCTTAAATAAGTCACAATGTCTCTTAGCCTCCATTTCTCAGAGAGAGGGAGAGAGAGAGGGCGTGAGATAGAGAAAGGAAAAAGAAGGAGAAGAAGAAAAAGGAAAAAGAGTTACTATTTTCCTCTTAGGGATTTTTTTAATTTGGAGTTTTATTATGAAAATTTTCAAATATATAAAGATGTATAAAGAACAGTATAATAAAGCCCCATGTACACATCACCTATCTCATGTAATTACCTATTCAAAGCCAAACTTGTTTTACGTAAATCAACTCCCTTCCACCCTTCCACCAGATTATTTTGATGCAAATCCCATTCCGTCTATAAATGTTTTAGCTCTAAAAGATAAGGATCTGTATTTAAAACAACATCACAAAAACAATATCCCGCCTAAAAAGTTAACCACGATTTCTTATTATTATTGAATATTCTGTCGGTATTCATATTTCCCTGATAGTTTTTGTTTGTTTTACATTTTTTGGAGTTTATTTGCTTTAAACAGGGTCAAAATAGGCCCATACATTGAAATTTATTGGTACATCTCATAAAATTATTTCAATTCATATAAAGTCACTCTTTCTCTCTCATGGTAGAATCTACACTATTTGTCTTGTAGCATTCCCATCCATCTGCATTTTGCTGATTGCATCTCTGTTGTGTCAAATAACATGTTCCTCTGTTTCTTGTATAATATTTCCTGTATAACGATAGTTAGATTCCATGTCTTGATCAGATTCCGATTCAATTGTTCAGATTAGAAAAACTTCTAGATACATGGTGTTCTGTGCTACTGTCAGGAGCTACATGGTTTCTGGTTGTCACTCTTGTGATTTTTAGAGCCATTAATGTTCACTGCCTAGACAGTGGTCATTAGAGATGTGCAGTTGTCCCAGTCCATTTGGGCTGCTATGACAAAATACCTTAGACTGGGAAATCTGTAAATAATAGAAATTCATTGCTCACAATTCTGAAGGTTGCAAAGTCCAATATCAAGGTGCCAGCAGATTCGGTTTCTGGTGAGGTCCCACCCCTCATAAATGACACCTTATATGTATCCTCACATGGTAGAAGTGCAAGGCAGCTTTCTCAGCCCTTGCTTATAAGGACACTAATTCAATTCACAAGGGCTTTGCCCTCATGACTTAATCACTTCCCAAAGGCATCACCTCTTAAAACCAATCCATCGGGGATTAGATTTCAACATATGAATTTTAGGGGAACAAACATTCAGACCACAGCAAAAGTTTGGAAATTATTTAAGCTTTTATGTCATAAAATTTACTTTCACAAGTTGGCAGGGTTGGTACTTGTGTCTCCATTGTACTAAGGAGATAACCATAACTCACTTATGGGAATAGTGGAGCCAGGATAAACCTAAACAATGCATCCAGCTCACTAAGATGGCAAAAAGACTATCTCATCCCACCCCACCTCTCTATATCCACACTTATTTTTCTTTTCTGGAAAAAATATTTTTTCATTCATTTAAGTAAGAGGAATTTTATGCCTCATCCACAAACTAATTTCCTGGTGAGCGTGCTGGGGGCAGTGGATCTAGGATGTAGATAGAAATAGATGCACAGGTGATGTCTATTGTGCATATATATGTGTTTGTTTTTCTATCCAATTATGCCATACTTATCAGTCACAACAGTAATAAGCATAAGAAACAAAACTAAAGGTAGAAAAAAAGTGTCTACAGCTGTGTCTATTTCAACATGTCTTCAATGAAGGACAAAGCAAAGTTATAGAGTTTCTAAAAACCAGCAGCAAATATTTGGGGCATTTTAATTTTAAAAAATCCTATTTTTCTCCATTCAAACCATTTTGGAATTAACACATAGAAAACGACTGACTCAGACCCTCCGTTCGTTAGAACAGACCATGATATGCATGATTACCCACTTTTCATCTTGGCTTTAAAATTTCACTTATTTATTCAGTGTCTAACTAATATTCATTGAGTGTCTACTTTGTGGTAGACATTTTGCCAGAAAAATTAGATACATAGTAAGCAAAAATAACAGTCTAGAAAGTGAGGCAATTAAACAACACAAGTAAACATAAAATGGCAAGAAGGAATGTATCTGATGTTTTAGGAGAATATAATAGAGGGACTTGGCCTAGTTTGGAAGATCAGAAACTGTTTTCCTGGAGGAGAGAGAAGCCACATTGGCATGGATTGTGCAGGGAGTAGAAAGTAAAGAAAAATAAGCCTCTCTTTTTGAAAGTCTGACCATAAAAGGTAGTAGAAAGAAATGTGGAGTCCAGTAGAGAAGTTTGAGGTGAGATATGAAGGACAAGTTAACATGATGAGGAGGGAGGAGGAAGTGCATTCCAGTTAAAGAGAAAAGACTAGACAACAGCCCAAATCAGCAAAGAGGAAGCACGCAAGTGTGGCTGGAGTATTTTTGAACGATGAGAATGGAATGTGAGACGAGACTGGGGCATTAGAGAGCAACTGGATGGCTAGGATATTATGCCATCTGATCCTATGTCCTAGTTTCCTGGGGTAGTCCCAGTCTACATAAGTTTTCCTAATGTATCTATTAATAGTTCCCCCCTTTACTTGCTAAAATGTCTCATTCTGGACTACAAGTCACCTTTCTATAGGTCATCTTAGAGTATTTATCCCAAGAACAACTGATTGAAATTTTAACCAAAGAAGCAGCATGATCAGATTTGATTGTAAAACAAAAAAAAAATCACTTTGGTTTTATCAATGTGCTGTAGGGGTAGAAGGTTGTGCAGACTAGTGAGAGGATCTTGAGGATGTTCAGGGCGAGAGTGATAGCTTACACATAGCAAGAAGTGGATCAATTCGAGAGATATTTAGTACTGGATTGAGAGAACTTGGGGATATACTGAAAATGGGTATTAGAGGTAAGGGAGGAGAGGTATTAGGGATGATACCCAAGTTGTGTGTGTGCTGAGTGATGGTGCAAAGCTGTGGTGCAGGATACAGCAAGCAGGTAATGGGGTCATCTGGATTTGCTTTTGTGTCATATTGGTGAGATAAACAATCTGAAGAATAAAGGTGTCAGGGATGTTAGCATGAGTGTCACTGATTAAACAATCACACAGTCTAAGCTGAATAAGGAGGACAGAGAAGAAGGGAGGAGCTTGATGGATCAGGAATGAGGAGAAGGATCGATGGCCTAGAAACCCTGGTGATGCCAAAGAAAGATCATATAATTAGCCCAATTGATCAAGCAAGCTGGAATGTTATGCACTTTTGGTTGTAGAGCAGAAGTCTTGACTTAAAGATGACAAGATAGTAAGTGTGACCTCATGAGTACATGACCAAGAGGACAAACTCCTCCACTTTCTCACTCTAATTTTTGGCTCCACCATTTCTCTCCTGACCTCGTGCCACATCCTAGCTGTTCTCCCTGCTTCTACTCATAAGATTTTTTTTTCTTTTTCTCAGAGAATAGTCTCTTTTCCACACTTAAACCAGAATAATTCTTTTAAAATGCAAGTCATCTTACATCTCCTCATGTTCAAAACCCTGCAATGGCTTTTTAGAAGTAAATTCAAAATTTCTTCCACCTATAAGGCCATATGTTCCTGGCTTCTGGCCACCTCTCCAAGCCCATTTTTCTCTGCTTCCAGCAGTGGGCTTCTTGCTCTTCCTCCAACTTAACAAGCAAGCCCCACCTCAGAGATAATACTCTTGCTGTTCCATCAGTTTTGTCCCAAGATGTTGCATGGATCACTGCCTAGTCTTTGCTTAAATGTCACTCCTCAGAATCCTTTCCTGATGGCTCTATCTACAATAGCATTATTTTCAATAATGTCTTTGCATTATTTGATTTCGTAGCACTTAACTACCTGCCATTATATTATATAGTTATTTGTTATTTTTCAGATCTTTTCCAGTGAAATGTAAGCTCCATGCAAGCAGAAAAACTTTTTTTTGTTGTTTACTGCAAGCAATGACTAGGAGCTTGATAGATATTTATTTTATATAATAGTGAGTAGAAGACAAGGAGATCAAAAAATGGAGCAGCCAGTTTTCCAAATGATTGATCACATGGTTGTTGAAGTCCCCCAAGGCTGGACAGAAGTTGTAAGGCACGTGGGAGTGACAGGGAGGTATATAGAAGATATATAAGGAGGAAAAGAGGATCTTTATATCCATGTTTTTTATCAGTTCAGGAATTCAATAGTCAAGCCAAATTTTGTGAACTCTCATCCACTTGTATTTTCCTCCTAAAAATGATTTAGACATTTGTTCAGAATTAATAAGTATAAACACATATTTATTTTGAGTATTACACATCACTCTTCAAATAGAGTTCTTTAAATATTATTAAAGAAATTTGCTTACAAAAGGCAGTGTCTCCCAAAAGGATTGCTTGTCTCAAAGCAAAAGCTATTGGTATTTTATGGGTAGAATGTAAAAGCTTTTAAAAATTACTGCTACTGAAGCTGTCTTGTATTACATTTATATTTTGTGTGTTATATGAATATATAAAATTCATCTATTTCCTTTCTAAAACATGTATTCACTCCCTTACCCTCAGGGGATACATTCTAAGCCCCCTGGGATGCTACCCCACTCTATATATGCTATGTTTTTTTCCTATACATTCATACCTATGCAAAAGCTTAATTTACAAATTAGGCACAGTGAGAGGTTAACAAAAATCACATAATACAATAGGACAATTAACATAATATACTGTAATAAAAGTGATGGAATGTTGTGTCTGTCTTTGTCTCTCTCGAAATATGTTATTGCACTGTTCTCAAGTATTTTTGGAGCACTGTTGACTGACATGTGGAAGGTGAAAGCATGGATAAGTGGGGGACTACTTATCCACTTTTAAATAGTCACTTGAATTAAGAGTGTTTTTGACTGTGACTAACAGAACATCCAATCAAGTAGCTTTAAAAAATTTATTGAAGAAAAAAACTGAAAAAAAAAAAAGAATCCCAGTAATAGTATTATTTAAAGCAGAACATGACCCAGGATTCAAATGATTTTCTCCTCTCCTTGTTCTGGTTTCATTATCATACTCCAGTCAGCTGCAATCTCCCATCACTGTGAATACCAGCAGCTACACTGGAGAAGAAAATGTGCCTCTCTCTCTCTCTCTCAGGGATCCTGGCAAAACACTGTCTCATTAAATTTCATTAGGTATGATTGGGGCCCATGCAGAAGCTTGATTCAATCACAGTGGCCTGGGAGACATGATGCTCTGATTGGTTAGCCCCTCGCTTCCTCTCTCCCACTTCCCACCCTTTTAAACAAACTCCTGGAGCTCAGAAGAGTCCATGCATCAAAACATATGGAATGAGAATGGGGAAGAGGCAGGTACCTAGAGGAAGATAGCAGTACTATTATCAAAGATGTGTGTTGGGGATGTGGGGGTTGCTGAGTAACAAAAACCACAGCCCGTTGGAAAGTCTTCCAAACATGATGTTAGTCTTTGATGATATCATATTCATATATAATAAAAACATTTAATATTCTCTCGCAGAATTCCTTACATTAATATTGAGATTAAATTGAAGATGTTCTGTTGGTCAGAAATAAAAGTATTCATTAATCTGCTATATGATAGAAATGCCTATAAAATTTAAATTTTATTGTGATAGAATAAATGGACTTTGAATAAAAAAAGCATGAAAAGATCAAGAGATCTGTTTTATTTTCTCTGTTCTAATGCCTGTTTAACCCATCTAGACATGAGTTTCTTTTTTTCCTGGATATTTGATGATCTACTCCTCACCCATAGTTTCACTTTTCATTACTCTGAGCCTTTCTTTATGCTGTTGGAATTTTGATAAACATTATGTTAAAGCCTTAATTGAAAATATTTATATCATTAGTTTATACCACCCAAGAGGTCTATATTTGTCTTGTTCAATCCCTCTTCCATATCTAGTAATAAGAAATGTTTAGTCATCTTCATGTAGTTCTTTTTCTTAATGTTTTGTTATTAACTTACCCTGGTTATAAGTTTCGGGTTTTTTTGTTTTTTGAAATAGGTGTTTTCACAGGTTATTATACATAGGAGAGCGATTAATGGTAATTTTTGTATAATATACAAGTAATATACAGTTTACTTTCTAGGCATTTTAGTGAACTTCTAGTAATTCTAATGATTTTGGAGGATTCTCAAGAGTGCTCCTGGATAAAATTATGTGATATGCAAATAATAATTTTATCCCCATTTTGTTCTGTCTCTCTTTTGTATTTTATTGTCTTAGGTAGAGTTTACAAAAACAATACTGTCTGTTAGTGTTTGGTTAGGAAAACAGAAGTAATTTGAGTTGGAAGCAATTTAGCACAACCACATCACCTTATTAAAAGACAATTC
The DNA here is from genome assembly GCA_008086735.1 of Cheirogaleus medius. Lineage (NCBI taxonomy): Eukaryota > Metazoa > Chordata > Mammalia > Primates > Cheirogaleidae > Cheirogaleus > Cheirogaleus medius. The sequence continues at coordinate 28,991,157 of VBSM01002616.1, read as the reverse complement.
ACCAGGGCACTTCTGCATATTTTATATTAGTTTTTGTTCTGTACTAAGTTTCCAAGGTCATTTAATAGCAAATAACCTTGAAAGATAGACATAAGATTTCCTTCTAGGTAGATTTGTTTTCTGATAGGATAATAAAGATAATGTCCTCTCCTGGACAGGGTTTACTCAAGTTTTCTAGCAGCCCTCTTATAAGATTGAGGTTTCCTAAATTCAGGATCTATCAGCTGAGACACAAAGCCACTACATGTGCAGTGTCTACCTGTGTAGCTCCACATCACTTCTACAGGACTTGGGCAAAAGAAGCTGGTGTGAACATGATGCTCATGCTGCCTACTGTGCCTTAAGTAATAAAGCTATTTGTCTCTGACCCAGGGGTCTCATGTCTTCTGCTAGCACTTATATAACTGTGACAGGCTAACTTGATACAGCAGACTAAAAGCTCTGACCTTTCACAGCTCTTGATATTGCTATCTGTTGATGCCCATGAATATTCTTGCAGCTGCTACAAAAGAATAATGGTTTTTCTCTTTCTTTAGGAATTTCTTATGATTTCCTCTCATTGTGGAATCTAACCACAGCCTTATAGGTAAAAGTAACACAAATCCCCATGAGACATCATGTCCATTTAAGGAAGAAAGAAAAGAAAGAAAGGAAAGGAAGGCAGGGAGGGAGGGAGGGAGGAAGGAAGGAAGGAAGGAAGGAAGGAAGGAAGGAAGGAAAAGAAAGGACGGAAGAAAGAAAGAGAGAATAGCTCTTCTAAATTAACAGAGCCCAAACTTGAGGGCATTAGGAACAAAATAATTATTATACTTAGAGTAAGTCTCTTTTCCACCCTTAGTTTCCAGAGACATGTATTCTGGATATGGGAGATAAGATACCATAAACTGAATACTGGCTTAGAGGATCTAGTAAAATCTTTGGGGTAGCATATAAATCCTTCATGGTTCATTATTTAATCTGCAATCAAAGGAAGTTTTTAAGATATTAGCACAGTTCTATCATGTCAGCCGCTTCTTTTGACAGTATACGTGGTAAGACTTGTGATTCCCATAGATATGAGCCAAAGAGAAGAACTTTAATTATTTTGCTACAAATCTAGGTGTTTGATCAGAAGCAGTATTGCTGTTGGATATCATGTTAAATAAAGCATCTGGTAAATCTTCAGATTATTTAATATAATACTTTGTAAAGCATTGTGAGCAGGGAAGACAAATCAAAATTTTTAGTGTCCACTCCAGTGAAGTCAAATTGCTACAGTTTCCATAATGGAAGGAAAAGTGGTTAAATGGTTTTGTAGGAAGTGGTGCCGCATTAGATGCTCAGTGTATGGTCTTTGCTGGAGGCAAGTATGTTATTCAGCAAGTCATGAGTAATCTATCCCAATTATGAATTCAGAAACCTGGGAAATAACTCTAAGATTAGACTCGTGGACCTAGGGACCCACTTTGATGGGAACTTGAGCCCAAAGTCCATTTATTTCCCAGCTTCCATAGTCCTCACTCTGACTGATGAAGCCTGAAGCCATTTAGGACCTCTGGAATTTATGTCAGTTCAGAGACACTACTCTGTTACCCCTGAAATTCCTCGGCATTTCTCCTTTTGCTTTGCATAGTCAGTCTGATAAATGCCTAAGGTTTTTTTTTTTAATATATATAAATGTTAGGAAGATTTCATTTGTGTCACTGCTGAATGGTGTTTCCTCAAATGGACCTGGCCTGCTGTTTATTCAAGATGTAGTCATGTGACCTAGATTCTGCCCATGAAACACATGCATGAGACCTGGAGGTGGAAATGTGCACCACATGTCTGTGGTCATGTTCAGGAAGGTTGATTTTCTGACTGATGTGATACAGGTACTGTATTGTTGAAAGAAGCAATGTTGGAGGTCCTGATGCCCAGTTCTAAGTGTCATAGAAATCAAGCAGCAGTGGCAGGTGACACTTTAGCTACATAAGTCCTACAATATGATTGAACATTGTTTCCGGCTGTTTAGCTTCTCTCCTATGCCCAGTATATTTTATTTATTTATTCATTTATTTATTTTTTTACATTTTGGGTACATTGTATATCTCTGCCTCTCCCTAAGATGGGTTAGAGGTATGCCCATCCCCCTGACAATGCTCGCCACATCCCTATGATGTGGGTCTTGCCCCCCCCCAACCCTGGTGAACACTACCACCAGTTGAGCACCATAGTTTTAATCAGTCAGTACCAATTTGATGGTGAGTAGATGTTGAGCCCACTTTCCATATCTTGTGTCGCCTCACTTTGGATATCCCAGTATATTTTAAATAAACAACCTTTTTCTCTGTGGAGGTAATGAAAGTATATTCTTATTGTTTGGGGGAAAATAACTTACTGAATCAGTTATTCACTGTAGGAAGTTATAAGCACTCAGGAATATTTAGAGTTCAGTTCATATCTGAACAAATATTGTCAATAAATACAGGAAGATTAGGAGCACATAAAGATCAATACAGAATACTTTTCCAGGCTAAGGAAAGATCAGTCAAAGATTGATTATCTCTATAGACAAGTGCAATTATTGTGCTAGAATCAAAATCAGTATCATCATGCCCTCTCAGTGGAGGGGAATAAGGGCTAAATGAGAGCAGCAGATCTGAGTTTAAACCATGGCCTCAAACACTTACTGGCTGAGAAACCTTTGAAAAGTTGCTTAATCTCTTGTAGTCAATTTCATATCTTTCGAGTGGGGATAATAATACTTGACTTGCAGAGTCATTAGGAAGATTTAATGAGAAAATGAAAGTGCCTGCCATAGTACTTGATATGTAATAGATGTTCTATAAATACGAATTTCTTTACTCTATAGTCTTAACATTTTGCATGTAGTTAGTGATGGTAAGGCTCTCATAAAATAAATTAAGGAAACACAAATTCTATTAATTTCTGCATGAGCTTTTTTCTTTTGACTTTAAAAACCTAGAAAGGGGAACCAAACATACTGTTGGTGGGAATGTAAAGTAGTATAGCCACTATGGAAAAGAGTATGGAGGTTCCTCACAAAACTAAAAATAGAACTGCCATATGATCCAGCAATCCCATTTCTGGGTATATATTCAGAAGAAAGGAAATCAGTAGATCAAAGAGATATCTGCACTCCCATATTTATTGCAGCGCCATTCATAATAGCCAAGATATGGAATCAACCTAATTGCCCATCAATGATAAATGGATTAAAAAAATGTGTTACATATATACAATGGAATATTATTCAGGCATAAAAAGAATGAAATCCTGTCATTTGCAACAACATGGAATGGAACTGGAGGATATTATGTTAAGAGAAATAAGGCAGGCACAGAAAGACAAACGTCACATGTTGTCTCTCATATAATATAAAAAATGGAACTTTTTGAGGTAGAAAGTAGAATGATGGTTACCAGAGGCTGGAAAGGGTAGTGAGGAGGAGAGGGTAAAGAAGTGAAGGTTAATGGGTACAAAATAACAGTTAGAATGAACAAGATCTAGTATTTGGTAGCACAACAGGGTGGCTATAGTTAACAATCACTGATGGTCAAGAAACTATGTTTAAAACATTATAAATCCTAATACTATAGTATGCTATTGTATTTGTGTTTACTGGGTTTTAGTTTAATTTCAGAGAATTTACTTAGGAATTTGGGATGAGTTATAATGCATTATAATTTTCTTCTTTTAATATAATGTGTAATAGGCTCTCAATTAGTTTTCTCAGACAAAACTTATCATTTCCAGAGACAGATTACCAACACTAAGTGGGAGATACTAGTATATAGATTTAGAAATGTAGATGTTCCCTAAAGCAGATAAACAAATAAATGGAATGGGAGGGACAGTTCAGATATCCCATTGGATAAGCAGGTCCATCCAAGAAGTTAAAACATAACTAAAATAATACCAAAAAAACAATGTAGAAGGGAAGATTTTATTCAAATATTAAAACATGATGCTGAAAAAAAAAACTGGCAACCTATCTGAAAAAATGTTTAAACATCTTTCTCTATAATTTTTGTTTCTACTCATTATCTTCCCTTTCCTGGAAATTCCATTTTTTGTATTCTCTAACTTTTAACAGCCAACGCATCTCTCAAATGATATTAATAATTTCATCAGCCCCTCCCTTATCTCCTCCTTTGCCCACTATTCCTGCTTCCACCCCCATTCCCCCAAGACTTCTCTGGATCTTTTCAATGGAATGAGTTAAGTTCTCACTGGTACTTCTGCAGCACACGGTCTGTGCTTCTGTTGTAGCACACACTCACTCCACTGTGCACTCTAGATGGTGTGTTCGTGTTGATCTCTCTAGCCATAAGATTGAGTGTGGAGGGGGATTCGATTCAAGTGATCCCAGGCAATTCTTTCTAACTTCAAATTTTATTACAACGGTATAGTAATCAAAATACTATGACATTGGCATAAAAACCTACACACAGGCCAATGGGACATAATAGAGAACCCAGAAATAAACCCACTCCTTTTTTGATTTGCTACTGGGGGAATTTATAGTGCCTGAAAGACAGGATTAGGTCTGTTAAAGAAGAGAGAGTAAGATGCGTGGCCACACCTGTTTCCCCTTCTTTTCAGAGTTGAGGATACTGTCTAAGGATGCTGATAATAGTTCCCACCCGCTGAGTCCTGGGCACCTTGCTCATCTCTCTTCTGTCTCCATTTGGTTCCCATACTGTGTTACTGATTTCCTTTTCAGTTTTCCTATTCCCAAATGTCCTATGACTTTTCTCAGTACAGATCTGTACCTTTAAACAAAGTCTAAGACATACATTGCACAGTACTATAAGTAACCAGATTGCCTCAGCTTAAAGACATCTTTGCATCTTTAGCTTGACAAGTCCTATTTCTGCCCTATTCTTCATTATGTTTGTAAGAAGATGCAAATAAATTACTTTTATTACTACAACAACATATTTCTTGTGCAATTCATCCAAGCTTAAAGATGGGAGCAAAAGTTATTTCTGAGTTTGATGTTAAAACAAAAATCAAGCCTCTGAGGAGGAAAAGTTTTTATTTATAGGTTATTTTTCTCCTATGAGCATCTGTGGCTGGTAACATTTAAATAAAAGAATTTAAATATTAGCACAGTTTTGTATTTCTCTTTCAATAATATTTTTTCCCCCAGGAAAATTCTGATTAAGTTATCCTAAGTCATAACACTCAGATTAAAATTCATGCTTCAAAATTTGCAATCAAGGAATTTTACTCAGAACTTGGCAGTTAGAGTACATGAGTGTGCAATAGTCTCATTTGATTATTCATGTTTTAAGATATTAACAAATTTTCATGAGTTATCATCATATTAATAAGTCCATTTGCTTGGTATTACCTTTGTATTTTTTTTATGTAATATTGGTTGCAAGAACTATTTGAAAGTCCCCTATTTGCTGATAAAAAACCTCTGTGGAAGGAATCTGGCATATTCCTGTGTGTGTGTGTGTGTGTGTGTGTTTGTGTAGCTTTTGATTAAAATGGATGATCTGTTACTTGAGAAACAACAAAGGCTTGAAATGTTCTTCCTGGCTTCTAAATTGGTTTGTTTCCTTCAAATATGGTCAGTATCTTTAGGTTTTGCCAGAAATTAAAAAAAAAAAAAAAACGCTTTCTAGTGATTTGTTTTTCCTAATTGAAGACTGTGGGAATACTTAGAGTTGAATTAATTATTAGTCTGATCACATTTTAAATATTAATATTATGAACTGCAAATTCAGCACTGACCATTCCGAAGAATACCCAGAATTCCTTATTTCACTCTTAGAACATGCCATTAAAGAGGTTGTTTAACTGTATCCAAAAGGAGGATGAGAAGTATATATGAGGGTTTATGTTTCCATGAAAGGGACAAAATGTATTCACATCTTGTATGTGTCTCTTGCCCTCCTTCTTTTCTCCCCATTAGTACTGCTTAGGAGAATTTTTGTCAACCCATTCACCTTCTTCTTCCTCAAGGAGAGTTTTAGGAGATATTGGTTCCTGGGCATTTACAATGGAGAATTTGGAGAATTGGTAGGGAAAGTCTAAGGGAGGGGAACACAGTAAAGACAACTCTAGCTTCTTGCTGGGGTTCCAGGAGTTGGAGGAGAGAGTGAAGAATCCAACAAGTTATAGCACCAGTTCAGCTGCAGAGTGTGACAGAATTGGATTTTGGGAAGAACTATTTTGGATTAGAAATTGCACTAAAATTAGTACTTGAAAAATGAAAGTATTTTAGAATTAGATTAGAATTGGTTAGTGGACTAGATTAGTAGGTGAGAACTCAATTTCTGAAATTATATTTGATTTCTTTGACTGTAGTCATCTTAGGCTATTTTAATAGAAGTATAGGGCAGCTCTCTCCTCTCTGGTCCTCTGTCCTGCAAATTCTAGCTTCCTAGGCCTCCCCAGACTCCAAACTCTGTCTCCTGACTTAGGTGCCTGACTGTGCCTGGGTTCCCTCCCTGCACCGACCGTGGCCTGGACACTCTCTGCAGACAGGAAGCTGGGGCACTCATAGGCTCACCTCATTTGTTTCAGTCTCTCAAGGATCAATGTCTATGCTGTTTGTCATCCACTGCCTGAGAACTTTTGCTTCTAATATGATTCCTATTTTCTTTTTTGTTGTTGTTGCTGTTGTTTGTTTTAGTTGTCTTAGGTTGAAGGGTAAATCTGGTCCCTGTAATCCCATCTTGTCCAGAAACAATCTTCTTGTTTTATTCTCCTTCGGTAGAAGAGATATGCCTTCTGCCTCTGGTGCACTTTTAATCTGATTTAAAACAACCTCCTAAGAGGCAACATTTACCAGGATCAGATGACAGATTCACTCCTGAATTCACAGGCTTATTCTATGCTATGATACTCCTTCACCAGGATGCTGCCTTCAGCATGGTGAGAAAGTTATTTTGGTTATTTCCCTAAATGCTATTTTACATGATACTTTACTTTTTGCTTTATGTTCATACTTATCTTTTTAAGAGACTCTACAAGTTAAAAGTACACAGTACTTACTTAGTCCCCCTGACTTATCACTGAATATCTGCATTTGTATGTGCATTGTGTGGGAGGGGGAATGAATTTTGTGTGTGTATCTCTACACCCCCAAAAACATGCCTCGATACACATACTTATACCTACTAGGACCATGAACAATAATATGCACTATATTGTGATGTGTATCCAGCGACAATAGTTTGTCTGCCTGGGGTTTGTGGGGCTTTGGTGCAGCCTACATCTCAGTTCACTGTGATCCTTCATGCTCAGCATCAAAATGAGTTTTGTAACCAAGAAATCTAACTTATCCACCATTAAGTCAATGATAGTATTTCCCTCATTTTATCATATAGTGTCTTAACCTTCTCTTCATCTGCTTAAAAGCTATTTTCCAAGTCATCCCAAACTCCCTCGTTTCCTATGGTCAGCCACTTTCCCTCCTTATAGAAAGCTTTTCTATTCTCTCTACTTTTTGATTCCTTGAAACCTAGTGTGTATCCTCAAAATGCTTTCCTTAGGCTTCTGGAAATACCAGCATGCCCCCCATGAACTGTGGCCTACGCTAAACTTCTACACAATATGAATGTTGCATTTCATATATATTTGTTCATTGTTGGGGAGCCTTTTTGCTTGTCTGTGAGTCACCTACAAATTCATCTGCAAAACATCTGAGGATGTAGGCTGTGCTACTGACATCCTTGTGTCTGCCTAGCTCTTAACACTGTGCTGCCACGTACAAGAAAGCACTTAAAGAGTGAAACCATGAAGCCCTTGATGATGACAATCCATTCACAGTTGGCTTTTCTCTTGTACATAATTAACACCTCGAGAAATAATCTATTTTAACATGTACAGAATTCTCCCAGAATAAAAAAAAAAAAAAAAAAAAAAAAAAGACAGATGGAAAGGGGAACACAAATGGAAAAATGTGATGGTACGGCGAACGCTCCAGCATGCATCTCAAATAATTTACACAAATATGTTCTAATTTGTAAGCCAAAATAAAAATAGCACCATTTGTCTAACAAAAGTTAAGACTTTGTTGAAAATTATAAGCCTTGATTTATACATCGGATTGTTAGATTTTCCATTATTAAGCACGCCATAAGGGCAGCAATCTAAGTATAAACATGCCCCATTTCACAGCTGCACAATTGTCTTAATTGGCACTAATTTCCCTCCACTTTCAGTATCATTTGTTTTCCTTGTGTGGAAAAGCAGAGTGAGTTTGCTTTCAATATCAATACTCTGAGGAAAATAACCAGAGGGCTTTGTTTTGCTTGCAAATAAGAAAAATTGACCCATAATCAATATATGAAATATAATACATTTTGTGACAGAGCCTCCATCTTGCCCCCCTGTTGCATATACTAGGGCCAGAATTGGGATGAGGTGATATTACTTTGGTATATGCTTTGAATTCACATTTTCTGTTAGTTAGGAATAGACGGTAATTGGTCTTCAGAATATATTTGACAATAAATTAATCCCATGTTCCCTGGGTATGATTAGGTTTGACAACCATAGTATCTTCACTGGACTTTGTTTTGTTCAATATTGTTTATTTCTTGTAAAATAATCCCACTAGTCTTACCTACTACATAGAGCTAGAAAGCCACGGGGTCCCTATAGCTTTCTATTGGTGAATGCTGCACACAGGATTTTGTGTCTTGGTTCTCAGTGACCCCAGGCTTAAAAAAGTTCAAGGAGATATGTTCAAGAAAGGGTTAGGGAACAGTTCAAGGAATATTTTGAATGTGATTGCCAAATGATTTGTTTCAATATGTTTTAAAATCATGCTCTTTATAAAATCACATGTGTTTTGGAAACTGCTGTATGAGGGCGCTTAATCTCAAAGAACGAGGAATTCAGTGTAGTCACTTGAAAGATTCTTTGTGGCAGAAGAGGCCCGTTGGAGGAGACAGCTGTGATAAGACATTTTGATGGGATTCCTCATGCTGTTATGTGATGGGAGCTGTCTCTCTGGAAAAGAAACATTTGTTTTAGGCAGCTCCTTAAAAGTTCCACCTGCGAATGTCAGACAGCTCTGAGGGTCAAGTTATAGGACAAATTATACCTCCACGGGGAGAATGTTTGATGCCTCTTCCCTTGGTCATTAATGACAAAGAGTGCATTTTTGAAAAATCTCCTCCTGTCCTTGTTGATCTGCAGGAGTCCTTGCAAGGGGCTTTAGGAAATATTATTCTGTCCCACAGGGCTCAGTACCAACATCTGGGCCTTTAAAACAATTTGGCCAGAGGCTTGGTCTTTGCCACTAGTTACTCTGTCAGTTGGCCCTGACACAGCCTCTTACAGAAGGATGTCAATGCCCTTAGACTAGAGGCCTGATGATTCCCAGGGGGTCGCACAACGCTTGTCACACAGGAGGCCCACACATACGTTCATTCAACAAATAATTGAATTTTTTATCCCATGCTGACAATACTAGCAGTTGCAAACTGTGAGTATCATTAAGTATATCCACACCATATTTATTGCATCTCTCTAATCCGAGGTCAAACATAAATTTAAGACTGGGAGCAATCTGGATTTCAATACCAGTTTCATTAGAATAGTGTAAACAGCTGGAAGCTCTTGAAATTAAAAAGATAATTATAATTTCCATAATTGTTTTATATTATGTACAGGCTGAAGATAACCAGCCACTTTTTTCCAAGTGCCATATTGATGTCACAGCAACTTTGGAGGAAGTCATAATGAATGGGAAGCTGAGATGATGATGACCTTAAAAGATAATTTAACAGTGACTGCAATGACTCCTGCTGGGAAGACAATGCCAAATTTCAGGCAAATATGTGAACTCTTGTGAAGCTCCATATGTTTTCTTTTTCATAAACTTTTTCTATTTGTAGAACAATTTTAGACTTACAGAAAAGTTTCAGAGATAATACAGAGTTTCCATATACCCTGTACCCAGTTTCTCCTGTTGCTGACATCTTATATTACTATGGTATATTTATCATAATTAATTGACCAATGTTGATATATTATTATTATTAAACTCAATACTTTATTTAGATTTCATAGTTTTTCCCTGATGGCCTTTTTCTGTCCCAGGATCTGATCCAGAATATCACATTACATTTAGACATCATGTCGCCTTAGGCTCCTCTGGACTGTAATAGTTTCTAAGACTTCCCTTGATTTCAATGACCTTGACAGTTTTTAAGAGTACTGGTCAGATGTTTTGTAGAATATCCCTCAATTTGGGTTTGCCTGATGTTTTTCTAATAATTAGATTAGGGTTATGGATTTTTGAGAGGAAGCTCACAGAGGGTGAAGTCTCATTTTTAACACAACATATCAAGAGTACACAACTATCAACACAACTTGTCCCTGATGATATCAACCTTGACCCCCTGTCTGAAGAGTTTGTCACATTTCTACACTTTGTAGTTACTTTTTCATTTCTCTTCTTTTCCATAATGTACTCTTTGGAAGGAAGTCACTAAGTGACTTAATTGAGGAGGAGGGAAGCTTCTTCATAACTTATCTGGAATTCTTTTCTATGGAAGATGTCTCTTTTCACCAATTATTTATTCCATTGTTTAGTCATATCATTCCAGACCCACAGGTACTCATTTTATGTATAGGGTTAAAATCTAATTCCAGCTTTGGCCATTGGAAGCTCCTTTAAGTTAGTCCATGCGTCCCTATGACATATTCCTATCATGTCATTTCTTGAGCACTTCCTTGCTTTTTGTCACTACATTATGCTCCAGACTCATATACTTCCTGTCCCAGTCCCAAAAGCCATTTCTCCAAAGATATCTGGTTTCTTTTTTTGGAGAATGTGATTTGAAACCAAGATCTGAGTGTTAAGTGTGTTCATTGCTACCAGGGTGTTGTTATATTAATAAATATTTACCTATTGAAGAACATCTTGGTTGCTAACAGTTTTTAGCAATGACAAATAATCTGCTATAAACATTTATATACAGGTTTCTGTGTGGACATCAGTTTTCAAATCAGTTGAGTAAATACCTGGGAGCATGGCTGCTGTATTATATGGTAAGCCTATGCTTAGTTTTATAAAAACTGCTAAACTGCCTTCCAAAGCAGCTGTACCATTTTGCATTCCTGAGTAACAGCTCCTATTGCTCTGCATCCTCACCAGAATTTGGCATTACCAATTTTTTTGGAAGATTTTAGTCATTCTAATAGGTGTATAGTGGATTTTGTTGTTTGCATTTGTTTTTGATTCAATCTTTACAAGCTCAGAGAGTACATTGACACGTAGACTTTAGACACCACCAAATTATTGCTTATGGTTTATTTTTATTATAAATCACACAACAAACACAGCACAACATATATATACACAGCACATTTTTAACCAGTATCCATCTATAACAGACACTTCCCACATAAAGTTAATTTCAAGAATCCCATTCTGCTACTGCCAACTTCTCAACTCTCTCTCTCTCTCTCTCTCTCTCTCTCTCCACCAATTCCTCCAGCTCACTGGGACTTCTGATCTATTGATCCTATCATTTTTTTTCTATCCCTCATATCCTGCATGTCTTCATTATTTGTCCTTACCCAACTTAGATTCTATGGTCTGTTATTATAATTATTCTCTTTTATCCTTCAATTTCTTTGCCACTCCATCCCTCTTTTTTATTCCCATCACCAAATTCCCACCCCAGTTAAATTCTACTCTCCAGTTACTTCTCACTCATATCCAAATAGCTGAATTTGGCAAAAGAAATCACAAACCATGCTAACTGATCTCACTTTAAGTGGGCCCTTACTGCTAAGGAGCAATCCTATTACACCTCCCTCATCAATTACTCTTCTTGTTCCTCTCACTTTCTCTTCCTCAAACTTCTAACACCTCTGTACCTATCCTCATTCTCAGCTGATAACATTGAAAACATTGATTCTTATTTCACTGAGAAAAGAGAAACCATTAAAAAAGAACCTCCACATGTTTCCACCATCAAATCCACTAATCAGCCTGTACCAACACACATGGTGTCTTCCATCCTATTGGGTTGAATGAACTCCCTGTGCTCCTGTCTAATGCCAATCTTCCATTAGTGCATTAGATTGCATCCAACTCACACTTACTTAATGACTTAGCTCCTAAAGTTTTTCCCTCTCTTATCCCTGCCATCAATTTTTATCTGTATTTATCTATCTTATTTTTCTTATCAACCATTCTATAAAATCTCCCATGCTATAAAATAAAAACAAACCAAAAAAACTCTCAACCCTGCACCCACATTTCCTCCAACCACTGTCTGATCTCTGCTGCCCCTTACATTTAAGCTCCTCTAAAAAGTTGTCTACACCCATGCCTCTTTCCCATTCTCTCTTAGACCTACTCTAGTTCACTGTATCCCCTCTTGTCACGTACACCAACTACATTCCCCTTGATGAACCCAATGGGTACTTCTCCATGCCTAGTTACTTGACTTATCCATAGCATTTTACCCAGAGATCCACTTCTTCCTTTGTGAAAGACTTTCTTCACTTGGCTCTTGGAACCTTACTCTCTCTTGGTTTCCTCCTTCCTCATGGACCACTCTCAACACCCCCCATCATTGTTGAATAGTTAATGAATTCAGTGCAATAAATAATTCTGCCAGTGTTTTGAAAAGTTAAACAATCTCTTGAAATGCCTGACTCCCACTATTAAATTTACACTCAGAGATTTCTTCAAGTCAAAAAAATCAGAAGTTGTGTTTTATTACTTTACTTCTAAGAAAAAATTCAGGTAATCTAAAATGAAAATCAAATATGTGTTTCAATTTTTTTAAAAAAGTGTTTTCTGCTGAAAAGTTCTGGTTTACAAAAAGCTACCTTTTGCCAGAAATTTAGCAAAGTTCGTTGGGCTTATAAGCCTTCTACTAAACTAAAAATTCCACAATGGATTTTTTCAAAGGCTTGCTTTAAAGACTAAGAAATATAATCTTATTTCTCAGCTCAGCATTTCAACATATATCAGTTCTTATAAGGCAGAGGAAGTTTAGTTAGCATTTTGTCCAGCTTTTGTAAGAAACAATGTTAGAGAATTTGAGTAATACACACAGACAATACATGATTGAAATATTTTAATTATATTGTTATTTAAATTAAAATTTCCATATTATTCAAATAATGTTTAACTATTGTAAATAACTGCTATAGATAATTTTTTACCACTGCTGTTTTGGTTATTATTTTTAAAATTTTTCAATGTAACGAAATGGTCAGCTCCTGGGACATGGGTTCAGATATCCATAAAGTAATTTTCTGTAACAGATGAGAGGAAATAAATTAGTGAAAATAAATCAATGTAAAGAAATTTAATTACGATTGAAGTTATTGAAATAAACTTATGATGCTACAAAGACAATCAAATGTTATCAAGAGTCTAGGGATAACTTTAACATATATATGTAATAATATATACATATGAATGGCATATAACATATTTAACATATATGTATTCCCCACACACACATATTAAATTATTCACAGACTATAAGTTTATAAGTCCATGGAATCCTCCAATTAAACAACTTATTACATTCAAAAGTGACCTTTGGATCCTATAGAACTTTTGAGGTTTTTGTGTTTTTTTAAAATTCAAGATGAACTACACACATAGATGAAACAAAAATTTGTGAAACTAATTTCCCAAAGGAGGTATTTTTTTTTTTTTGACCTGAACAACTACTTTTAGTTTATCAGGAAGCCTAGATAAGAGAAAGAGCACAGAGAAAACAGGGAGGCAGCTCAGCTTTTCTACCACTGCATTACTAACTGTGAGATCTTGCTAAGACGTTGTTTCTTCCTCTCTAAAACCTGGCTGATAATGTTGGCCATTCAGATTTATCTCCCAGGAGCACAGTGAGAATCAAATGAAATCATGTTGCTAAAAATTCTTTTTAAATTATAAAACTTTAAGTAAAGTATTACCATTATGATTAGGATATCAAATAACTTAATCAAAATAATTCTCCAATTAGAGAGAAATCCATTTAATTAGAGACGGGCAAATTCTGAATGGATCATTATTCAAATGACCTTGTTATCAATTATGTTTTAATTAGAAAAAAGAAAATCCAGTATTTTGAGCTCTGTGCCACTGCTCTGTATTAATAAAGAACATTATGTTGTATTGTGTGATGAGTATTAGACATAGGGGCTTCAGAGACTCTGAACTCTCTAGATCTTGCCTCATATTGGAGGGAAGTAGTGTGTATTCAGCATGCTATTCATTAAGTACTTCAGGAATGGGGACCATGTCTTGTATTTATAAGCATGTATCTATAGCACATATACCTTCAAACTCTTAGCAGGAGCTTATTAAATATTTTTAATTTCCAAATAGAATAGAGTAGAAGGAAAGAGGCATGAGATAACAGGAGTTTCAAGGTCAAGACTCAGTTCTGTCAATTAGTAGGAGCGTATGACTTTGATAAGTCACTTCACCTCCCTGATGTTCAGCTAAATGAATATCTGTTCAATGAAGGAATTGAAATACAGTCCCTCCAAACTTTCCACTTCCAATTTTCTATAAATTTTATTCTCATTTATTTTAGCTTCCCATTTATCCTTCCTTTATGTTGCTCTTGAAAGACAACACACCAGCCTTGCATGATATTGTCTGTGACATTTAATTTAACAAGGTTTCTAGCCCTGATATGGGCACAGTTTTATATGGAAATATAACTGTATGCTTATTGTCTTCCTCGAGCTTCAGAAATATGCAAGCTGCTCTTTTAGAAATGTGATCTACTGTGGTTTTTGCAAAGAGGCAGTATTCAAGGAAAATTCAATTATTAGCACTTAGGATTTAATAAAGGAAATTTTTCCTTTTAACTCAATAGTGTTTAAACCTTACCCTATTGGAATTATGCTGTATTCTGCTGCTTTGCATGGTTTTTCCATTCATAGTAATACTATTTGGTTTTGAAGTCAAACCAAGGATCTGAATAGTGCCACAAGCCAGACTGCTGGTTCCATAGTAGCCATTTTTAATCACAGTGGTTTTCAGCATTCTCTGTTGTTACAGAGAGAGAAAAGCATTTTTAAACAAACAATGGAAATACACAGAAATATACAATGCAATGTAATTTGGAGAATTGCCAATACTTTGAAACACTTCTTATTTTTAAGATCCCTTGGAATATATTTTCCTTCAGAAAAAAATGAACTATTATGTCACAAGCAGTATTGAATGCTTAAACTTACATCACGGAATTTGTATTGGACATAGAAGTATTCTTTCTTTTTGATAGAATCTGCAAAATGAAGATTAACATTAGAAAATACGATCAATATTATCTTTAATTGTTTTTTTAAAATATAAATTCTGATCAATTAAGCTCCAAATCTGCAAGGTCTTATCCTAAGCTTTTTACTTGGAATCCTCTGGGTAAATAATAATAATAATAATAATAAAAAATTGATTAATCACTGGCCTCCAACTTATTTTTCATGATGCTGTTTGGAAAATAAAAAATAGAGTTAATCTGCTAAACTAGGTCTTGTTATCATACCATGCCTCCCATTTTTTTCACTCATTTTCCTCCCTTATTTTATATGGAAAAATAGGAGAAAAGGAGCTTTGTTTTAGACATGTTTTCAACACTTTAATTTAGGAGGAATACAGTATAATGACATTATGAGCAACCTCCTCCCACAACTCTGTGTGTGGTCCACATATACAAACACAATCCCAGACAGATGTAGCCCTCTCTCTCCCTGACTACCAATACTCCTGCCTCTAAAATTCAGAAACAATCTCTTAAAAGAGTTAGATATTTAATCAGTGTATCCAGAGCAAAAAAAGAAAACTAAAAAGGGACACAAAAGAATGCTGGTTATCATGAAAATCTAGGCACTGGGGGCCCTTTGTACCTTTCCTAAATATCTACCACGGAAGCAATGCGCCATCCTATCTATATGTCAGATTAGGAGTGTATCTTCCTGTTTGGCTTTACATTTTCTTTTTCTTCCTTTTCATCTTCCTTATTAAAATGATTCTCCCTTTCCCTGTCTTGCTTATGAAGGAGGGGCAAAAAAAAAAGACGGATGTAGGTCAACCAGTGTGGAGACAGAGGAATGTTCTGAAGAGTAACCTCACGGGTATTATTGTCTCTGTGGTGTAGTCCTTGAAAACTCATTTCTGATTTTTAAAATGGGGCCTCTTTGAACATATTTATCAATGTATATAGCATGTATTATTCTTATCATGGAAGTCATTTCTATTGTTCCAAGAAAAGTCTTTTCTATAGTTTGCTGATCCATGAGGTAAGATTAAAAGAGAAAATGGGGAGAAATAAGAAAGAAGTAAATAAACAAAAACACTGATGTTCGGCCTTACCCAGCTATCTCTTGATCTGTTTTCTCAAGTCAAGCCAGGCCTTTTCCTCTTCTGTACATCTTTTTCCAACCAATGGCCCAGTCTCCTCACCATAGAAAATCAGCAGGTCCTTCTTCCTCTAGCCTAACGACTATACAACCAGAACCAATTTCTTACAACTTTCCATTGAAAGTTCTACTCATTAAGACTGCTATCTCTGTTTCTCCCCAAGTGAGAATGTCCTAATAAGAAGAAATTTTATTTTAGCATGTTAATAGGTTAGAGAAATACACTCACCTCTCAGGTAACCATAGTGCATTTTGTTAGCACCTTCTTGGAGAAAATGTCTCACCTGTGTTGCTTAACCCAGAGGAGTGGCCACATATAAGGAAAATGTCATGTTTCCTGGACAGTAATGTTGGAGAAAGTGGAATCTTGCTATGGTATTCATTATATCAAACTTACTGAGTTGTGCCTGTTTGCTTACCAATAGAGTCACCATCATCCCAGAAAAGGGAACCGAATGCCTCTCCCTGTTCATTTAGAGCAATTATAAGGCCAAAAGGATTCAGACGACTGTAGAAAAAGAGTGAAAATTGATATAAATGTGTATTTTCAGGGTTAGAAAAGCCTAACACCAATCATCTTATAGAACTATGCAGAAAACTGTTGAATCCTTTCTTAAACATCTTTACCAAATATTCAAGTTTATCTTTGAATACCTCCAGTGATAGGAAACTTATAATATCCTTCAGCAACCTATTTCTGCCTCTGAATAGCTCAATCAAAAAAAAATAGACCTCTCAAATGCAATTATTAAAGTGTCTTCCACTGGAAAAAAAGTAAAGGTTTTATGATTAATAAAATGATATAATTATTACACCATGCTAATTGAAGGTGTACCCCTCAGTTTCTTTGGCTTGTCTACAACCAAGAGAAAGCTGTAATAAAATTGCCACAGTCATTGGATTAGGAATCCTGGGAGCTGATTTTAAGGTATGACCAATGGACTCAAGAAGAATGAGGCTTGGATAATACTTTGGAGAGTCTGCACAGCTGGGAAATTTATTAATATCTCAGGAAAAAGAATGCAAGAATCCATGTGCTCCATTTTTGGGACTCCACAATGGAGACATGACTCAAGGCTTTGATTGTAACCACTTGGCAAGAGAAAATTGCATAATGAGCAAAGAACAACACAAGACAAGTGATAAAACAAACTTACTTTTGGAAAAGTTGAGTTACAGTGAGAATTCCTTAAGGAAAATGTTTGGGTTTCATATAAAATACACTTGTGTCATTATGTCATTATATTTTTCCCATAAAAATGAAAAGTTAGACAAGAGACCTTCCCTTCTTGGTCATGAGCAATATAATAACTTGAAATTCAAATGGATCTATTATTCAAGTTAGTGCTCGGAAACTGCAGATCTAACTTGAAGTTCTAAGCTCCTCAGGGTACTTTCAATATTTCAAAAATGTCTAGTCAAAACTTCTCTCTAATAATGATTTATATTTTTAGATGATTTTATTTTCAATTAATGTTGATTAGAAGTTCTGATTTGCTATTATGTATCTTTGATGTAAAATAGAAATATGAACTAATACTTTTCAAAAATCTGTTTGTTTGCTTGGCAGAATCCTTGATTACATGGTATCTATGGAGCAAAAATGACTAATTAAATATAACCTAAATGAAAAAAAAAATCTTGGGGACCTGACCTAGTCTTTATATAAAATCTAGTAGAGAATTCATGTATTGGAATTCACTAGCTAACTCAAAAATAATAATAGGAAGATATTCAGGGAAAGATAGCTTGAAAGTGAATCAAACACTTAAGCAGAATATCATCCACTAACCTCTCACTCCCTTTTTCTTCCCTCCCTTCTTCTCTTTCTCTCTCTCATATACACATGTATGTGAGCACTGACATACATGTACGGACTCACATGTAGACAACTGATATACTACTAATTGCAACAATCTCCTGTCACTGGCCTCCTGCTTATAAACAGGCCCTCTTCAGACACTCCCCACGCAGGAACAGTGACCGTACTCAGTGTGAACTCTCCTGAAAGCATGTGCCTGTTACCTCAGCACTGTTGTTCTGGCCGGAAACTGTGTAGGCAGGATATGTCCTCCACGGATGAAAAGAGGAATTACATCTAGAGGAGCAGGAACTTCAACATACTTCTTCTGCCAAGAAGGTGGTATTTCACCCCCCTAACAAAGAACAAGCCAGAGTTAACAGCTCCAATTACATGACTGATAACAAGTAATACAGTTCAGGAGATGTAGGAAGTTGAAATCTAAACTTTTGTTCAAATTCAACAAAGCATCCATGGAATACACTAACAGAAAGGGTAACTTAAAATGTCTAATTCATTGATTAAAAAAAAAACTTACATAAACTCCAATATGTAAAACACATAAAAGCAGCATTTATTAGTACATACTTATTTCAAAAGTTTAACTTTATAACCGTATTTACTTACTAAACTATGTGAATATTTAATATAATAACACTTTTGTATGAACATTTCTATTCTTTTTCAAAGTTCTCTTTTATTAAGAAATGAAATTTAATGCAAATATTTATGAAAATTTATGAAGCACTTCTGCAGAATATCATTTGAAAGTGATTGATTTAATTGTTTAACATAGTATAAAAATCTGCCACTAGAATGAAGAATTTTTAATACCACTTCTCCCAGTCATAACTAACTGATAATTTAAAAATAGATCACATATCCTTTCTTACAATTGGGGATTAGTCCTATGTTTATATCAAAACTTATTCCCATAAAAATTTATTGAAAAATTTCTGGGTAAGATTAGTCAATGCTCACCAAAACATACTAATATTAATAGAATGGGGAAAATGAACTCATTAGTTAAAATAACTGCTCTATAGTAGAGATGCCATATTCTTTCCCCTCTCATTCTACCACCCTCCCCCACCATCACAGCTATATGTCCCACTGCCTAGGAGACTAGGCATAGCTTGGATGAAAAAGATGAGTTGGATCAATAATATAATATTTCTTGGGAACTTGAGCAACAAAACATGGAAAGAGCCTGCCACTTATCACAGAAGCAAAATGGATGTATAAAGATACATGTCTTTTGCTAGAATTCATGACAAGCTGAGACCCCTTTGAAAGTTAGTTTGTAAAACAAGAACAGCCCAAGGAATGCTGAACCCTGGGAATGGAACAACATTGGGCTGAAATTTTCACAAACTCTTGCAATGGAATCCTGAATTTCTCCATGAAATTCACAGTTGCTATTCTTGGATTTCCATGAGATTTTTTTTTTTTTTTTGTCAGTTCATGTGTATTCCTACCATAAGCCTCATACTTGAGCTAGTTTGAATGGATTTCTGTTTCTTGCAAGATGAAGTACCTGTCTCATAGATTATATATAATCTCTGTTACATTCTGCTATAAAGAAACATCACTGTATGGATTCACTTGCTTTTAATAATTTAAATGTTTGGATAAGATAAGTAAGTACATTCTGCTTCTAAAAAGGTTATCACATCTCTCATCTTAAATATTTCATGATCTATATATATGGCCAATTCTACCATTTTGAGAAGAGCAAACCAGGAGATTCACCAAGAACCAAGTCATCTGAATTATACAGTCCAGGGCTCTAGAAGTCATATAAAAGCAATGAAAACGATACTATATAAATCTCAGAGTTATTGGATTTACATTATTTTTCCTATAAAATATCTAAAATACGCACTGTGTAAAAGTCAAACCAGGTTGCTTCAGGAAAATACACAAATACAGATCTTGCCCCCTTTGAAAAAATGAAAGTATTTGACTTTTAAAAATATTTTTTAATTAAAATATTTCAACAAAAATGCATTAGGCTATATGGTTATTCAATCTTATACTATTTATCATTAAAACTAAGTTTTAGTCAATTCATATATGATTATGCAGAGAGGTAGAGAATCTACATGAAACATTCATGTTCTTTCAGAAAATATATTTTATGCCCAGATTATGGAATTTTAATGTGTAATGTTCATAATGTTTTCTAAAAACCCTAATTGGATTTATTATATTTCAAAATATTAATGTCTCACTACAGTGTAGGTAGATTTTATTACCAGCCATGCAGTTACTCTGTGGAGTAAAATTTAGCTGTGGTTAAAGTTATAATTAGATTTAAAAGTCATATCTAGAGAAATCCCTCTTGTATTTTAACTCAATAGCAATTGTCATATAGCTATGGAAAAATGTTAAATATGAAATGCTTATCAACTTTTTCAAATTTTTTTTTACTTCTTACTTTTACTTCTTACAAGCAGGACACTTGTTGAACACTAAGTATATGAGAATGAACAAAACTGATGATAGTTTAAATTCTAGTTAGTAAGGCAGGAAATATCCATACACGTGTACATATATACACATATGTAGAGGTACATACTTTTATTTACATATAAATACATATGCATATTTGCAAATGAATATACATATGTTTTAAAAATATACTGATAAAACATCAAGTTGCTTGAGCTAAGAAGAACGGACCTTACTTAAACAGGATGGTCAGAGAAATCTTCTCTTGAGGTAATATTTTAACTAAACTTTAGAGGAGAATAAAGCAGCCATACAAAGATACGGAGAACTTCAAAGGCAAAAGAAACTAAATTGTGAAAGATCTTGATTTGTTGAAAGTACTTGAAAGAAGTCCACTGTGGCTGGAATTGAGTGGGCAGGAGGAAGCCCAGCCTGGGCTGAAGGTGGGGAGATAAGAAGGAGCCTTACAGGGCCTTGTAGGCCATGGAAAGTACAAAGGGAAGTCACTGGAAACCTGATATGACTTACAACTTTAAAATATTGTAGATATGAGGACAGCAGAAAAGGCTGGATTGGGGGTGGTAGGTAGAAAAGCTGACAGATAAGGGGAAGATTTTTGCAGAAGTCTAGAAAAGAGATGGAGGCTTAAACCAGAGTAGTAATAATAAAGATAGAATTTAGGAGATTCCAGATACTTTGAGGAGGTAAAAATCATATAATGGTAGCTGCTGGTTGGTAATGGATTGAACAAGAAGAATTTCTGGTATTGTGGCTTCAGCACTCACTGTATGGTAGGTAGATAGTGATTACTTCTGAAGGTGGGGCCCATGGAGCGTGGAGAATCCTGATTGTATTATAATAAGACGTGTGCAGACTTTGGAGGTGAATCACAATGTCCTATTTCACAAGCTGTGTTGAAGTATTCAGAATAATATTCATTTGGTTTTCTGTATTTATGTTTTTTTATTTTATGATTAATAGTAATTAAAGTTGTTATAAATATGTTTTCCAATACAAAAAGAAAAATAATTTTCAGAAAACTGAATTACACTAGACAAAGAATCTTTAAGAGTAGGATCATCCCGAGGAAGTGGAAGATATCTGGAAGAGAAATTTCATGTGGTAACATAAGGTAGCGATGCAATTTAGCTAGATTTTATATAAATTAAATGAGGTGACCTGTGCAAACGTGCTCTGTAAACTTTTAAGCTCTATGTAAATGTAAGTTATTAGTATTAAAGGATTAGATGAAAGTATTAAATTGAACCAGACACCAGTAAGATGGTAAAATAGGGAGTCCCAGGCCTTGTCCTCCCCCCAAAACACCAAATTAACAATGAAATATAGACCAAAATGCTTTTATCAGAGATCCAGAATCCAGTTAAGGAGTCGCAGTACCCCAGATGAGTACAAAACTGAGAACTGCCTTAAAACAGGTAAGAAGAGCAATTTCACTTTGCCTGAGTCAGTCCCTCCCCCACGGAGGCACAGCTAGGTGGTGGGAGAGATCACCTTGACCTACAATTTCTTCCTTAAGGGAAAGAAAAAAAGGCCCAGGCCTTTTGGTGTGCTGCCCTGGGCATGGGTCTCTGTTCTACCTCATATGGAATGCTGAGGGAAGGGATACAGGCTGCCTAGGGGCAACTAAGAACAAAGAATTGGGGTGGGCCTAGAGCCAAGGGGAACAGAGAAGGTAGCCTTAGCTGGCATAACCCCTTTGCTGGCTCAGCACAGAGCAAGGGGAGAAAAATAAGCTCCCAGCTTCTCCCAGGGGAAGAAGAGAGGTGGACTGCACATCCAAGGCCCCAAGCTTTCTGGGTGCCACAGGGGGGGTCTATCTTTTGTCTGGCCTGTCTCAGAGAGCTGAGTGAACCCAGCATAATCTAGTCGCCTGGGGGCCAGTGAGGATAGATATGGCAGTTTGATCTAGCCCACAGATGGTCGCCACAGCCCCTATCCCCAGCTCAGCACAGAGCAAATAGGTAAAGCTCCACGTCCCAGAATTCCCCTAAGATGGGAAAGCCTCGGAAAGAGCATCCAATGATCTAACTTTTCTGGGGGCTGCCTGAGGACTCGGCTTCAGTTTTATCTGTCTCAGAGCACTAACAGGACCCTCACACTCTAGATGCCCGGGGGCTTTCTAAGAAGAAAGAAAGAAGGTTGGATGATGTAATGTTATGATATAAGAAGAAATATATATATTTTGGTCCTCATCCCTGCCTCCTGACCAGAGTTCCTAAAGCCCTTGTAATTTCCTAAGTGACGAGAGTCATAAGTGCATCTTTTGTTAAAATATCTGGGCTTTACGGAAATGAACAGAAACTTCTCCAAAGAAGACAGAATAACAGCAAGCAAAC
>VBSM01002616.1:28940995-28968077 GCA_008086735.1 Cheirogaleus medius | reverse complement strand
ATTTGTACCCCCATTACAAGATGGAATAAAAAAAAATTATTAAAAAAAAAAATATATCTGGGCTTTGTCTCCAGGTCCTGAGATGCCTCCAGAGTGATAAAGGTAAAAGGAGCATCTTTTGTTATTTATAACAAGCCCCTTTCACCTTATTAGCTGAGTTTATGCTAATAAAGTGACTCCTGGAGGATGGGGGCTGGTTGCCAGACACAATCAATCTTGTGATTAGAATGACAGATCGAGTTCAATCACCAACAGCCTGTGATTTTTATCAATCATGCTTATGTAATGCAACCTCCATAAAAACCCCTAAATGATAGGGTTTGGGAAGCTTCCAGGTTGGTGAACACATGGAAGTGCTGGCAGAGTGGTGCAGAGGAGAGGGCGGAGAAGCACCGTGCCCCTCCCCCATGCCATGCCCTATGCATTTCTGCCATTGGGCTGTTTCCAAGTTAGTACCCTTTATAACAAAAGGGTAAACATAAGTCAATGCTTCCCTGAATTTTGTGAGCCCTCCCCTGAGAGGGCATCACAATGAACCCCTGATGTATAGACAGTCAGTCAAAAGTCCAGGAGTTCCAGACTTGCAACTGGTATCTGAAGTGGAGGATAGTCTTGTGTGAATGAGCTCTTAACCTCTGGGGTCGGTGCTAACTCTGGGCAGTTAGCATCAGAATTGAGTTAAACTATAGGAATCCAGTCAGTGTCCACTGAGAATTGGAGAATTTGTTGGTATGGGGGAAAAAATCTCATATATTTGGTATCAGAAATGTGAGTAATTAGAAAAAATAGTGGTTTTCTTTTTATACTAGCACACATGTTAGAGAGCCACCAGGATCTCTGGCCAGGCTGATTGGTGAGGGTCTTCTCCTGTACAAGGCCAGTCACCTGAAGACTGAGAGGTGGTCGTTTTGTCTGATGTGCAGACACCAACACACAGAGTCAAGAAAAACGAAGAAATGGAAATATGTTCCAAAGACTAAGATACATTTCCAGAAACCAACCCTAATGAAAGAGTTGTGTAATCCACCTGACAAAGATTTAAAGTAACCATGATAAAGATGCTCACTGAGGTCAGGAGAACAACGCATAAACAAAATGAGAATTTCATCAAACAAATAAAAAATATAAAAAGTGGCAAACAGAAATTATAAAACTAAAGAATTAATAACTGAACTAAAATATTCACTAAAGGGGTTCAACAGCAGACTAAATCAAGCAAATGAATCAGCAGACTTGAAGACAGTTCTTTGGAAATGATTCAGTCAGAGAAGCGAAGAGAAAAAAAGAATGAAAAAGAAGGAAGAAAGCTTAGAGACTTATGGTACACCATCAAGCAAACCAATATATGTATTATATGAGTCTTAGAAGAAGTAAGAGAAAGAAAGGACTGGAAAGCAGAGTCAAAGAAACAATGGCTGAAAAATTCCCATCTAGGGAAGAAAATGGACATCCATATCCAGGAAGCCTATACAATCCCAAATAAGATGAACCTAAAGAAATCCACACCAAGACACATTTAATCAAATTGTCAAAAGTCGAAGACAAAGAGAGAGTTTTGAAAGTAATAAGTGGAAAGCAACTTCACATAAAAGGGAACACCCATAAGACTACCAGCAGAGGATTTGAACAATGCTATAGGCCAAGTGGACCTACCAGACATATACAGAACATTTGATTCAATAGCAGTAGAATATACATTCTCAAGTGTATATGGAACATTCTCCAGGATAGATCACATATTAGGCTACAAATCAAATATTAACAAAGTGTGAAGATTGAAACCATTCCATATCTTAAGATATCTTCTAATTTCCCTTTTGCTTTCCTCTTTGATCCACTTGTTGCTCAAAAGTCTGCTGTTTAATTTTCATATATTTCTTATTTTCTAGTTTTCCTTCTGCTACTGAATTCTAGTTCCATTCACTCTAGTTAGAGAAGACACGTGGTATGATTTCAGTCTTCTTAAATTTCTTAATGCTTGTTTGATGACCTAATGTGATCTATATTTCCCTTTGTGATTAAAGTATAGGTAAGAAAACTATCTTGAGGAGAAGGGACAAACAAGTTTGAATTAGGAATTTGGGTTTTGTTTAGAAAAGGTGACATGAAGCTAATGATATTTTCAAAATAGGCTTCCTTGATATTACATTGGTATAGGTGAAAAATGGAATTTTACCTCTATTCTTTATAATGTAGCATGTATTTGGGGGGTCAATATTCTACTTCTGTGAATTTTGTTGAGACCAATTTCAGAATTTCTGAATAGCAAAAACATATATTTCAGTTTTGTTCAGATTTACTTAATGTGAAGGATATTTTATAGGAGGTAAAATAGACAAACAAAGATATTGTTTTCAAATTAAAATGATGTGAGAACAGCAGGAGAATATGATTAAGTATAAAATGACAACTATGTAAACTGCTATAATTAACTGTATTGTGCTGATATATAATACTAGTACTTACCTCTTCAAGAACTGGAGTAATCATTAAAGCTGGCCCCCAAAGAAATGCTCTGTCAATTCCATGAGTCATAGAATCTGATGTGAATCTAGATTTTTAGAGTGAAAAACTATTAATTTAATCAATGTCTTTGTATAAATAAAGACTTATTCAACCACCTCCAGTTTACAGTGATCTCTCAGTTCCCTGTGGAGAAGGACCAGGTTTCATCCTTTTCATATAGTCTACGCGATTTTGATAGCAACATACAGACTTCACCTTTTGTTGATTAATTGAAAGTGTTTCCTTAACTGTATTTTTCGAATCTGTAAATTATTTCTAATCATAATCAGAAGGCAGAGAATTTGATTTGACTTTTCTTTACCTCCAAAGTAATTGCCTTAGTAGAAAAACTCACACTTCCAGTATTTAAGTGGTAGATACTAAGACCAAAACAATTATTAAACATTATTTACTCATGCATCAATCCTCGGACCACTGTATCTCCTCTGGTGTGAGAATGGTAGAAGAGGGTGTAGAGGTAAGGCAGCAGTAAATATCTAATCCTTAATGCAGAGCGGGAAATTGTGGCAAACTCTTCTCCAAACACCCCAGGGTCTTGTTCCTATTTTAAGGAGAAAAAAATTGCAATATATGTATTAACTAAAGTGTGAATTTTTAAAGCATTATTATTTTTTTCTTTTGGGGGGTTGGAAAAGATGATTTTTGAACATTATATCTCTCTGCTTGAAAGTTTTGCACCACAGTAGGCTATTGCAGAGTTGTCTCTCAATTAAATGCATTCTATACGATTCGCATGTTGGAGTGTGTAGACTGCATGCCCAGCCGGCAGCAAAGTTTAAAATAATTTCTAGATGAAAGATCATTACTATACCTTCTCCTCAAGAGAGAGGGTGACTTCACAGTAATTTCACTGAGGAATGATTCTGCCTTCAGACTGAAGAAAGAATCCTGTACCAGAATCATGTACTATTAGGTCATTAAATATGAAATGTCCAATTTTGAATTGAAAGTTTAGTTTATTGTATTTCAAACAAGAAGCAGTACTATTAATCAAAGTATGCACCTAAACTATCAACACAGTGTTATCATCTTAACGGTAGCTTATTTATGCCAGCAGGGAAGAAGCCTGGAGAGCAAGTGGTAAGGAAATCAGAAAAGATGCTTTCCACAGCTTGTTGAGAATTGAATATTTTTCCTTGCAAGAAGTGGTCCAAAGGCTGGAAGAAGTGGTAGTCAGTTGGTACAAGGTTTGGTGAATACAGGGGATGACAGAGAATTTCCAAGTGCAGCTTCCACAGTTTAAGCAGCATTGTTTTCTGCAACATGTGGTCTTGCAAGAGGATTGGCTTGTCTCTACTGACCAATCTTGGCTGCTTAATGGCAAGTATCCACATCATTTCATCCAATTAGTTGCAGTAGACATCTGCTGTAATTGATTGACCAGGTTTCATGAAGCTGTAGTGGATAATACCAGCACTGGACCACCAAACAGACACCATTAGCTTTTTTTGATGAATATTCAGATTTGGCCTGTGTTTCAGCACTTCCTCTTTATTCAACCATTGTGTCAAACATTTGCAATCGTCAGAAAAAATCCTGATGTTTTTCATCACACATACAATACAGTGTAGAAATGATTCACTGTTATGTTGTGAAAGCAAAGAACGTCAAGCTTCGAGATGATTTCTCTCCTGATGCTCATTTAATTCATGTGGTACCCATCTATCCAGCTTCTTTACCTTGCCAATTTGTTTCAAATGGCCCAATATTGTTGGAATAGTAATGTTAAACCTTGCTGCTAATTCACACAAAGGTTGAGATGGATTCACTTACACTACAGGTTTCAGATCAACATTATCCACCTTGGTCTCAGGTCACCCACATGGCTCATTTTCAAGATTAAAATCACCAGAACGGAACTTCTCAGACCATCAACATGCTATTAGCCACATCCTTCCCAAACACTTCATTGATATTTCGAAGTGTCTGTGCAGCATTGGTTCCACGATGGAATGCATATTCCAAATTAACACAAATTTTTGGCTTATCCATGGTTTCATAAAAATTGCTCTAAAAAAAAGATTGAAAGATAATCACAAGCCAAAACATACGTTTGAAAGAATGAGGATGTACCTTCATGATAATAATAATAAAAAACAAGAAGTGTCAAAGTGAAATGTCAGAGATATCAACTGTCAAACTGAGTACTTCAGGAAATTGGACATTCCATACTAAATAACCTAATATAATCTGCCTGACATCAAAACAAAGACTTGTAATTTGGTCAATTACTAATGATAATTCCAAATATCATATACAGAAGGTCTGCTGCGACCTTCTGTTATAAAGAGAAAGTTTGTTCATAGGTTATTTAAGATGATGCAATATGATCCCTCTCTTAGAAATTATAAAGAATGCATTTTCAAGAACAGTTTTAGAAAAGCTATTTCTCCAACATGTATTTCTTGGCGTTCTCTCATAGTTCTTGAAAAAATCAATAACATGTAAATTTTCTAAAAAACGTTGAAGTATATTTGAAAGCTATCTTAAAGAATAGTTTGATTTTTTATTCATATTTTTATGATTTTATAAATATACATATATATTTTTCTAACTCCAGTTTCTAATTACAGATCAATACCGAGTATAGCAATTATTCTCACTTGCCTTATTTCCGATTGCATTATTGTTTCTGGAAAAGGGGTAAAAGGCCCCAAGTTGCATCCAACGCAGGCAAAGTTCATAAGTTGTATCTTCCTTAAACCCACATATATCAGCTCCAGTCTGGACAAAAATTTTATTGACTTCAAAATATATCATTTATTAATTTTGCAATGAAAACCACACTGAAATATTTCAGGTTACACTATTTTTAATGACAAATACATTTAAGACTACAAGGATATCATTTTCATGTAGAATCTGAAAGTGTAAATATGCTTTTTGAGAAAAGCACATGGAATAAAATAATGACAATCCCTCTTGTCTAGCCTTGATTAAAAGAAAACTGTGGGCAACATTATAGTATAAGCAAGTAGTCTTTTGGGTAAGCCAATGTACCTAAAAGTGCTTATTTTCAAGTGCAGTGCCATAAATTTCCTATCTCAATATAAGTTAAAAGACATAAAACATTCACAATGCATTTAGCTAATCCAAGAGCCTTAGTGGCTGACTACACAGGCTGGGACAAAAGGGCACAAGATTATTGCACCTGTCTATGTTCTCCGTTTAAATCATAAATTACAGATACTTTGCTTCCTGACATCTAATGGTGGCCTCTCCCAGTTCTGAAATCGTTTTATTTCAGAGCTCTTCTTGTTCTCTTAGAAATATAACCTTTTGGCCCTGAAGATTTGGTTAACGTCAAAGCTTATAGGTTAAAAAGTCACAAAGAAGTAAAACATGGAGTCATAATATATGTTATTAAATAATTGCAATAAAAATTTGAGTTCCCCAAGCCACAGAAGTTGTACTATATACTTCACTAAACTGTAAGACCGTCATTGGAGAAAGAACAAGTCATATTCCATTTCTCTCTCAGACTGCGAATATTAAAAGTTTGGCCTCTATCAGTTTCTGATCTAGATACAACTTGAAGCTATATTTACTTTTCACTGTTTGGTTAGCAAGTCGTCTTTGAATGTAGCGAATCCATCACTTGAGCAACAATGCAATTGCACTGTTGCAATTCCTACAAAACTTCAGAGTTGACAACAATTTTATTTGCAGCTTTTCAAAAATAAGGCAAATATTACTCCGTATTTATTCTTTTAAAAAGTCATTGGGATATAGGAAAATTGCTACAGTAAAACTTTCTAATTTGTTAACATAGTGGCCAATTCTTTAACAGCTAAACTGTTTCTTTATCACTAGGGCTCAGATAAGAGGAAATATTTTATTGTACATTTGAAGTATTTTGCTGGTTTAATTTCATTTCCTCTCTTCACAGGAGATGGAGACAATTCTAGAGTGAATTTTATGTCCCTACCTCCAAATTGTCTGTCCTTTCTTTCCCTCCCCACCCCCACTATTATAAGGCTCATAGTAATAGATTGTAGAAGAGTCACAGAAGGGTAGGGAGAGAGATGAGTGGCAGGGGAAATAAACTACCCCAGTTTTACTATGACCAAGTACTTTAGTGTCTTAAGGCAAATGGAAAAAAAATAAATAACTAAGAAAGATGTGATACTCCTGAGATCCTCATAAGTTAAGGGAATTTCTACAATGACTAAATGAAGTGTATTGTTTGCAATGTCCTGAAAACAACTTGAGTGCATTTCATCTTCATAGAAGTATATTTGGCACCCCCAGATAATATGGATCAATAGATAGGCCTTAATGTACTTATTGTTTAATTTTACAACTTACATATGGAATTCCAAAGAGATTAAATTCTAGCATTCCAATGATTGACATATGCATGTCTCTCCACCGTGAAAAATTATCACCCAGCCAATGACCAGCATATTTCCCACTCCCAACAAATGTTGAACGGCTCAAAACCAATGGTCGCTTTCCTGTAGCATTCTGAGCAGCACTGGAGAAAACATTAGAAAAGCTTTCTTCAGTATTACTTGAAAATGATCTTATTTATTTTAACCAAAAAACCCCATGGTTTTAAAATATATAAACAGTTCCTCAATATTCATATAATTCAAATATTTTATCAAAGGTATAAATCCATATGAACATGAAATGGAGGGAATAAAGTGAATTGAAAAAAGGTCATATATAAATTATTATGTACATTTTATGAAAGAAGCTCTTAAAAGCCAATGCTAAGCATCAAAACCAAATTTTCTTATACTAAACTCTTCTTGTGAGTTATCCTATAGTTCACGGTTTCTCAACCATAGCTATATATTAGAAACTTCTAGAAGCTTTAAAAAACAAAATAATGCCAAGGCTCCATTCTTGGTCAATTAATCAAAATATATAGGAATAGGATATGGACATCAGCATTTTTAAAAATTCTATGTGATTCTATATGGCAGCCATGGTGGCCTTTGTACTAATGTTGGAAATGTTAATAATTTTCTTTTGATAATTGATTGTATATACGTAGTGAATCCTTACATGTATGTGAAAAATGATATTTGTGTATTTTTTAGCAGCATTATAAGTTTTTGCTTTGGCTATTTTTTTTTAAATTTTAACTTCTATATTTAGCCATTTTTAATCAAGCCTATAAACCAAGAATAAATTTAAATGGTCATGGCAATCCAACAGATCTAGTTTAAACTCCCATCAGCTCTTCCATGTAAAATATTTGTTAATCTTTTGAGCATGTTACTTAAATACTATAAAATGAAGCTAATAATACTTAACCTACAGGTTGTCATAGTATTTAAAAGAATATATACATATTTTTTTTCACAACTGCTAGCATATAACAAGTTGTGCCTAACAGTGCAGTCTAAAATCTGCTTCACCCTAGTTAAACAACCTGAATCTCAGTTTTAGCCATTATTTACCCAGAACTCCAGAACCAATTATTTTGTCTCTCAAGGATAAAATAATGAGAAAAAAGAAGTTGGGTTGGTTGTTAAATTGAATGATAGAAGCTCTACTAATAAATTCAGTAAACACTTCTACTGCCTTGTCAAGACAAATCTTGCTAATGCTTCCATTTAAAACTATTTTTATTATGTGTGTTTTGGAAAGTCATTTTTATTGTTTGAATTTCATTAAGCTCAGAATTTAGAAGTCATATTCACTTATCCCTGAGATATGAAAAGTGTTCAGAAACCTAATTCTCAACACTGAAGAGAAATACATGTCTAAATGTTCTCCTTTTATCCCTCCTCCCCATTCTCCTCTTTGCCTGAACTCCTTCATGAGTTAGACACAACTAGCAGTTTCTTGGATAACCTAGGTGTGAGTGGTACATTCTAAAGTCTAAAGAACTGATACCTTGCCTTATTAATTGAAATTTAGAATCCATATTAAAATGAGATAAATAAACACAAAGTAGTTATAAACCACTTACTGTCTCTGTTTTGTAGCAATAACATATGATTTCATTTTTAATGTGTTATATATTTAATATATGTTACGTATTCTTTTTATTTTTTTAATTTTTTTTTTTGCCAAGTCCTAATGGAATTGAAAACATAACATCTTTTTTAATCAGTACAAGAGTAATTTTTTTGGCCAATAGGTTTAATTGGCCATATTTTTAAAATATATATTAAGAACTTTGTCAAGTTTACTATATAGTTTATTCATTTTGTTTTCAGTCAAATCAAAACTTAAGAATTTTTCAATAGTAAAGAGAGAGGCTTGTTATATGATTCATGTTCTTCTTCAGTTTTTGTAAATATCTATCATTTTCACCAAAAAAAAAAAAATTTTTCATTAAGTTCCCTGAACTTCATAGCTCTAGAAACACAGCTATATTTCAAAACATAAAAATGGAATATACTTGTATATGACCAAACTAATGAGTTCTATCTTGATCCTCATACCTTAACACCAGTATTTCTGAGAGCTCACTTTATAAATCAAATAGGCTGACTCTATCAATCATATCTATTTTGCCCATCTTGATGACAACTTGTTAAAGTACTGCAATAAGCCTGAATTGGAATGAAGACCTGTTTTAGACAGACAAGGATGTAGTAAATAGAAACACAGTGTTCTATACTTGAGCCTATAAAGCTATAATAATTCTGGTAAAGCAGGCTAGGAGAGTCTCCTAATAGAAAAACACAGAAAAAGCTAGAAATAATGTAACACAGCATATTCTCATGAGAGAACAGCATGACTCAGGTGGTCACTGAGAAGGTGCTTCAGGATCTAGGATTGTTAACTCCAGGGGAGAAGAGGCTTTGTCTGCCAAGCTTGAGCTGTCCTGCACTTAGTGTAACAGCATGCACAAATCCTGACTTTGGACTCTTATGGTGGGAACTTTACAGTACATCAATATTTAATCAGGCCTAAAAAGGACTCTTCAGAACTGATGGTAGAAGAGGTCATTGTAGTCAAAGTAAGATAAAGGTAACATTAGTGTACAAATCCCTTAAAAACTGTGGAGTTTGTTAACAATTACAGATATAATTACATTATAAAATTGTCTCAAAATTCTATTTTTCTCTAGTATTTATCTGAAATCAAGATTTTAGCTTTGGCCATCTTAGACAAGTTTTTATGCTTCTATAAAGGCCATTCTACCATACTTTTCTCTTGTTGCAACAAGTTAGTAAAAATTCTTTTAAAATCAGAACATTTAGTAGAAATAATAAATCAGGCAAATAAAACCTTAGAATAGAAAGATTATTTACGAATCTTTTAAAAAATTAAGAAATGTTATAATAAAATGTAATATCTGCTATAAACAGATATTTTCCTATGTCTTAACACACTGACTGCCATGCTAGAAAAAACAATTTTTCCCTGGGGCCACAGTGTTTTATTAAAACAAAACTATCCTTTCTAATTTGTTATTTTTTATTGTTTTCTGTGCGTGAGTTATATGCAATGCAATCCACATTTGTAGAATTAAATTGTCAATATTAATTGTAACAATAGGAACATCAACAAATAAGATTTTCATGAACCAACTACAGGGTTTTGCTTCAGGAGGCCCCGGACTCAAAACTAGCCTGAGTTAAATACAACTCACATAACAATGTGTTAAAGGGCATTTTAATAATAATTTGTGGATATTAAAACATATAAAACATTTCAAGAAGATTTACAAACTACTTACAAGAAAGTAGATGCTGCCTGTAACAAGCCAAACAGAGAATGTGTATCATAATGATAGCCCAGATAAGTCTTGGAATCGGGACATAATGTTTTCTCAGCCAAAAGTCTACCTGTGATATCTAAGGATGAAACAAAATAAATATGCGTTCTTAACATAATTTAAATATCCTTGTATTTTATTTGTTCGTTTACATGTTGGTCACCCTAACTAGTCTATGAGCTCTTTGGGGATATCAAATGGCTTTCTAATTTGTGAAAACCATGTTATTTATATTGATATGACAAAACTTTTTGTGTTTTGAATTTGAGACATAGTTGGATATTAGTATCAAGACCAATGTGGATTCAACTCCAAAATACAAAACTAACTTATCATTAGGAAAATCAATCAACACAATTCCTATATTAACATATTTTAAAAGAAGAATATAATCATCTCAACAAATATAAAACAAGTGTTTGATAAAACTCAACTTCATTATTAATTTAAAAATCTCTTAGTTAAACAGTAATAAAATGAAATTTTGTTAATCTTATTAAATTTATCTATAAAAATACCTATAAACAATTTCATATGTAATTGTGAAATAGTAAAAACATTTCATTGACACTGGGAACAAGAAGGTACCAGCTGTCACCATTTCAGTTCAATCCTGTACTGGAGTTCTCATCTAGCAATAAGTCAAAGAAAAAGAAATTAAAGATGAAAGGATTAGAATAGAAACCAATTAGATGAATAATTCATACATGATAAAATTGTCTACATAGAAAATCCTAAAGTATCAACACATAAGTTATGATAATTAATATGACAGTATAGCAATTTTTCTGAATAAAAAAGCAACACATAAACTCAAAACAATTACATTCCATAAAACAGCAACAAATAGTAAGTAAAATGATTTTTAAAAAAGGGCATTTAAAATAGTATGATACAGAGAACCTAGAAATAAGATTAACTAATTAAGACTAAAAGTTCATAAAGACATTATAAAATTTTACAGAAAGTAAATGTAAAAGAAGTATAAAGGGGAAAAAAAATCATATCGTTGGGAACTCTGTATTAAAAGGATACTGATCCTTTCTAAATTGACCTATGGATTTAATTACAACACCAGCCAAAATACTCTTAAAGAAGGCCAAGGTGGACAGACTTATTTCCCATGTTATTTCTAGGTTTATTATAAATCAACAGAAATTAAAACAGTATCATATTGGTGAAGGGAAAGAAAAATGAACCCATGGAATAGAAAAAGTGGCCTAGAAGCAATGAGTAGTATACATGGATATCTAGCATAAGAAAAAGTGAGTAGTGCAGATCAGTGGGAGAAAGGATAAACTTTTCATTGGTTCTGAGACAATTCTTCCTCCACATAGAAAAAAAAATGAAGTTAAATTGTTACCTCATACTGCTCAAAATCAACTCCAAGTAGATTAAAGACCTAAATGTGAAAGGGAAAAACTATAAAATATATTTTAAATACCTTTATAACCATGGGTGGAAAAATATTTTTTAAATTACAAATTGATAAAGAAAAGAATTGATAAATGTAGCAATATTTTAGTTAGGAACTTGTGTTCAACAAAAGATACTAGAAAGGGAGTAAAAAGATAAACCAGAAATTGCTAGAGATATTTATAACACATAAAACTGAAAAATCGGTACAATAAAGCTTACATCTCAATAGAAAAATGGGAAAAACCCTTCAAAATGGGTCAATAAAACCTGAAGAACTAATGAAGAGGACAAATGTTTACTCTCCTTTATAATCAAAGATATGCAAATTAAATACATAATGGATTGACATTTCATACTCACCAGACTGACAAAAATTAAGATGACTGAGCAACTGGTTGTATTAATATTTTCTTTGAAGTTCTGGCCAATTCAGGAAAATGCCACCCTGGGTTTGCTTTCCCTTCTTCCCAGCCTCACTTCCCTTCTGCCCTTACCCTTCCTGCCTTAGCATTGCTTTTCTCTCCCCAATAAAGTCTTTCCCAGATAAGCCTTGCCTCAGGCTCTGTTATCCAGGGAATCCATAAGCTAGGGCATCCTCTTCTGTCATTTTTGAAAGTACCGGTAATGGCATAGGACAGAATTCCCCTTCCTTTTTTGGTTGCTACTGACAAAATTTTGGTTTTTACCACTTTTTCCCACTTCATTAATGACTAAGGATGTGAAATTATGGGTGTAGCTTCATTTTGCCATTGTCGTGTGGAAGTCTCTGATTATATTTGCCCTTATGTTTACAGTCGGTCCCTTCACTAGACTGTGAGTGTCTTAGCAACAGCTGTCCTTCAGGTTTGTGGGCCCAGCCCCTTGGACAAATATAACTGATGGCAAGTGTCTTATCCTGTGCATAACAGACAGTGAATGATTAACAAATATCTGCAGAATGAGTGATTCTCCAGTAAGTATACAAAGGATTCTTACACAGAGCACAGTTAACTAGAAAATAATCTCTCATTTCTATAAATGATTGAATAAGAGGAAAGAGGTATAAGGCACATAAAGATTAGGTCAAATATACAAAAAAATTGACTGGGTGCAGTGGCTCATTCCTGTAATCTTTGCACTTTGGGAGGCTTAGGTAGGAGGATTGCTTGAGGCCAGGAGCTCGAGACCAGCCTGAGCAAGAGCGAGACCGCATCTCTACAAAAAAATAGAAAAAAAAATTAGCCAGGTGTGGTGGGTGATACACACTGGTAGTCCCAGCTACCTGGGAGGCTGAGGCAGGAGAAATGCCTGAGCCCAGTGAGCTATAATGATGCCACTGCATTCATTCTTGCCCGGGCAACAGAGTGAGAGCCTATCTAAAAAAAAAAAATTCTAGACTAAGTGATGATTTTCTTCCCGAAGATTTTTAAAAACAGAAGACTTCACAACTGTAGAAGAAAAATTGAGCATCGCCATAACTAAGTAGGGAAAATTCTAGGAACCACTAATGTCTCCTACTTGTTGTAAGAATCATTGCTTCTGCATACTCACTATTCACTAAAGGGAATAAGGGTCTCATCTACTTTTGGCAGAAACTCAAACTTTCTGGAAAGGTGAGATTAGCACAGGAAAGGACTCCTCTCTCCAAATTATTATAACTGATTGTTGAAACAAATAAGATAAGTGACTGGAAATTAATCCTTGTTTTCTAAAAAACTATTTGCAATAGGGACTAACCCACCCTCTACTGCTTTTCCATTTCTGTCAAAGGTGAGAGATGTAAATAATCAAGAATAGTGCCCTATACCCTGTGGGTACCCCCAAAATATAGTTTTTTGTAATAGCATACCAACTTAGAAAAAAATATATAATACCCATCTCTTAAATATATTTGGACTACAAACCTGAAGCAAGGCCAGCAAGAAAAAAATTGCTGCATAAAAGTCTAAAATATGAAAAGTAGAGGAATAGTTCAGAAAGGTTATTAAAAGATATTTTCTCTAGGAAGAGATTCTTCAATGTGCTTGTAAAAAGAAAGTTGTTTTTTAATGTAGCAAATTTTATCATCTTATTTAAGTTTGGAGAAAAGTTTGCTTTTGATTGAAAAATTATTTTCCCCTATGCCTTGGGGTACATAGAATATTAACTCAACAATAGTCAGTGTAATGCAAAGGGAAGTGTGAAAAGGATTTGCCTTTTTGTCCTGTTTTATAATCTTCTGCATTATTTGAATAAAATAAAATGGAATTGAATTTGAGAAATTTTCAAACTGACTAGAGATTACAGACATAATCAAGACTGGCATGGTTGTGTGAATCTGTCTGCCTGCTTGCATGGGATTCTGTCAAACAAACTCCAATCAAAGATCAAAGTTCAGTTTCTAGTGTCAGCTTCCTACTTAAGTGACAGTCCTTCTCAGCTTGGACCTCCAGAGAGACACTTACTGGTGAGTACATTTCCTTATGAGCATTATCCATGTAATAAAAGAGTCCAGATCTGGAATCAGATAGACCTGAGCTCAACTCCTGGCACTGACATTGACTGACACTGTGACCTTGAATAAGGTACTTCACTACTCTGAGCCTCAGTTTCTTCATCTGGAAGACAGAACTAGTCATTCTGACTTCATTGGTATATTGTGAGAATTAAATTAAATGAGTATGAATAATAGCTCTTTTTATTTTATTACTTGTTTACTTATTGTATTAGTAAGCATTACTAATATTTACATTAAGAATAAATATTATGATGAATTGATATTATTTAATATGAAATAAAAATATTCCCTAATTTTACATTGTCTCCTTGTACAATTTAGGCCTTCTAAGTATAGTCTCAACCTGCCTACTGGGACTCTGTTTGTTTAGCCTAAATTTATGAAGCCTAATCTCAAGGCAATTCATTGCAAATTGGAGTGAAGCTGTTGTGCACATCTTGCTGAAGAATTAATAAGATCAGCCCTGGAGTGACATAAATCTCTACTAGCAAGTAAGCTATAGCATGGAGAAATCAAATTTCAAATTATTAACTTGTGTTTTGCTCTAGCAATATATTTCTCCCCATTGTTTCAAGATGTTTCAAGATGTCTCCTTTATTTCAACAGATGTTTGTGAAGGCTTTCTGAAAAGCAGTGATTCTCAGCAGACTAATTTATTTCCAAGCTTTACCTCCAGAAATCGAATCTTTTTTAGGAAATTATATGGGGGTGGGGAGTGTAAGAGAAAGAGGTGTTTGAATATGATGAAGGCAGTGAAGGGAAGAAAGCAATTCGCCAAGGGTAGACAGTAGGGGATGCTATTATAATTTTAAGGCACTAGGAGGAGATAGAGATTTGGTGGTCTGCGTTTGGTCCACACTCTCACAGTACCCTAGAGAAGAGAAAAGACACTTGAAGAAAAATGGGTATATAGAACACTTCAGGGGGCTATCAGTACTTGTAGAATCCAAGGTTCTCCAGCCCTGCAAAGATCTCCCATGTGCATGCAGAGAAACAGCAGGACAAGAATTTAGACAGACATCAGGCTTGAACAACTGGGCTTGCATCTCCACAGAAACCAAAGACTGAAAGATCTCAAATGGCTTTCCTCTGCTGGAAAATGATTAGAATCTTTGCATAATACTGAGAGTAGAAAGAAGAGGACTCCAGTAATAATTAAGAAAGATTTTTTCCACCTGGGAAGGGCAGGATGGGGCTAGGAAACAGACATGGTTTGTTTTAAAGGAAATAAAGTAATGCAATACTTCCTGTATAGCCATGATTTAAATTAGGTTGGTGTCTTATGAAATCCAGAGAGTTTAATGAGTAAGAAAGTTGTCAGGCTTAGTAGGAAAAGATTGAGGAGGGGTTTTGTAAAAAATTATCAAGTCCAAGAAATGTGATAATCTGGTTGAGAAAGGTTTGTGCACAATTTGGTACCAAAATAAGGATAAAGTCTACTGCACCTAAATATAAACAAACGAAGCCTAGATAGTAACAAAGCTTGCAGTCATGGTGTGGAAGGCAGAACAAAGCCTCCAAAATTGGTCACCCTGGGAACCTGTAAATGTTATCTTAAGTGGCAAAAGGGATTTTGCAGATGTGATTAAGAACTTTGATAAACACCATATGTTCTCACTCATATCCAGAAACTAAAAAAAAGATTGATCTCATAGAAGTAAACAGTAGAACAGAGGTTACTAGAGTCTGGGAAGGTAAGAAGAAGGAGGTATAGGAAAAGATTTGTCAAAAGATCCAAAATTATAGCTAGATAGGAGAAATAACTTCTGGTGTTTTATAGCACTGTAGGATAACTACAGTTAATAATAATAATATATTATACATTTTTAAATATTAATAGCTAGAAGAGAGGGCACTGTATGTTCCCAACACAAAGAAATGATAAATGTTTGAAATGATAGATATGCTAATTACCCTGATCAGATCACTATATATTATATGTACAAAACATCACTATATGCCCCATAATGTAAATAATTATTACAAATTAATTTTTTAAAAGATTAAGAACTTTGAGATAAGAAGAGTATCTTGTATTATCCAGGTGGGTCCAGTCCAGTGATATGAATCCATAAATGGGGAAATCTTTACCAGTTGTGTCCAGAAAGACATGAAGATGGAAGAAGGGTCAGAGGAGATGCAACATTGCCAGCTTTGAAGATAGAGGAACATGGCTGTAAGCCAAGGAATGTGGGAGCTGGAAAGGAAGAAAAAGGATCCTCCCCCAGAGTTTCCAGAAAGGAAGGCAGCCCTTCCAATAACCTCGTTTTAACCCAGTGAGTCCCATGGCAGATTTCTGACCTACAGAACTAAAAGATAATAATAAATTTGTATTGTTGTTCAGTCACTAAATCTGTACTAATTTGTTATTGTAGCCACAGAAAATTAATCCACATGGCAAAAGTTCTAAGTGTTCCTACTGATATGATGGTACCAATTACGGGGCACCCAATAGGTGATTTATCACCTCACAGCATTGGAAAGCACCCATCTCAAGTGAAAGGAACATGCATGACATTATGCTAACTGAAATTAGCCAGGCACAGGAGGACAAATACTGCATAATGTCACTTTATAAGTGGAATCTTAAAAAGTCCAACTCATGGAAGCAGAAAATAGAATGGTGATTACCTGGGGCTGGTAGAGAATTAGGGAGATGTTGGTGAAAGGATATAAAATTTCAATTAGACAGGAGGAACAAATTCAGTAGATCTATAGTAGAACATGGTGATTATAGTTAATAAAAATATATTGTATACTTGAAAATTACTAAAAGAGTAGATTGTAAATGTTTCCACTATAAAAAAGTATGTGAGGTAATAGATATGTCAATTAGTTTGATTTAGTTATTCTACAATGTATACATATATCAAAACATCATGTTGTCACCATAAATATATACAATTTTTAATTGTCAATAAAAAATTTTTTTAGAAAGAAGCGTATTTGCATTTAGTAAAATTTATTTTACAATACTTTGCTACACATACAAAAAGGTACTATTCCCTCTGGTACTTAATCCTATTGCTTCATACAGGCATACCTCATTTTATTGCACTTTGCTTTACTGCATTTTGCAGATACTGCATTTTTGTACAAATTGAAGTTTTGTGACAACCCTGTGTCAAGCAAATCTATTGGTGCCATTGTTCCAACAGCATACACTTACTTTGTGTCTCTGTGTCACATTTGGTAATTCTCACAATATTTCAAACTTTTTCATTATTATTATATCTTTTGTGGTGATCTATGATCAAGGATCTTTGATGCAACTATTAAAATTGTTTGGGGGCAGCACAAACTGTGCCCACATAAGATGGTGGACTTAATCAACACATGTTGTGTGTATTTGGACTGCTCCACCAACTGGCCATTCCTCTTCTCTATCCCTTTCCTCAGGTCCCCTTATTCCCCAAGACACAATAATATTGAAATTAGGCCAATTAATAACCCTACAATGGCCTTTAAGTTTTCAAGTAAAAGGAAGAGTCACACATCTCTTGTTTTAAATCAAAAGCTAGAAATGATTAAGTTTAGTGAGGAAGACATGTTGAAAGCCAAGATAGGCTGAAAGCTGGACCTCTTGAACCAAACAGCCAAGTTGTGAATGAAAAAAGATGATATGGCCCCAGCAATGGTACTACTGGGAATGCGTGAGCCATGGACATACATGTTCCTAATCTTCAAACGGTGTCAGAATTCCTAAAGTCTCTCATCTACATATCCCTTTTGTACATAGATTCAGAGATTCTCAAAGTTAAATCACATCTCTCGAAATATATCCAGTGCGTATCATAAAGGCTCTACTTGAAGATAGCTCTTTATACACCAGTTTTGATGGGTTCTTGTACATATCCACCCTGGGAGTTGTTCTACCCTTATTTTTCTGAAACTTCTTGGCTTTTCCCCTCAGAATCATTCATTTCAGCTTTTATGACTTTTTAAAAGTGCATTTTGTTTGGCATGGCAGCAAGGATTGAAGGAGTCTAATATGCAAGGAAATCTAATTCTAGTCTGGGTTCTGCTGCCTTGAAATGTTTGCCTTTCTTTTTAGATATTCAAAATTGAGATATTAATATTTTAAGTTGTCTTTGTTATACATTTTGAAAATACATAAGATCATAAATACTAAAAGGCTTTGGTTCCTCTTGAAAGAAATGGGGGAGGGAGAATCTTGTCCATTTAAAGCATTACTGTTTCTACTATAAACCTTTTCCCCAACCTGTTATTATTTTGAAGAGAACATATTTCTAAAGAAATGTGGAACCTCTTAACATTTAATTTCCAAATCTACATACTTGAGAATAAGTCTAATGCAACTCGTAATGATTTTTTGATATATAAAGCATAGCCGGATCACCTTAATTCGGCTATCAGTTACGGCTTAAATTTAACTACATAGTTCAGCTCATGTTAAAGCCATTCATAGTATACATAAAACAATGACGGGAATGTAGACATTGTGTAAAAATCTTCTTATCCCCTGCAGGTGAAGGCAGCTACCTCATCATATTCTTTCACTCCTGAGAGAACATTTT
The DNA here is from genome assembly GCA_008086735.1 of Cheirogaleus medius. Classification (NCBI taxonomy): domain Eukaryota; kingdom Metazoa; phylum Chordata; class Mammalia; order Primates; family Cheirogaleidae; genus Cheirogaleus; species Cheirogaleus medius. Next base: position 28,949,428 of record VBSM01002616.1, on the reverse strand, counting down.
AAGCAGTAACTATATCGTAATAGAGCCAACCTGCTCAGCCACAAAGAAAGAGACATTACAAATGTAGATAATTACCCACAGAAGTGTGGTGGGTAATTATAGAACTCCTGTACTTTAACCAGAATATAACACCTAATTATCTGAAAAGCCTAACTTTATACAATCAGAAACAGTTACCAATCAAAGAGATTACACAAAATGGTAAAACTTTAGATTGTTGAATTGTAAAAGAGATAAAAAGAAATTTAATATTGGTTAAAAATAGCAAAGGGAATAAGAATATTCATCAGATAACTGCATCAGGTCTTTACAGCCGTTAGGCTCAGTATCTTGGTAACGCTCGCCTGGACTGCACGCAGATTTCTTCAATACTTTTTACAATAATCTGTTTTAAACAGAATGCATCTGAGAGCTAAACTGGACTTGTTTCTTTCTTTCATGTCCCCAGTTGGTATTAACAGTCTCTTTCTTCTCAAATTCTTACTCTTTCCCTTTTTTCAAATTCCACATAGTTATAGATTGGTCCTTTAAAAGAATATAAACCAGGAATAATATAGCTAAGCATGAGGCCATCGCTTGTGGAAGAATTATTCCAGGGAGAGTAAAAATGAGGGCTCTTTTAGACAGCCAGTTCTGGCTTTATCCCCTGGAGCAATGAAGATGATAGAAAATTGTTAGAATAATCGTCAGCTATATTAGTTGCTTATTTGCTGAGTTTGACAAAGCATTTGAAGTTACATTTAAATTCTCCTAAATCGTTTGTAATAGATACAATGGTAGCTATTATTGTATACCTACTGTATGTCACTCACCTGCTTTACATATCATGTTTTAAATCCTTAACTTGCAAATAGTATTCAGATCCCCATTCTACAGTCAAAAGAATTTAAAGAACTTGTCTAAGTTCACAAGCCTAGAAAGGTGTCTGAGCCAGGATTTGGAGCCAGTGTGACACTAACGCCCACGCTTGTTCCCTGTGTCATGTCATGTTCCTTGTGTCATGAAAGCTGCCTTTCTCTGGGCAAGTGCTTCCATACCACTTTGTACCCTAGCACACAGGTGTCTCATTGCTGAAGTCATCATCTACGATTTCATGTACTCCCTGACATTTTAATCAAATACAGTTCAAAGAGCAGTATGACATTTTCATTTCTAAAAACCCAAGCTTCCTCCATTCTCTTCTTCCTCATCCTTTGTCTCAAGAATGCAAAACTCAAATGAATTCTCAATACTGCCTGAAAACCCCACTATGCTTCTTTCATAAATTCACTCTGCCTCTCTGATATGGCATATGGCCTTCATAGTCTCCTTTCTCTTTAGGCTTCTTACTCCCCAAGTTCAATCACACTCCCCATGTCACTCCCACTAATGACCAAGTCTTTAAAATCGAAGTTTTTCTAACAGGAAGATCTTCATTCTCCTATCACCTAACCCTTAAATTTATGCACATGCAGTTTCTTCTTCCTCCAGCAAAAATAAGAACATGGTCCTGCTCTGTTAAAGCTCTGTTTACTTACAATTGGTGCTATCCTATGCTCTCTTTACAGTGACTTCAGACTTTGGATTAACTCCTTTTTCTTTTGTATTGCCACCTCATCCAGTCTATTAGCTCGTTCCTAACAGCAAACAAACACAATCTAGTATCTCCCATTTCTTAAAAACCAAGACAATAAAACAACATCCTTCTTTACTCACATTCTTCTCAGCTACAGCCTCATTTCTCCACACCTTTTCAGAACCAAACTACCTACTCAAGCTCTGTTTACTCCTCTATGATTTCCTCACCTCCCTTTCACATTCTAATTGATTTTAGTCTGATATCCATTCCCTCTACTCCACTGAAACTAATAGTGCCCATCTCTGTGTTGCTCAACTCTGGTCACATTCTTCTGTGGACCCCTACCTCCTGCCACTCATCCCCTGAGCCACCACTGATGGTCTGGACACATTCTGCACTCATTATATTTGACTTTTTGGCAGCATCTGATAGCAATGATTATGCAGTTTTCTCAGCTGATCCATAAGAAGTCACTCTTTCCTGCCTTTCTTCCTCTTTATCCAATCACTTCCATTTGGTTTTCTTGGCTCTGTCTTTTCTTCTGTACAAAGCCTAAGTGTTGGGGTGCAGGGCCACTCAGGGCTCAGGGTTGGGAGGCCCATTTGTCTATTTCATTTTTTACTCTCTCTCATCCTCAGTACATTGACTCATTTGTCCCATTTTCAATGCATATAATTCCCAGTTTTTTATCTCAAGCCCAGATGGCTTCTCTCCAGACTTATGTATCTTGCTGCCTACTTGATATTTTCATTTAGATATTTCATAAAACAATACAAGAAGAGAATAATTTTTGCACGGCATTTCTTTTGCCTAACAAGTAAAATGTGGAGGGAGGTCAGTGTTTACAGGATTTGAGGAAGGTGAGTGGAACTTAATGGTTTATCAGTTCTCTAAACTGAATTTTATTCATTTGCTTTTCTCTTTTGTCATGGTTTCACTAGGAACTGAATCACTGCACAAGAAAATGGCTATAATTGCAAAGGAAGTATAAATGAAAAGCTATAATCACTCAAACTAGAAGTCTACAGCCAAGGTTAAGCCTCTCTGACTGCAAAATTCTATTTCTCAATTAAACTCTACTTCACAACTTTTCCATCATGTAGCATTTTCTATTGCACTTTAGTTACAAAAATAGCAAAAAATGTGGGAATTATAAGTTGATCAGACCTTGTAGCCAAAGAGAAGAACTCAGTCATCTGAGAGTCAGCAGCAATACCATACCCTGCCTCTTTGTTGGGAGAGCCAAAGAAAGGAATCTCTAGTTCCTTCCTAGACAAGTGAGAACACAATTCTCAATCATTCCAAGGCCTTCCTACCAAAGAAGTACAGTAGTCACACATATGAGTTTTGAGATTTCCATATTATTCTTACTTAGATTGGTGAGCTATGAGCTTATTGTTCCTAGATTGGTGAGTTTATACTTTCCTAAGACAAACCAATAACACTAAAGAGACATTTCTGTATAAGATGTAAAAATGTTTCAAAATCATTTAGCATTTTCAGTCTACTTACCAGGTACATAGGGTGGGTTGTTTAGACTATTCTCTTCACATCCTGGATGCTGGCCTGTCCCAAAATTGGCTGGTTCATTCATATCCTTATATAAAGACAAGAACTTATTGAGTAATAATGGGCATAGATTTCTTACTTCCCATTGAGGGAACAGAGAACGTAAAGATGATTCACTCCACAGACATATTTTAAGTATCTAAATGTGTGGGGTGGTAAGCTAGGAGGTCTGTGAGGCATAGAAATAAACAAGATAGTGTCCCTGGTCTCAAATAGCATGGACTGGCAAATGAGCAATGGTTTCACAAATCTATAAATGTCACGACACAGGAATAGATAAACCACCCATTTCTGTTCTGTGAATGGCAATTCTAATCTTCCAGTGGCTGTGGACATAGATAATTCTTAATTTCTTTTTCTTGATGTTCACATCTAATCTGTTGGCCAATCCTGTTAATTTTATCTTGAAAATATATGCAGAATGTGACCACACCTCATTCACTCCATTGCTACTATCTCAAGCTACACCACCATTGTCTCTTGCCTAGAATGTTGCCATAGCTTCTTAACCGGTCTCTCTCTTCAACAGGAGCCCACATGGATTGATCTGGAAGCTAATGAAACTTAAGTTCACTGGCAACTTTTTTGCATGACCCCTTTCATACTTTAATACCTAATTCTCTATTTGTAATTTTTAAATATATTCTGAATAGAGTTACTCAAATTGCATAAAGCTTCATAAAACCTAGATTCGATACCTCTGTTTTCACAGTTTTTTGCCTTCCTATAGTCTACTCTCAGTATAGCAACCAGAGTAAGCCTTTTAAAACTTCTGCTTAAAACCCTTTACTTTACATAGAGTAAAACCAAAGACAACTCTCTCAAAGTAAAAGCCAAAGACCTCACAATTGGTCCACAATGCCTTTTATGATACCGTCTCCATACCCTTTGTGACTTTTTCCTCTACAATTGTTCCTCCTGGTTACACTGCTCTAGCCACACTGGCCTTCTTGCTGCTGCTGGAAAAAGCCAGGCCTGCTCTTCTTTGGGGCTTTTGTACTTGCTGTTCCTTTGCCTGGATGCTCTTCCCTCAAATATCCCCATAGCTCATCCTCTGGACTTCATTATCAATTATCACTTTCCCTGACCAGCCTATATAAATTCCAATCTTAATTAAGTACTCGAACTTCCTACTCCACTTCCCAGATTAATTTTTCTCCTTGGCAGTTACTATTATCCAACATATTCTAAGTGTTACTTATTTATCTTGTTTATTGCCTGTATCTCCCACTAAAATGTCAGCTCCATGAAGGCAAGAATTTTTCTGAACGAATCCCCGATGCCTCCTGGTACGGAGTAGGTGCGCGATAAATATGTGTTTGTTGAAATAAGAGAAAACAGGAATTATTTCTAGTAAGGGTACCAGGGAAGGCTCCATGGAGAAATGGGTATGGAGGCTGCATGTTGATGGGCTCATAGGATTTGAACATGTAGGAATGAGGGAAAATGGGAAGGAAAGCATGAGCAAAGGCATAGAAACAATAAATTATGCCGCATATAGAGAAAAAGTCCCTTCTGTTGAAGAGCATGAGTTTTCTAGTTCTCACTGTGTCTTCTGGCCACACGATTCTGTTTGCAAGTGTCTCTCTGGCAGATTGAGGCCTCTTAGGCATGCAACTGGCAATTGTCCCAGTCGTACTCAATCAACACCTCCCTAGGGTCTCTTGCCTCTGCACTCTTGCCTCTGCTATTCCCATTACCTGAAACACACTGACACCCACAACCTGCTGTAACTTTGCTAACTCTATTCACCGGTCAGTCCTCTATTAACCGGCACCTTTAACCATCACCTCTATTGGTAAGCTTTCCTGGACTTCCCCAGATGTGACTTCAATTTGCCAGAGGTCAATGCCCTTCATCTGTGTTCCCATTGCATTTGGCACTTGCTCTGTCATGGTCACACAATAGCTTGTTTGTCACCTATCTCCCCAACTTTTGCCCACCAACTGCCCTTCATAGAGTAGGCATAAACAATAATGGAAGCGTAAACAAGCCCCAAAGTAGGATGAAGCAATGATCCAGGTGATCCACAGATGCCGCCAGTCGTGCAGAAAGTAGTTCTCCCCTCTAGTGTTGCATTAGACGTGAGTATAAGGAAATAGAGAAGGAGAATTTTCACCTTCCAAGGCTTGCTAGCTGAAAAAAATAAGTGACTGAACATTTCACTTTTTCACCAGAGATAATTTTTTTTAAATAATGAGTTTAGACTTACAATACAGATTCCATCATAATCAAGGATGTTCTTAAATTCCCTACACATCTGGATCCACCACCATACTGTGCGAGGGTTGGTGTAGTCTGCAAATACCACATATCCTGGAGGCCAGGCCTACAACAGATTAGTAAGTCGAACAAAATAATGCAACTCACTTAATACAGTATAGAAATCTCTATGGTTGGGCCTTATTTTACAGTTTGAGTCATACAAACAAAAATTGAGAATCAGTGAAACTAAATAACAAGTTACATGGTATAAGTACATAACCAGTTCATGGTAGAATGGGAATAGAATCCCACATCCTAGTCCAGTGTTCTTCCAGCCATGAAATTGCACATGAAATTAAATTTTTATTGTTCTATTTTAATTTTAGCCATATTGCTCCACAACTAAATCTATATCAATACAAATATAAGGATTAGAAAATGTAAACATTATATTTATAGTAACAACAAAACTGTACTGTATCTATGGTGTCAACAAGAGCCATAAGAATAATTCAATGAAAACTATAGAAGGTTCATGAAGTATACAAAAGATGACATATAAATTAAGAGATATAGAATGGTTGTGGATGGGAAGTCTCAGTGTTGTATAGATGTCAAGTTGCACCAAATTCAGTTATAAATTTAAAGCATTTTCAATTCAAATTTCAATGGATGGTTTGTAACTTGATTCTGTATTCATTTGGAAGTATAACTATATGATACTGGCTATAAATTTTAGAAAAATAAAAAGCCTAAATAAATATACCCTAAGTTCATATTAAGTAAAAACAGCATCGAATATATGAATGGATAGACAGAGAAATGCAACAGAAATGAGAGATAAAAAACAGATAGATGTCTATATGGAAATTTACTCTATGGTAAAGATGGTATCTCAAAAGTGTGCGGAAATGCTGAATTATTTAATAGGTGATATTTTGTCTAGTATATATCCATTTGGAAAAAAATTGTTATATGCCTGCTGTGGATTGAACTGTCTATTCAGAATTTATATGTTGATGCCCTAAGCCCTAACCTCCGTTGTGATGGTATTGAGATATGGGTCCCTTGGGAGGTGATTAAGTTTGGATGAGGTCATGAGAGTGGGGCTCTCATGATTGGATTAGCGCCCTTATAAAAGACATTTCTTCTCTCTCTCTGTCTCTCTCCCCCACCCCACCCCCACCATGTGAGGACATAGTGAGAAAGTGGCCATCAGCAAACCAGGAAGAGAGCCCACACCAGAAACCAAACCCTACCAGAACCTTGGTCTTAGACTTTCTAAACCAAATACCATATATTCTCACTAATAAGTGGGAGCTGAACAATGGATACACATGAGCACAAAGTGATATAAAGGACATTGGAAATCAAGAAGGGGGGAGGGGGTGTGGGATAAAAACTTACCTATTGAGTACAATGAACATATTTTGGTGTTGGACATACCAGAATTCTCAACATAAGCATTATGTAAGGTATCTATGTAACAAAAACATTGTACCCCCTTAATATTTTGAAATAAATCAAAATAAAATAAAATACTTTCAGCTCTTTGTTTGCTTTGTATTAGTGTTTGTGCTGACTGTGTAAAGGTGCTTATTTGTAAAGAGTGAAAATTGGTACAAACATTTTGAAGACATCAAGAAAATACATATAAAGGTTTGGAATATTCATTTTTAAATGTAATCATTCCATTTTAAAAATACATTATATGGAGATAATGAGACAAGTATATATAACACCATGTATTAATGTTTACTATAACATTGTTTATAATATTAAGATAATAGAAACAAAAAAGTGTTTAGAGATTAATAGAGATTGGTTAAACTAATTTTCCCACATGAAAATATTGCAATATACATGAGATAGTTTTATATGTATTAACATGAAAAATATATAATTTTGTTATAGCTCTTTAAAGGTTTAAATGGTATCCCCTATTTATTTAAAAATATGATTACATATATTAAAAATCTGGAGGAATATACACTAAAATGATAAAAGTGATATTTTAGAGAGTTCAGGATAAAGGATTGTCACTTTCTACTTTCTACGAGTCATTATTACATTTTTTTTTACAATGTTGTACTACTTTGATAAACAGCAAAAGGATTAAAGATATTTCCATTGTATAAAAGAAAAAAATGAAGAACTCTTTTTCACTTAAGAAATATTTTATATGTCTCATTCTTCAACCTAAAAAAATTAATTTTCAAATATATTCTCAGTCAACATTATTCATAATTTTATCATAATTATAAAAGAGTGCTTTTGTAAAAGTTGTTGCCTTGTGTACTAATATATCCTTTAAATTTCTCATCAATTCTCTGGAACTTAAATAATTTCTTAAAAAGTCTTATTTTCCAGGCTAATGCTCAAAATACTTCGGGATTAACACAGCTGGAAAAGCTGCATTCCATTTTCTTGAACTGAATTCAGGCAATGCCAGTTTACTGAAGCCAGGTGAATTGTACTTATCAAATATTCAATACAGAAAGAGGTTGTCATCTACTCTTCTTTAAGGTCCTTACCTTGCCAATAGCTGGTGTGACTCCATCAGAGTTGTTGATCCAAATTCCCATTTGCTGTCCAAGCTCAAAGGGCATATAAGTACCTTGTGGTTCATCTTTTGTCAAAAAGGGATCCTGCAAATTCCCAAGAATATTGTTACTGGTAAGAGTTTTTTCTTACAATTGCTATTTAGATGTAAACTTTGCAAATATATTTTATATAAGAATCTCTAATATTCATATAAACAATGTGTTTTATGTTATACACATGAAAGTGTCCCCACCTATGAAGTATGTTTACAAATATAAGAACTATCTATTTCTATGAATTTTTAGCACTGCAAAATATGGATCCAAATGATGTTAATTGAACAATGTACTCAGTTTCTTCTAATTAAAATCTCTAATTTTCTTTACCTGGAAAGTTATATCAGTAGATAAATCTAACACTCTTGCTACTTTGGCATACAACATTTCCTGGTTTTTTGTTTCTTACTTTCTATATGAGATAAAGATGGGAAATGGGCCAGGCCTGGTGGCTCACGCCTGTAATCCCAGCACTCTGGGAGGCCGAGGTGGGCAGATCGC
>VBSM01002616.1:28917261-28940895 GCA_008086735.1 Cheirogaleus medius | reverse complement strand
AAAAAAAAAAAGAAAAAGATATGAAATGGTAGAAAAACCCATGGATGGGGAAATCAAGAAACTTGGATTCTATGTTGCTAGTTGGATTAAAGCTGCTTAAAGCCTGGTTAAGCCACTTAATTTTATGAGGGCTCAAGTTTCTCTTTCACAAAATGAAGCAGTATGGTAGGCACATTCTTAAATTCATTGTCCCTCTCAAAAATTAATGATTCAAGGGGGAAAAAAGTCTATGATTCTATATTGTTTTTTCCACAAATATTTATTGACTCTACTTCCAATCTGTTTCTCTTGCTAAACTGTTTCCTATTGTATTTATATTTAATTTTTTCATATATTCCTGTTAAATTATCTCAGTTGGGTAATAAATTTGTTTCTTGATTTGTAATTAAGCCATTCCTTAAAAAGAAAACTCTGTCCATAAACCTTAAGCACCATTAAGTTATGTACAAATTATAAGAGAGCAACATATTCTACCATTACATTAATAGAAAAATTACTTTATAAAATTTAAAATCTCTTTCATCTACAGTGAGACAAACATCTCATTGTGAGACAACTTTTAGTAATATTCATGCCTCTAGAAGTAGCTATGGAGATGACATTTCTTTTATATTACAAATGTATGAAATGAAAAATAATGTCATGTCCCAACATGGAGAAAAGATTCTTTCAACCTAAGAATCATTCCATTTACTTGATAACTATATTATTCTTTCCTTAGGATTTTTATGGCAAAGGCTTCAAATCTTGACAGACAGGGCCACTGAAGGAAAAACATATTTTTCCTTCTATCATTGAGTAAATTTCCTTTTAGAAAGAGCACTGGATTTTAGAAAATTTACTGGATTCCTCATCACTTGATTACATTCTGTGTCATTAAATAATATAAAATGTGCTTATAATTTATTATATTTTAATGTAATACAACATTTATTATTAAATAGTCTATAAAATTGTGCTCCTCAAGAATATACTAGTGCTGGAAATTCTACTTTTTGATATATTAATTGTAACATATATTTTTTTAGAAATGCTTAGAAAATATAAATCAAAATATGTTGTTTGATCTTCAAAAGAAATTTACCAAAATAATGACATAATGCATTCCATCATTTTTCAGTTGATTAATGTACTCAGGCAGACCAGCAAAGTTAGCTTTATCATATGTGAAGTCCATCTGACGTTCCATGTAGTCAATATCACCGTACTGAACATCCTGTGCAAAGGAGCAGCATAGACATGATCTTCAAACATTAAGAAAACAGACAGCTATTGTCAAAGAAGCATAAGTAGCTTATCAGTGACTGTATTCAATTGCAAATTTAAATACTGGTGTGATATTCAGGCTATTAGTAAAAAAAAAAGAAAATGAAAATGATTCTTTCATTGGAAATTGAAAAGATAATATACAAAAATGATGCCAGTTCCATGTTTCTACTCTCTTTCTGTCTCTCTCTCACATACACACACATACACACGTACACACACACACACATTACAGTATAATTATTGTACTTTCTAATTGCCTAGGTCCTCTCATTTCCCACCATACTCTTTGGGGTACACTTACGTGAGGAATATCATAATGTCTTAAACGTTCAACTGTTTTTTTCAGCACATCTATGCTATTATAGCCCCATCGACACAACTGAAATCCCAGAGACCAGTATGGAGGTAAATAGGGACGTCCAACGACCTATAAAAAATAATTAGATCCAGAAAAGTTATTTAAGTGTTGTCAAGTGTTGGTCTTCAGGACGGGCTAGCATAATACTTTAGTCAGCAAGCAGTTTACATATCTCATAATGTATCGAGCCTCTAACATTGTAAGTTGCCCTGGTAGCAACCAAAGAAACAATGATTATAAAATTGGGGGGCTCAAGAGCTCCTTTAAGAATCTAATTAAAGTCATGGAATTTCTTCCTGAGATAATATACCTACAAAGACAAATCATTTTTCAGTTTTGTGAGTGAGGGTTTATGCTCTGCTACCCCCATCCCCAGTTAATTAATTCCACCAGAAAATACATGAAAGAGGTTAAAAGGGCTCCTAAATCAAAAAAGTTGGGTTCACATCTCACTTCTGCCTCTTAATATCTGTGGCAGTAAGAAACTTTTATGATTTTTTTTATAGCCTTGGTTGCCTCATTTTTAAAATGGAATAAAAAGTAATACCCAATTCATCCATTTACAAGTATTTATTGAATACTCACTATGCACTGTTTTAGACCCAGGTTCCTGATTTATGGAGCTTAAATTCTAGGAGAGGATAATAATCAATGAATATGTAAACAAAGTAGCCTAATTTTAAAAAATAGAATGTGTGGAGGTGGGGAGCAGGGGGAAGGTTAAGGGAATTGTCTCTGCCAATAAGGCCTGAATAAGTCAGCTGTGTGAAAAGTGTCCCAGGCAGAGGGACCAGAAGGTACAAAGACTTAAGTATCTGAGAAAAGAAAGAAGGCAAGTATGGCTCGACTATAGCAAACAAAAGGGAGAGTGGAAGATAGAGAAGTAGGGAAATATTCAATCATATAGGAACATGACAAAAAACTGGAAACATTTCAGTTGTCTTTTTTCAACTTTATATTATAAAAATCATCAAGCATGTATAAAAGTAGAGAGGATAGTACAACAAACCTCCAGGTAACCAGAATCAACTATTGTCATTTAACCACACATCTTTATTCTTTTTTCCTTCTTTTTTGGGGGATGGAATGCTATGACATTTTAAAGAATATTCCTAAATCATGTCATTTCACTCCTAAATGCATCCATAAAAATAAAAGCAATCTCTGAATAAGGGCAATCTATTTCATAAGCAAAATACTATTACCACTCCTAACAAAATTAACTACAATCTCTTAAAATTCTCAAATGCTCATTCAAATTTCCCTAATTTTCTCACAAATGTCTTTTTTTACAGTTGATTTGTTTGAAAGGAGATGGATTGTATTCAAATTGCAATTTAAGCTATTAGAGTAAGTAACATAATCTGATCTTTTAAAATTACTCTGAAAATTCTGGAAAATAAATTACAGGAAGGCAAAGGTGGTAGCAATGAAACCACTTAGGTGTCTGGTGTGTTGTCCAAGCAGAGATGAGAGGGGATTGAATAAAAGAGATGTCAAAATTAACTACAATCTCTTAAAATTCTCAAATGCTCATTCAAATTTCCCTAGTTTTCTCACAAATGTCTTTTATTACAGTTGATTTGTTTGAAAGGAGATGGATTATGTTCAAATTGCAATTTAAGCTATTACAGTGAGTAACATAATCTGATCTTTTAAAATTATTCTGAAAATTCTGAAAAATAAATTACAGGAATGCAAAGGTAGTAGCAATGAAACCACTTAGGTGTCTGGTGTGTTGTCTAGGCAGAAATGAGAGGGGATTGAATAAAAGAAGTCACGTGGTGATGTTAAAGAGTGATCAGACTGTAATACATTTTGGAAATATTACTAACAGTACTTCCTGATGGATTTGATGTGGTAAAATGAAGAAAAGAAAGGGATAGAGGTTGTCATTCAGGTTTTGGAGTTGAAAGGCAAGGACAATTAATTCTATTAATTGAGTTGAGGAAGAATGAAGAAAACAGGAGAGGTTTGTGGAAAGAGCACAGAGGATAAGAAGGGTAGACATACACACCTGGTGGATATGCTTTAATAGACATATTTAAAGTCATGGAACCAGAAGATATGACAACGGTTCTGTTAGAGACCAAAGGAAGGACTAGGATGAACTTCTGGGAGGCTCAGCATTTCAAGACATGAGGAAAGGAGACTGAAAACAAGTGATTAGTTATGTAAGAGGACAAGAAGACAATGTGGTGTCAGAGATACCAAAGGAAGAGAGTGTTTCTAAAAGTGGCCACCTGTGTTCAAATACCATCTGGAGGCTGACTGAAAGGAGAACAGAGACTTGACTACTGTATCTTGTGATGTGATGCCATATTATATGTCTGTGTATATATATAAATATATAGTTTATAGAGATAATACATTTATAGAGTATATATAAAATAGCCCAACTGGAATGTGGTGAGGTGAGGAAGTAGAGACAGCCCATACACATTCTTTTTAAGAAGTTCCACAGAGAAGGAGCAGAGAGGAGTTAATAGCTGGAGAAGGCTGTGCCCTCCTAGGAGAATATGCTTGTTTCGTTTTGCTCAGGTAGGTGCTATTAATGCATATTTGTTGATGGGAAACACCTGGAAGAGAGGGATTAAATTGATGATGCAGCTGGGAGCAGAGACAATTGTAGAAGTGCCTCCACAGCTGAGAACACAGGTAGATTTAGAGCACAGAGCTGTTAGATTTAGATTTGAGCAGGAACAACTATAACAGAAAGAAAGGCAAAACAGATGGGTATGTATGCTGGTAAACTGATAGATTTGATGCTTGGAAATCAATGTGGTTCTTTTTTAATCATTTCTATTTTTTCTCAGTAAAATAATAAGCCATGTCAGCAGCTGAAAGTCAGGTGGGGAGGGGGAGATTATAAAAGAGAAAAGTGTGAAATAATAGTCTCTGCGAGTGGGATTATAAATACACTAGACTAGGACATTTCACGGGATTGCCAGTCAGCATAGTGTGCTTGAGATTAAATTAAAGGAAAATTGGGCAGTGCAACCAGGTGATTGTTTGCCACAAGCTTTTAGCTGCTCAGGTGCAGGAACTGATTTAATCAACTAGCACAAAGTTCCTGTCTGCTAAGCACAGAGTGGATGTCGAAAGCCTTGAAATGAGTTTGTCGTTCAGGTCTGCTGTTTTACTTCAAGTTTTTCCTGTAAATCCCCTTTACAGTGGATACTGTGACTTCTCTCTCTCTTTGACCCTATCATAATGTCTAACACAAAATATGATTCCATAAATGTTTATTTCTGACATAAATTAATGAAGAGTAAATGATATATAATCCATGTTTTAAAGATAAAAAGACTGAGTCAGAAGTATATTTTGTGGCTTGCCTGGTTTTGTAGCATATAAAAGAATAAAACCAGAACTGATTAGAACTGTAATTCTGAAATCTGGCTGAGCAATAAAACATGTAGGGAGCTTTTAAAAATATGTACTCTTCCAGGGGCCCACCCTAGAATAATTCAGTCACAATTTCTGAGGATTTAACCCAGCATCTATATGTTTAAAGGCTCTTGGGTAATTGTTGCAAAATGAAAGTTGAGAAATTAGCACATTAGATTGTGAGCTCTTGAAGGAAAAGGACTGTGTCTACCCACTGCAACTCCACTTCCAGACCCAGGGTTTGTCTTATCTTCAGTTCTCACCAAATACCTTATCGACTGAATCTCCTAACCCTTCGCCAAGTAATTCTTCTACCGCCACATTTAATGTTAGTCTCAGCAGCTATCTTTTAAATCTATTTTCTTTCATTATCACCTTATAATAAGTGGTGAATGTTTTATTTCCACCTTCTCAATGGCACAGCAAACACCTCCCCTAAAAGAGAAGAAGCTGAAGGAGACGAAGGCAGCCAGTATACAAGACCTGACAACAAGGTATGTTTTAAAGAATACAAACCACAGCCATGCAGAGCATGGAGTTCAGACTGGTGGTGAGGCCCAAATAGATATTTAAAAAAAAAAAAAAAAAAAACCCACACTGTACAGAACATCCAAGGAAAGATAGTTTTTATTGTCCCACAGTAGCTGAAATTATATGTGCACCTGCTTCCCTATATTATAAATTCTATGTCAAGAAACATTCTTCATATTAAACTAAGCATCAGAGCAGCCACCCTACCATGCACATTTTCAGAATTCTCTAGACAATGTGAAAGTTTTCAGAATCGAAATAGAGCCAGGGAAGGCTATGAAGGGAGGGTTCTCATGCACAATTGCCTGATAACAAGAAGTATCACAAAAAACTGCAGAAACTACAACCTTGCACAAAGGCCATTATGACTTTACGCAAAAAAAATTACTTCTGCAAGGACATCTGCCCAGCAACTGCCTATCCAACCTCAACCTGTTGCCACACTTGTTATTGATCCTTCTAGCCAGGGATAATTATCTCAAAACAATTATGTAATCCTCCTCATTTTCCTTTAAAAACCTTTGTCTTCCTTTACCTCCCTGAATATGACATAGTTTATTATAGCACACATATTCCTATTGCAAAGTCCTATGCCCAAATAAACATTATTTTCTTTTAGAGAGCCTCTCTCTGCTTGTCATTTAGGTTTACAACATCTAGTGCCTGAAATTTGAAGCATGTCACTATAAGTAACATTATTATAAACATTATTTACATAGCATATAATATATATGTAAATAACACTAACTTACAAAACATTAAATCCATTAACCATGTGCAATAAATGTTGACCTAACAAATAACAAGCCTAAAACTCTCCAAATATTTACTTCAAGTCATGTTTCAGCTCTTTAGTTCTATTTTTTTCCTTAATTGTTAATTTAGCAGTAGAGATAGTAGTGGCAGTACACACTTGTGTCATGTTTTATTGTATTACTTAATCTTTCCAGCAATACTACATGGTAAACAGAACAAATGTTATCATCCCAATTTTATTTTGGAGAAATCCATTATCCAAGATCATAAGTGATCAGTACCAGGTTAAAAAAAAATAGCAGGTGGCAAAACTGTAGCTCAAACTTAGATCCTCTGATTCCAAGTCTAATAAATTCCAATGCCATTGAAGTCATTCTATATTTTAAAGTATTTCTTTAGGAATGTCTGATGAGAGTCGCTGAGAAGCGATGAAATTCTCTCCTTCATAACCATCTCTCTTGTGCCACACAGCCCCGTGCTCTTAGAAAGTCTTAATATAAAAATGTTTGATTCAATCTATTTCTATTCTAACCAAATTGTACATTTTCCCCCCAAGAGTATAATGGTTTTCCTAAAATAGATATTGTTGGCAGAAAGGAGAGGGATTTAAGTTTCCCCTCATTGCTTTAGAGGCCATACAAGTGCAATATTTATTTCTTCACCAGGCAGATGAAACAAACCCACTTCAGATTACAAGTTGCCTCTTTCTCTCATGTTATAGAATAGAGCCAGAATAATTTTCCTCACTCTTATTACTTCCTGCTACAAACAATTTCAATTCCCGCAGCCTAGGGAGTGAAGAAAAGTCATTCTTACATAAAGAAATTTTATCCATTGCTCCTAATTGCATTTGCTTATTATCTGGCTTCAGGCTCTTGGCCATCTGAAAATGAAACAGATTTTGCACAGGAACAAGGATAAGAAAAGCATGTTAGGAAATAGTAGCATTTTGTCTGAACAGAGAAGTTTCCTCCTGCTTCAGAAAGCATCACTTGCTAGGTGCTTTCCTCTACTGCCCACTGGCTTCAAAATAAATCAGCCCTAAAGTGTATGAGTGAGAGCAGAAAGCTCATTTCAGCAAGAGGGATTTAAAACTCAGAGACTGGAAAAATCAATGAGGTATCAAAAATGCATCTTAGTATCACTATATCACCTTTTGGCAGAGTGCTGTAAGGAATTTCATTTGAACAAAATAGGGTCAAAGTTATCAATCACTGTCTTACAAATAAAAGCAAAAAAAAAAAAGTTTTAAAAATAATGGTGAACATTCTATTAATAATAATTATAGTTATAATTTATTGAGTGATTACTGTGTCCCAGGTACAATACTAAGAGCTAGATGAAGTAATGTATGTGATAAATTATTTCAACTAACCTCCAAGTAATTCTGATTAGGTATTGTCCCCTCATTTTGTACATGAGAACAAGAAGGTTTAGTTCACTCAACTATTAACAGCAACTTACAGTGCCAACATTCAAATTCCTCCAACTGTCAGATTTCAGAGGTCTTGCTCTTATTCATCATATTCTATAAGCATACTTTGTTTTATTGCACTTTGATTTATTGCCCTTTGTAGATACTACATTTTTTTTACAAATTGAAGGTTTGTGATAACCCTATGTTGAGCAAGTTTATTGGTGCCATTTTCCAACAGTTCACTTTGTGTCTCTGTAACAGCATTTTTAAGCAATAAAGTATTTTTAACGAAGGTATGCACATTTGTTTTTTACACATAATACCCTTGCAAACTTAATAGACTATGGTATAGTGTAAGCATAACTTTTTTATATATGCACTGGGAAACCAAAAAATTAGTGACTTGATGTATTGCAATATTTGCTATATTTTGGTGGTCTGAAACCTAACTCGAAATATCTCTGAGGTATGCCTATATTGCCTAATAACAACAAGGCATATGCATGTGATTTATATAGTATATGGTTTATTGATCATTATTTTTTTTCTTTATTTTATTTATTTATTTATTTATTTTGAGACAGAGTCTCACTTTGTTGTCAGGGCTAGAGTGCCGTGGCATCTGCCTAGCTCACAGCAACCCCAAACTCCTGGGCTCAAGCGATCCTCCTGTCTCAGCCTCCCGAGTAGCTGGGACTACAGGCATGCACCACCATGCCTGGCTAATTTTTTATATATATATTTTTATATATATTATATATATATATTTTTATATATATTTTTTTAGTTGTCCAGCTAATTTCTTTCTATTTTTTTAGTAGAGACAGGGTCTCACTCTTGCTCAGGCTGGTCCCCAACTCCTGAGCTCAAACGATCCACCAGCCTCGGCCTCCCAGAGTGCTAGGATTACAGGCTTGAGCCACCGCGCCCGGCCTGATCATTATTTTTAAGAGGCAATATTTTGCTTGTCAAAAGTTATTACTATTTCTCACTTTGTATTATTTATAGTTCTAATGGTTGATCTTAAAAATCAAATAAGAAAAGATCAATTTCAAGAAGCTTGAGATAGATTGGAGCAGTTTACATTTTATTTAATCTTTAAAGGTTTAAAGGAAGTAGCCATGTGCCACATAAGGAGACTTTGGTCAGTGATGGACCATATATACAATGGTGGTCCCATAAGATTATAATGGAGCTGAAAATTCCTATGACCTAGTGACATCATAGCTGTCCTAACATCATAGTGCACCACTTTACTTATGTGTCTATAATGATGCTAATGTAAATAAATCTACTGTGCTGTCTGTCATATAAAGGTCTAGCACATACAATTATATACAGTCCATAATACTTGATAATGGTAATAAACAACTGTGCTACTGGTTTATGTATTTACTATGCTATAGTTTTAATCATTATTCTAGTGTGTACTCCACTAACTATAAAAAAAAAGGTTAACTGTGTTTTAGTTTTTAACAAAAAACAATTTAAAAAGTAAAAAAATTAAAAATTTTAAAAATAGAAAAAGCATATAGAATAGAAGGAAAATATTTTTGTATACCTATATGTTGTGCTTATGTTTTAAGCTAAACCTTATTATTATAAGAATCAAAAAGTTGAAAAAATTAAAAAGTTTATAAAGTAAAAATGTTACAGTTATTTAAGGTTAATTTATTATTGAAGAAAGAATAATTTTTTTAATTTAGTGTAGTCTGAGGGTACAGTGCTTATATATAAAGTCTACAATAGTATGCAGTAATGTTCTAGGCCTTTACATTCACTCACCACTCATTCACTCACTGACTCACCAGCTATACCATCTAGGTTTGTGTAAATACACTCTAGGATCACACAACAATGAAATCACAAAAGGATGCATTTCTCAGAAGGTATCCCTTCATTAAGTGACACATGACTATTTAAATCTCAAATCACATGTGGTGGTTTTGTCATGTGACAACTTGGGTAGATAAATATATTTCTCATAATTCCTTTTCCAGTTGGGGTAGACCACAACAGAGACTTTTATGGGCTATCTGATAGGCCAACTAGCTCACACATATGGGTAAGGTCAAGTCCCTGTAATAGATACGTATCTCCTAGTGGTTCTGCTTCTCTGATAGAACCCCAACTGATACAGTAAAATTGAATGAATACAATGGGTTGAATTCCTTAAGTTATTTATCACATAAAAAAGAGCTAGAATTCTATTACCAGGTTCCAGTTCATTCCATTAAAGATGACTCATAGTTGGACCAAAATTTGCATGAATAAATCCAAATAGTCAACCAGGGAAAGAAAGTATTCAAGCTTTTGTTCAATTGATAATGTTAATTTTCTCATATGTTAATAGGCAGCATCAGACTTTGGTTATGAGTTTTTGATAAAATTTAAGCTTTGTTCCCCTAAAGAATAAAAATGGACATCTTTCTTAACTTACTGAAATTTTAAATTAATAAATGATTCTCTATAAATATATATATAAAATATTTTACTTTATTAAAGTATATTCTGCTTCAAATATTATTGCAGTTGTAGACAACTATAAGAATGAATCTAGCAACTGAAGAAAGGTACTTATCTTCTAGAGTGGCCAGATACCTATCATTTACTATGTATTAAATAACAACTGAACAATGTTTGCTTTTCACGTTTTTAGAAATCATTTTGAATAAAATTAACATTTCTATTTTTCCCTTTGGGCATAATCAGAAAAAAAGATTTAAGAGACAATAAAGTGAGGCTGGAGTGGCAAATACAAAGTATCTGAATCCATTTTTTTTTTTTGGTGTAAGATTATAAAAAAAAATTCTGAAGATTATTCATTATATTTCTTAATCTGGTTATTCTCAAAATAGAACATTTATAGAATAGAAGAGGCCCCAGTGGAGGTGCATCCTTACCTTCTAATCATAGTCACAAGGCCATGGCCTTTCAGTAAGTCTTGAGAAATTCTCATCTAGATACCACAAAATCCCTGTAATAGTACTTGACACCTATTTTCAAAGGACTTTATTTCTAAAATTGAGCTGTTTTGTACTAAATTAATTCAGAAGGGCATAAAGGAACAGAGGATGCATTAAGAAACTGCCATTGCTATAGCAACTGAAAGGAGAGTTATAATTAATTATTTTTATCCCATATGTATATTTTATAGGAACTTTGAAAGAAAGGAAGTAGAACTCAGGAAGCTAAGCAACGGACTGGAAATCACATATAACTTGAAAGCTTTCTTCCTAAATGTTTTACTAATCTGATAAATAGTCCCCTATCATCTCTACATCAATTCCTCCTTCTTACCAACAGGAGGAAAAAGTCCTGGCCTAATTCATGGGATTTCTTGGGGAATTACTAATGGACTCCAATAGAAACCTTTCTTCAAACTGAGATCTCTCACAAAATGTTTCGTGGTTAAAATGGTCTCATTCTCACACATTCTAAACTCATCAAGTTCTTAAACTTGATGGCTAAATCATCCTCTGAGCTATTTCAAGACATTCTCTTATGAAAAAAAAATCTTAATAGATACTGAATTTTAAATAAAACCGAAGACCTAGAGCTTAAGACTCTGTTTTCCTTTCCCCTAACAGATACCATCACCCTTACCCAGTTTTGAGTCCAATTAAAACTTAATAAAACATTTTATTTCAACCATTAATGACAAAAAAGAATAAAAGAGAAAGACCTTACAAATATACACCAAATCTAGCAGAAGATAAGTCTCGAATTAACTTCTTATGACTTCTTATGACTCTGTGAACTCTCAGAACAAAATTGTGTTGTCTTTTCCAGACTTATCTTGCATATATTAGCCTATCCAGAACTTGAATTTATTATGAGCTATTTGAATTTCAAGCATTTGTTCGCATCTCTCAGGTCAGGCTCTCATTTGAATTTAATTCACAAGCAAGTGGTAATGCTGGCAACCTGACGTCTAAGAACCGGTGATGGGTGACTCCCACAAGTACCACTTAGCCCTGTGCGTGAAAAGACAGAAACTCGCTTTTCATAACTTGTGTATAATATACAAAATCAAGTAAGTATCATTCGGGTATACAAATGTGCACTGATAAACTCAGAAATAAACAGTCACCTTGAGTTACATACCTTGAGCAAACTAATTTTCCCTACTGTACTATAAATATAAAACTTACAGCCAGGAGAGTGAAGGTAACAATGCCAATTATCACAAATGTGTGCAATTATCACATTTGGAACCAAGATATTAGGATTATAAAAACTCTCAGCTTTTGTAGCATGCTGCTGTTTGCTCCCCCTGTGGGTGCATGCTCTCTCTCTGTTCTCCTGACCCTTGCAGGCTGAGCCTGCTCTGAACCTTGCTCTTATAAATGCCTACTGGATCCAATCCACAATGTAGCCTAAACAGCCCAGGGAGAGTGAGAGAGTATCTATACCTGCAAGACAACTAATGAACCATTACAGACACCCACTTAGAGATTCTTCTGCCCTAACTCCAGGAAGTGTGTGGGGGTATGTGTGTCTGTCTGTGGGGGTGGGGGAGGTGTGGTCTATACTAATAAAACAGAATTAATTTTAATAGATTATATAGTTTTATGTTGAATATTCTTTTGTTATATTGAATAATTGTATAAGAAATAAGTAATTTGAAAAGGTCATTTCCACCTTTTAAAGTCAATGGAGAAAATGTAAGATGGCTCACCGTAGTCACCCCACCCCCACTTCACCCCATAGGCTGGCAAATCTTATTTCCCAGATTCATGTTTTAATTATTCCCTTCAGGTCAGCTGCAGTCATAAAGGTAAAAAAATAGCACCAATGAAAGATGAACATGACTAGTCACCACACTATAACCAAGAATTCAATGGCACTAAATGACTTGCCTTCCTAACATCAAATCTTTCACTTCTCTTATGCTCAAGCAAATGGCCCAGTTTGTGAGACAAAGCCAGTGGTCATCTTTTAAGGGAATACCTGTGTTCTATATTTATACCTCATGTCAATGTTGAAGAAGAAAAGAACTGTATATCTTTAGTTCCACAATTTTAAAACGTCCACAGCCAAACTAGAAACTCCCTAACCTGATTTCATGCGTCAACAGTGGAACAAGTCTAGGACAACCCTGCATCCAACTTGAGAGACCATGACTCATTTTAAGGATCTATAAGTGTTTCTTTCGAAGTACTTTCCCTTGCATTCTCTCTTACTGTTGAGTAAAATTCTCACACAGGGGTAGTAGAGCTGTATTTTCCTTAGAGGGGAAGGCTATCTGAAATTGTTGCCAAAGAAGCTCTGAACAGAAAGGGCGAACTATGCTCATCAAGAGACATGAAGAAAGCCACATGGAAAATCTTCAAAAAGGATTACAAAGCTTTGCCAGTCACGGTGTCTCCTGCCTGTAATACTAGCACTCTAGGAGGCCGAGGAGGGTGGATCACTTGAGGTCAGGAGTTCGAAACCAGCCTGAGCAAGAGCGAGACCCCGTCTCTACTAAAAATAGAAAGAAATTAATTGGCCAACTAAAAATACATAGAAAAAATTAGCCGGGCATGGTGGCACATGCCTGTAGTCCCAGCTACTTGGGAGGCTGAGGCAGAAGGATTGCTTGAGCCCAGGTGTTTGAGGTTGCTGTGAGCTAGGCTGACACCACGGCACTCTAGCCCAGGCAACAGAGTGAGACTCTGTCTCAAACAAACAAACAAAAAGGATTACAAAGCTCTTTAACTTAAGAGAGGCTTTGCCTATCGACCTGGGAAGCTTTATCACTCTCAATTACTCTCAACTGTTTCCTTTTCATATCTTGTGCTACAGTTACCTAACCATATACTTCACACATTTCCTGCCTCAATATTCCTAAACACCCTGTTTCCTGAAAGGCCTTTTCCCTCAATATCAACATATCCAGATACCTCGCATCCTTTAAAGCCCAGTGCATATGTGGGCTCCTCTACAGAACCCTCCCTGTCTATCCTCCTAGTCCTAGCAGGAAGGAAGGGTCTCCTTCCTACATTTAAAACCTCAACCCCAATGTCAATTTATCAGTAGTAATTTTCTTCTTCCTCTGTCTTCCTTTGTTAATCACCAACTTTCTATGGCACTAGCCACCTTATACTCTGACTTAAATTTATTTATGTAAATATTTCATCTCTTTAGATGCTTCTCTTTTTAAGGCAGAGACCATGTTCAGTATGTAATTATTAATAATATATATTTAGGATAAGCCTCACAGAACAGACTTCGAAGAATCATTTCTACAGAAGTCTGTATTTTAATATAGACATTCAAAAGCTGGCCTTCTTAATGGAAAAAAATGAACCTCCCATGACAAGATTTTAGGCAAATAAGGGGAATTGTCAATGAGAAAGGCCAACATACATCACAGCAAGCTGTGGAGCCCTTTGCAAGTTTTGTGAAGGTGTTCTGCCCCTGATCACTAATTCCTTCATCAGCTGCAACCTTGTAGGTCTATCTTCCCTGTTGACTCACTCACTCCTTTTCTCAGTGTAAGACACCCCCTTTATATCTAATACTGAATTATCTCTGGGGAGTAATATCACCAATATATTTATGCATATTCTAGAAAATTGCAACTCTGTTTTCCTTCAATTATTTTACAATAGTTTTATTAAACTTAGTACTTTAACTGTCAGGTTCTGAAGTTTCTAGGCAATCTACAATTTTGAAACCTAAAGTAATATTCTCTTGGCTCATAGACCCTTTGGTTATGTGATAGAAGCCATTGGCCCTGCCTCCTGGAAAATGCAAAATAAATATAGAATGAGGAAGTTCACTAAAGGTCTAAAACTCATCCATGGACTCAAGGTTACAAACCCCTGGTCAAAGTCATCACTTAAGTTGAATGGGCCTTGAGTCAGGAGTGAGTACTCTCACACAACCTGATGAATTTTTGTCTTTTGAACACTATATTGCTAGGTTCAGGCATAGAAAAGATTCCCAAGGTCTTAAAATTTCTTTGGCTTTATATTTTTCTGGGCATAAATTGAAAATAAGAGAAGTCCCAAAACTGTCATTTTTGGGTAACCATCATTATTAACATTAACAAAATATAAAAATTACAGAAGTTTTTCAAATAATCCATTTTAAAACATGAGACATTTTAATTAAACCTAGTTGGAAGGCACAACTAATATCTACCAAGTGTCTTCTATGTACCAGTCATTTGCCACTCATTGTGTAGTTGGATGCTTATAAAGTATCTTTCCAGTTTTACTAACGAGAATACTGAAGCTTGGAGAGGAAAGGTAGCCTGCCCCAGGCACACATATCAGAAGTAGCAGAAACAGAGACAGAAAGCAAACCCATGATTCTCCATTCACATTCTTCTTCTAGATCATGCAATTAGTAATCTTTTGTTTTGAACCACAAGATCTTTTTTATTTATCAATATTATGGAATTTTGACAATAGCAGCAATTCGCGATTGTTTTCCATAAACCAGCGAGTGACTATTGTTTATAAAAATAAAGTAAGAAAAATTTGATCTTTCCAGATTAAATAGACTAGAGCAGTAATAGAAAAGTGTTAGAAAATGAAGCTTTTCTGGATACAACAGCTTAGAGAAAAATGAGATGGTGGGATGTAATTATGGGTGGAAGTATTTAGTAGAAACAGGTTAATATACTATTGTAGCTTTATAAAAAGAAATTGCTTGGAATATCTGTTTCCAGCTTTCCAAAGAAAAGGCTAGCAGCAGCAGTCTGAATTCATACATGGCTCCTGGGAATTTGACTCACAGAAGGAACTATGTTGAGAATATTACCAATCACTCTTCTAAGATGTAGAGATCTTCAAGTCTTAAACACAGGGATAACCCCCAACCTGAGTCTGCTTTGCTTGTGGAATTTATTAAAAAGCTAAAAGCCAAAGGTCTCTAATGCCCTAAGATTCAAACACCTCATTAGAACAACTTTTAAAAAAAGAATAAAATTAAAAATTAATATAGTATTTGAAAGGACATGAGGAAAAATGGATTATATATTTATATTTTAAATTCACTTTGCCCTACCTATGCTCTAATAGAATTTCAAAATACAAAGATGAGCATGTGGCATCTATAAGGTATTTCCTTAGTAGAAACATGAATAATTTACCTTCACTGTTGGCATGCAGCATCTGATGTTACAAAATGACATTGTTATATCTTTGTATACAAAAGATTAAATCTTTATTATAGTTAGCTGATATAAGTTGAGGACCACATTTAGAAATTTCTTTGGAATTTTGAAATAAGAAAGAGAAAAGGTAACATATTTCATTCCAAACACAAGGTGCCTCCAGTTTTATGACATTGTTCATTTGTCCTTCAAGTAAAAGATTATTTAAACAAGAAAGACTATAAGTTGGATGATCATAGTTTATAGATTACAAGTCTAGGAATGATATGATCTTATTTAATTCTTCCATAAACTTGTTAGATATTATGGTTTACATTTTTCAAGTGGAACACTCAAGGTTCAGAGATTGTCAGAGACTTGTTGATGTTACGTGAAAAATGGAGAAAATAAGGGAGGTGCACACATAAATTGCCTAGCATAGTGCTTGGTACAAGTAGGTGGGCAATAAATATCATGGGACAGATGGAAAAGAGAAGATGGAAGGGAAAAGCAGAAATAAACAAAGCCAATATGAAATCTTGATCTTCTGATGATATAATTACTTATAATAAGAGGTAAGAAGATGCTCATTTCCAGATTCTTATTTATGATTGCATATTGACACATTTTTAAATACTAGAAATTTGGGGAATAAATAAGAGATAGAAATATCTAGATTTGGGGTATACAATTGTCGGTTTATTCAGTTCAATAATAAGTTAATAAGAATTGATTCAATATGTGGTATGGATTCCCACCCTCGAGGTGTTTGCTGGTGAGTAAAGATTTATATACATTACACAAATGTGAAATTCTGTGGACCGAAGATAATCACGTCCAAAATGTCTGAAACATATGGAAAGTGCTCTGGGTGGTGAAAAAAAAAGAAGACCCATATAGGCTGGAATAAGCTGAAATCTCACATAGAAGAACTGGGAAGTATAACTTTTCGTAGGTAGGTGGAAAGTGAACAGAAACAAAGGGAAACCAGCAGAACAAGTAAGACATACGCCAGGAGACAGGTTTGACAGGAGTAGAGAATTTATGCTGGAAATAATACAAGTTAAATTTAGATTGGAGGTATGGGAATTTAAGTGTCCATGTTTAGAATCGATCCAGTAAGGAAAGAAGCCATTAAAAATCATATTGCCAGAGCATATGCAACACAGATGAGACCAGCTACCTGATTCACTGCACTCTCCTGTTGCAAAGGAATACTGCCAACGAGGCATCCTGCATAGTGGCAGATCAGCTTCTGATATTAGCTGAGTCGTACTAATGTTGATTTTATTTTTTTCTGAGCTTACTTTTCATATTTTCTCTTAAAGAAGCAAAAAGCTCCTTTTCTGACATTTCCCTTCTAAATATCTATTTTAGATTTGCTTTGAAGAAAACTCTTCGAAACTTGATAATTGTTACTAATCATGTAAACCCGAACATGACATAGGTTACATGGCCTTCATTTCTTACTCCGGCTCTGGATCAATTGTATGCATTCCCTTTTGATCTGCTCAACAATCAGCACTCTTACAGGCCAAGACATTTAATTAAAGCCAAAATTTAATAGACACTAGCTTGAACAAGGAAAAATAATTATATTGTAAATTTTAACCTTAATATAACTTCATAAAAACAGAGTGTTAAAGTATTCTGAGGAATAAAGAAGAGAGTTGAAAGCTGTCCATCACTACCTACTTGTCTTTCACCCCAGGATACTTTCCTTCCTTTATCACACATTCAATTACATTTTTTATATTAAAATAATTTTTCACTTATTGAGTTTCAAAAACCTTGTCTCATGCAATCATCTGAACAACTTTGTTCCATAAGAAATCTCTCAGTTTAACAGATAAGAACTGAAGCTCAGGGAACATATGTAACTTTCCAAAGATCTCTCAGTCAACAAGAGGTAGAAGCAGCTGCTCTGATTGCAAATTCATTACTGTTTCCACTACATCATGAAGCTGCCATCATGTGACATTATAATTTCATACCAATTAGCTTCAAGTAACTTTGTACTATTACTCTTTAAACTGGAACTGCATTCCTACATTTTCTATAGAGAAATAGAAGTAAAAATTACCCTCGATATAATCCAATATGATTAGAAAACTTCATATGCCCAAACTTCTGTGGGCCAGAGCCACAAGTAAATGGTAAATCAGGAACTGACAACTTGCGATGTTATTAACTACTCAGTAGTCATTCACCATTTTCCATAAACAGAGCTCTATTTCACTTTTATGATTTTGGATGTATTAATTAGAACCAAAAAACTCCCTTGTCAACCAATAAGCTCATTAGTACTAAGCAAAAACTTGAGTACTAAGCAAGGATTCAGTTAATTTTCTTTACTGTTCAACAAATCATTAGATTCCTCGGTCTACCCAAAGTCATTCAGTAAGACACCCTTAAGACAGAAGTTAAAGAAGTCAACTGTGGGAAGCAGGAAGAATTAATTTGCTTTTCATAAATTAACAATTTATTTTCAAGTTGACACTTCTCAACATAGTTGCTCGCTGAGGTGGAAAATTTTCCTTTGCCCTTGATTCAATTTGATAACAATTAGAAAGGTTTAATTACATTTCTCCATTTGTGTTTGGACTTCAAAACATCTAAATTTCACAGCAGGAAGCTGATTTAGTCACATCTCCGTTGATCAACATTTGCACAGTGATCTAGTAGGCTGCACTTTGCTGAGAAATAAAGTGTCGAAACGGGCAAAATTCTTGCATTTCTTAGCTTTCTTGAAACTTGGCACATGGAGCAGCAAAGAATGTAGGTAGAGTCCATGACGTATTGGAAAGGGTATTGAACCACACTGGAGACTTGCATTCTGGTTCCAGTGCTGCACCCAAGGGCCAGCCCTGTGACTTTAAGAAAGCCAGCTGATCATGTGAAGCTCTCCTTTCTCAATCAACAAAACAGCTACTCAGGATATGCACCAAATTCCTCTCTCCTCTGTGATTGGCTACAGTGAGCTTCATATACATTGTGTGTAGACCTCAGCAGAGCAATGCCTTTTAATTCAAAGCTCAAAGCTGAGTAAGTGGCTTTCACTTTTTCAGCCTAACAAGCCTCAGGGAGGATTGTACGTATGGATTCACCCAGAAGTTTCCTTTGAAATTCAAGGACTCCTAATGAGATTCATACCTCATGACTCAAGATGTGATATTTGCCCAAATTTTTTCTTAGTAACAACGTAGGCGGGAGCTATAAAAATCTGAGTGGGCGAAACATTCTTAAATTAGCTGCTCTAGTGGCATTGGTTAGTCACAAGAAACCTAAATTACATAGAAGCTTGAAGCAACGATCTATACATTTGCCAAAACCAGACTGAGTAGATACACTAGGCTGATGGCTTTCTCATCATGTAATATAAACCATAGCTTCAAGTTCAATATTCAGGAGTCAAATTAAAAGAGAACCAGAATTTGGGTGGAAGACAGAAAATTAGTTTGTGACTTCCTTTGAATCAGAAAATGTGTCTATGAAAAAAAATCACAGAACAGTAAAAGACATCAAAGATTTCAGACAAAAATGTATGATATAACCAAAAAACTCAACTTCTAACCAACATCAGAGTGCTGCTGTTAAATATTTACCCACACTGCTAAGATTATGAAATTGAGTGATCAATGATAGGAGAAATTGGGATTAAAGAGAATTGACTTATTTTTTTCTTTCAGAATATTACTGGGGTACAAATATTTTGATCGCATGAATTACTTCTGTACAGTTGACTCAAAGTTATAAATGTGTCCATCGCCCAAATAGTGTGCATTGTACCCATTAGGTGTGAATTTACCCATTCCCTCCTCCCCCGCTCCCACCTGCTTGACTTCCATTGAATTTTACTACCATATGTGCCATGAGTGTTGATCATTTAGTTCCAATTTAGTAGTGAGTACATGTGGTGTTTGTTTTTCCATTTTTGCAATACTTCACTTAAAAGGATGGTCTCCAGTTCCATCCAGGTTGTTACAAAAGGTATTAATTCACCATTTTTTATAGCTGAGTAGTACTCCATGGTATACATATACCACGTTTTGTTAATCCACTCATGTATTGATGGGCACTTGGATTGTTTCCACATCTTTGCCATTGTAAATTGTGTGGTTATAAACATTCGAGTACAAGTGTCTTTTTTATAAAATGTCTTTTTTTCCTTTGAGTAAATACCCAGTAGTGGGATTTCTGGATCAAATAGTAGTTCTACTCTTAGTTCTTTGAGGTATCTCTATACTACTTTCCATAGAAGTTGTGCTAGTTTGCAGTCCCACCAAAAAGCTTCTCTCCAGCCAAGAGGATTGATTTCTTACAGACATCTGTGTTCAGCTTCAGCTGAGATAACACAGTTCAGCCAGTTTAAATTGCAAGAGAAAATGCCTATACAAGTTAATAGTTTATCTGACACGGATATAAACTTTTTAGTTGTCAGGTTTTAACATAAAGGTATAAAAATCTGACTACTACCTCATATTCACTATTAGTCAGAGTTTTCCAGATAATTTTTAAATTTATTTTCTTATGAGATGCTCATAGGAACTCTGTGATTAGGCAGGCCTGGTATCATCACCTCTCTGTGCACATGGGAAATCTCAAGCCTGGAAGAATTTAAGGAACTTAGCCAAGTTCATACTATTGTGAGAGGCAGACATGAGACACCACTGGACCTATGCTGAGTAAAGTAACCTTTCTGTTCTAATTTCCAAAAATGATTTGGCTAGGATATATCCTTTAAGATCCACTCATATGGCTACTTTGTTTTACATTTTTTATATGGACTTAATAGTTAAGTATATAGTTTTCCAAGGTTCAATCCTGTTGCTACATTTTTTAAAAAAGAGATTTAATAATGATCAAAAGTCCAAAGTCTCCCTGGACAGCTTCCAAAAGACACTATTAGAGTATGTGGTGCTGGAATTTTAAATCCTACAATAATTTTGGTTCAGGGAAAGAATAATAAAAATATATCTTCCAACAGCTGAGCAAGGAAACACCATAAAAATGAACTCCCCAGTAACTGGTCTCTAAAAATTGAAACAAGAGCTGCTACTCCTGCTTTACCCCCTGTTATTTTTATAAGCCTGATTTCCCCCCAACCATTCGCTCAGTTGTTCCTGCAGTGTCTGTGTGTGATTGATGACAGCATCATTTTAAAGGATTTGCTTTCACAGGGTAAACTCCCTAGTCTAGATAACAAAATGAAATTATTTCCTGGTCGCCATGGTTTGTGCAATGCCTGTTCACTGAAGCAGGAGGCAAAAAGATAAAGCTGCTAATGTTGCCCCTGCTGTGTCACAGGCAGCTTATTTCCTAGGAAACTCCCAGGCAAGAAAGGAAGCAGCTTATTAGAGATGGGCAAAGGCTTGTTGTTCAAATGAGAGATGTTCAAATGAGAGATTTCTAATCCTTTCCCCTTCTCCCACTCCTAATCTCAAAAGCACTGGCAAGCATTGGTTATAAAATGTCACTGGCACTTTGCTGCTAATCTACTTGATTATGCCTATTTGGGGCTCCTACTTTAGAGCATGTGAGGGCAAGAGCACTGCTAACTTTTTAAAATATCTTCCTTAGAATCTACTTTCAAAGGAAGAATAGAAAGAGCAAGCTAATTGAGTAGGTCCAGTCTCCAACTGATCTCTAGCTGGGATTCAAGGGCAGAGCTGACATTGAACAGCACAGAAGTCATGTTACACAGATAATAGATATGTGACTGTGGCCATAATCTACTTTATCTGGACAGTCTGAAAACTCCTGGGATTTGACTGGCAAGATGACCCCACTGCCACATGCCAAGATCAGACAAGATCTCTGGATGTGTTTGAACCGTAAAAAGCATAGCTCAATTTCAAACAGATGACAACCTTACCTTTAGAAGTTCTCCCCTTATTAAGCATTCAAAAGCCTACCAAGAGAACAAGAGGGAAAACAGAATTCAAAGCATATTTTTCTCATTTCAATTGAGTCAATAGGAAAGTGGTAAAAGCTTTTGCATCAAGATATTGAATTGAACATCCACATTTCTCTTTCCTCCATACCCAAATTAAATTAAAATTGCAATTTAAAAAATAAAGTATCTCTTCACTCACAGTGCTGAGCAAAGGGGTGACACATCAGCAAGCCCAGGATCTAAAACATTTGTGCAACACAGAAAACAGCTGGGCTTCTATTATGAAGAACCAGAGTCAAGGGAGGTACCACCCAGAAAGTACGCAGAAGAATGATGCATGAGCAATGAGAGCTTTGCTTCTGGCTCAGTTCTTAGCAACCCAATCTCAAGGCGGGAAGTTATAAAAACGGAGGAATATAGTGGAATGGAAATCAAAGTATTCAATTAAGAAGAGTTTATGGGAAAGTTGCTCCATTTTAACCACCCTGACCCATTTTCCTTCCATGAGCAGCAACAGAGTTTGCTCCTAGGCTAATGTAAAATTTCTCTCTAAAGGAATGAAACTGGCCCCCAGAAAGACTCTCCGGACTCCCCATCCATTGTGCGCCATGGATGGGTTATGGGTAGGGTGACCCCATGACGTATTGTTCAAACTGAGATACTTTGGAGGGTAAAAAGGAGTGTTAATAATAATTATTCTGGGACAACAGGTTTAAACTGGGATTGTTGAGGGCAAGCCCATCAGTATAGACACTCTAGCTCTGTGTGTCCTGAGACACTGACCCTCTCTACTCTTGGGGGTGCTGAGTGAGGCCTGAGGCAACCAGAGGCCGGGGGCCAGATTGAGCAGCCTCAGTGTGTCACAACAACGTGCCAGCAAATGTTGTCATTTTCTATGTGTAATTCCAAAAAAAAAAAAAAAAAGGTAAAAGAAAGAAAAAAAAGAAGATTTGGAGCACTGTGTAGAAGCAGAAGTCACATACCCATGGCCCTGGGGTATGTTCCGTTTGGCTACAGAGTGTTTTAAAAAGATGGGCTCAAAATTTAGCAATCAGGAAGCTGAATATGACAATCTTCATTTGCCATTCAGAAGGGTATCTGTCTTTGCTGTCCCTACATTCCCCTCTGGAAACATTCCTATGGGGCTGAGTAGAGTAGCAACATCCCCTCATTGGGAAACTTCCCTTACTTATCTAACCTGCGTGTCTCAAACAGTCTATCACTATTAGTCTATCACTGGTAATTGCCTCAGAGTAAATCCCTTCACGTTTTGGCCTGATGCTGGGGAAGGTACAGATGACCCCTGCTTCACAACTGCAAACTTGAAAGTGAAGCTGGTTTCCCTGCCTACCGACTGGCCCTTCCCACATTCTCAAAGCCCAGATCTGATCCTTTAAGGGAGAAGAGTAAGAAGCCACCTCTATTAGTCCACCTGGTTCTTCATTTAAAAATAAGATTAGCTACCCGAAGGTCACAAGATATTTGAGAAAAAATAACAGCAAGAAAGAGAAGACCTAAAATTCCCAGATAAACAAACAAATCAACTGAGTGTCCCTCCCCACCTTGCCACACTGTTCCATGTGTTACTCTGTATCACCCCCTTCCTGACACCGGCCACTGTCTGAAATCACCCAGCTTATTTGTTTGTCTGTTGACTGGCTCCTTGATACAAAGTTATATCTATAGGAATAATGATTTTAAATGTGGTTTATTCCTACATAAATTGCTAAAATAGAGACCAATTCAGAAGTGCCTTACAAATATATTATTTATTGGTATGGAAATAATCACTAGATGAAATACGGGCAGAAATGGTTAAAAGTGCCTCCCTCAGTAGCGTGAGCAGCCTAGAGGTAAGGTTAAAGATGATCTTTTGGCCAGGCGCGGTGGCTCATGCCTGTAATCCTAGCACTCTGGGAGGCCGA